>QRFJ01000297.1:462129-571997 GCA_006176705.1 Cocos nucifera
GTTCTATCAGCCATTTAGTTTCCATAGTTGTTTTAATCATTATCTAGCAGTTGGTATTGGAAAACTCTGTCTTAACTTATTAATCAGCTTGTCAGAGTGTGATATCTGATATACTTATTAAATAATGCAATGCTTTATTTCATTTAATGTTGCTTATACTCAGAACATTACATAACTAAGAATATGTTATGCAGCAAGTACATAAAAGTAGGACAGAAAGATGAGAAACTTGTCTTTTGTCCTAAGTGCACTCACCAATGGTCGATTTATCATCTATTTTTCTGTGAAGCATGGAGATGGAATGAGATAGTTGATTAGGATATAGCAATATATCAACATGCTGCATGCCACAAAATTTGAAAAACAATGGATAATGAGACAAGGATACTGCAACAAATAAACATTTTTTTTTTTTTAATAAACCTAGGGTGTATTTGATTAGCCATTAAAAAAGTACTTTTTTTTTGCCTTTTGATTTTTAAAAAGCAAAAATCAAAAAGTAATGTTTGGTAACACCATAAAAAGTAAAAAGAAAAAAAATCAAAATAATCAAAATAATTGCTTTATATGCAAAGCAAATTTTTTTTTTTGCTTTTTTGCTTTTTGTTTTGCATATAATTGCCTTTTGCTTTATAACAACGTAGTTACCAAACATGCTTTTTGCTTTTTTGCTTTTGCTCAATAAAAAAAATAAAAAAAAATGTAGTATTTTTTAAAAATCAAAGTGTAACCAAATGCATCCCTAGTTATTGCACATTTATTTTTGTTATTTTTTCAATAACTCTAAATGTCGTATGTTATGACAATTAGTAAGAATGCCAGTATGTCTAATTCATCTATCAATCAAAAAATGTCTGTCTATTTTAAAAAAAAATCTATCAATAGAAAAGCTAAAATTTGCACAAGAAAATACATTTATAATGTAACATGTTTGAAGAAATAAGATAGAAGACGTCCATTGGTTATAATGGTTGTCAGGAAAATCAGTTCTATCACTTAACAATAATTCCTTAATTTACTTGCTGCGGTGCACTTTTGACACGACAATCATTTGAGGACATGATTGGCGGATGACTTTCTTTTGATGTAACGCAACAATTCAGCAAGTTATAGCAATATTTTGAAAGAGAGTGAAACAGGAGGGTAAGGAGCTCTGGTGCTTAAAGGTGGGGACTATGAGCAGTCATCATACGCTTTTTCCTCCAATATGCTCACATGCATAGAATCAAAGGTTTCTTGTTTTGATAATGGGCAAAAAGAAATCGAAAGGCATGGAGGTGAGGTGGAATAGAAAGAAGAGAAAGGAGGGGGAAGAGAAAAACACCTACAAACACTTTACCATTGCCACTCGAAGCCTTTAGATCCCATGTCCATTGAATACGGCTATTGTTGCTCTTCTCTCTCTCTCTTGATGCATAATGGTGGGGTTTCTTGTTAGGTTTAATGGATTGTCAAATATGATCAGGGACTAGCTGTTTTATGTCCAAGGGGGGCCATGGCCCCTTCTCGACTGCTCTAATGCCCCTTAGGCACTCAATCCATGTGCCTAGTGGCCTTACTGAGTTCCACTTTTGGCCTCCCCCTAAAAGTAGTCAAATCCCAATTATAACCCCCTTCCCTCTAGGCCAAGCTCCCCATTCGTAGTCCATGTGATGCCCAATGATGGTCAAATTAGGAATTCAAATAAACCAAAAAGAACTTTTCTCGCAATCACCTGTCCAGTCAGCACTTTCTAATCTATAAATTACGCTAGGATGGTGTTTGGATGTTGGTTAAATGGTAGATAATATGAAGTTATCCAGCTGACCAGACCAACACCACTTTTTAAGTGGTGCATAAACTTAATTGGCCAATGGGTGAAAAGGGTACATAACCAGTTTATGGTTATTTCAAGGGAGGGAGGGTGAAATAACTTTAACCACCCAAAATTCTCCTGTTCCCTCTTTGCTTTTTCCACTATTTTATCCCACTAACCATGGGAGCACCATCCAAATAGTGAATGAAGTTATTCACTTTAGCTGATTAGGGGATGAATACTGAAGGTTAAAGTTATGCAGGTGATGGTTAGCTATTCGGCATCCAAATGCAGCCTAGGGTGCAAAACATGGGAACATGAGAATGGCGTGTGAGGGTACTTGGTATTAAACTGCTCTGGCTGCCACGTTACTAAATTTCTTGCAGATTAGGTTGGGGCTCTTTTCTCTTATAGAGTTCTTAGTTGCTATTATATATGACTAGTAAATGCTTTCAAAAAAGGCTCTCAACTAAATTAGAATAAATTTGAAGTTGCAAACAAATCTCCTTACCATAATCTTGATGAATCACCAGCAACTTAAGTCCCCTTTCTTTGTCTCTTTGTTCCTCCATCGATGGTTGTCAGTTACCAGATGCCTGAAAAGTGATAGAAATCTTTACCAGAGTTCACCAGCAATGCTTGCCTAGATTGTAACATCTTGCTATTTTGAATTTTTCTTTACTTGCAGTTGGCAGCATTTCTTTTCTCGTAAGCTATTTTTTTTCATTGTTTCCAATTATAGCATTTTTAAAATTTCAAAACTTAATATAATTATAATTGTTTAAGTATTTCAAAACGTTTTTAACTTTATAATATATATTTAATGTATTTTTGTCTTCATTTAATTCTTATTATTTTTTTTTTTTTACAATTTTTAGTAGTGAGCCTACATTAGCATAATCTCACAACCTAGCCCTCCCTACTCAGAAATCATGGCTCTAACCCTGAATATAATTCTTGACTTCCCCAACCTGCTCAATCCAACTTGCAGTCTTTCTAGTCTTGGAAATGGCAGTTGTATTTCCTATAATTGACAAATACGTCTTACTTGAAAGCAAGCTCATTGAAGGTGCTAGTAATTTGGTAATCCAAATCTAATCCAACTCATCACCAACCTGTTCCTCACCAAAATCTGAGTTTGAGGATTAGGTGCAAGTCCTTGATTCAGCCCTAAGCCTCCTCTTAGGTCAAATGAAGTTTTGCAAAATTTTGTCCTTGAGATTGAACCCATTGTATTCTAACTCAAACTTATAGACTGAAACTCACTCTCCATCTAAGCTGGACTTGCATGATTTGTTCCAAGTGGGTGGTTCCATATCTAAATCCTAAATCCTATTTCTGAGTAGGTTAACACTAGTTCTCATTAGACATGAGCTTGTTATCTCATTATCTTTTTCTCCTTCCTGAACTGTTTCCCTACATTGAAAGTTTACCAAAAATTGAACATGTGGAGTTCTTCTCAGCTCCCGTTAAAACACTAAAATCAAAGTCCTTGAAAAACCCTATTATAGAAGTAGAAGCAACATCAAAAACACCCTAGGCAAAGTTTTAGGTTCATGATCCCTTAGTGCATATATTTCCTAAGGGTTTAAAGTACACTTTTTTAAGGAAAATCTGTTATAAAAGAATTTTTCACATCTTGATCACCATATCTTTTATGCCGAAACTCAAGTAGACAACCAGAAAGAAACCATACAAATGCTCCATCTAGAAACTAGTGCCTTTGCTTCCTTGTCAGACTCCCCGAGTCTTTTCCCTTTCCTTGTACCTTCAAACACTTGCTTCTCAAGATGGATGAAAAATACATTTTAACTAGGTATTCAATCAAAAACTAGTTTACCTAATGGGTCTTTTGAAAAGAGACTGCTTGGAACCCTTTGTTATTCTTAAGATACTAAAAATTGGGATAACTTACATGGTCCAGATGTGATGAGATGCTTGCCACAAGTGCAGGTAGGTCTTCCGCTAATGGCACGGAAGCCTCTCCTTGGTTGTGGATTTGATGATAGTAACTTATGCTTCACGGTCTTAGTTAAAGCTGAAGCCACCATAACCTTCTAGGAGGAAGATAACATTACCAATCCAATGTGGATCCAGTTTAAATATTGAATCCATTGGAGGGGCTAAATCTATTTTTTGGATGAGATTTGATTTTTTGGTTGTATCAGAATTACCTTTCCAATCTTTCTTGCTAAAAAAAAAAAAAAAAAAAAGCCCACAGGAAATTATATCCATTTATCCATGGGTGAATTTTTGAGCCCAAAGAGAAAAAGAAGGAAATAGAAAATCATGAATATATAATTGTTTTGTTCATTATTGCTTTTTTTTACATCGTATCCTTCTTCTTTTTATACTATAAGAAAAATCCTAGTCTAGATCTAGGCCTTAGGACAAGTATATGATCCAAAAGATGGAACCAAAGGAGAAATGTACACAATAAAATTAGGAAAAGTGACAGAAAATGGTGGTGGACAGCCTATGTAACGATCTCCTTTTCTTTCATTTCTTTCCTTCTTTTCTCTCTTTTCCTTTTCCTCTTTCTCTTTTTTCCTGTCACACTTTCTTATTTTTTAAACTTTCCTACAGTCCTTTTCATGTATCTAAGTGGAAATAGGCATCCCTTTATCTTGTCTACAAGATGATAGGGGTGCATGATGTCTGAAGCCTTCTTTTGTGATATGGGCTTCATTAGGTTGGTTTCCCTTGTTTGGTGCTTGGGATGAGCCATTGCTGAACCATGCTGAAATTTTGTTTCAAATGTTGAATATTAAAATTTCTAAAACTTTGAGAAACCCCTAGGTGCCTGCTTGGGTAATCCGGTAGGAATAGCCAAATCAATTCCACTGGATTTGTGGATTGGATAGATCATCTGGGCACGGCCCACATCAACTGACCCCTTCGGCCCATAACCTGCAAAAGAAAAGAAAAGGGGAGTCTTAGTGCACTGCGTGTGGTGTAGCAAAATTGACGTGGAGCACACCATCTAATCAACTTGGACCACGTAGCAGAAGTAAAAATGGAAGAGCATTTAATGTCGCTCAGCCTTTTTTTTCTTTCAGATTTTTGGTGATGAAAATATCCTTTTCCTATATGATGTCTTATATGACTTTCTGTGAGTATATATATGACATCCTGAACTATGTTTATGACTTCCTGTGACATCCTAAACAATATTTATGACTTCTTGTTTCTTTATATGACATCATGTGGTTATTATGACTTTTTATGAGTATATTATGACTCCCTGAATAATATATATGACTTTTCGAAGCCTTATATAATTTTTTGTGAATATATATGACATCTTGAACAATATATATAACTTCCTGTGAATATATATGACATTCTAAACAATATATATAGCTTCTTGATGCCTTATATGACTTCCTATAAATATATATGACATCCTGAACGATATATATGACTTCTTGTGGATATATATGATATCCTGAACATTATATATGACTTCTTGTGAATATATATGACGTCATAAACATTATATGTGACATCCTGAACGATATATATGGCTTTTTGATGCCTTATATGACATCTTGAATAATATATATGACTTTCTGTGAATATATATGACATCCTAAACGATATATATGGCTTCTTGATGTCTTATATGACTTTCTGTGAATATATATGACATCCTGAACAACATATATGACTTTCTGTGAATATATATGACATCTTGAACGAATATATATGACATCCTGAATATTATATGTGGCTTCTTGATGCCTTACATGACTTCCTTTAAATATATATGACATCTTGAAGAATATATATGATTTCTTGTAAAAATATATGACATCGTGAATATTATTTATGGTTTTATGATGCCTTATATGACTTCCTGTTAATATATATGACATCTTGAACAATATGTATGACTTCCTATATCTTTATATGGCTTTCTGTTATTCATTATGACTTTTTGTTGCCTTATTATGACTTCTTGTTGTGCTATATGATATCAGAAGTCATAATATTGTTCTTTCGTTTTTTTATGGAGGAAAAGGATATTTTTGTTATCAAAAATCTGATGGAAAAGTAATGTTGAGCGGCGTTAAATGCTTTTCTATTATTACTTTCACTACATGGTCCAAGGTGATTGAATGGTGCGCTCCACGTCAATTTTTCTACAATGCACGCGATGCACAAAGTATTACTCAAAGAAAAGACCCGTGGTGGGGGAGGGTAAGGTTGATGTGGGCTATACCCAAATGAGCTGTCTGATCCACACCCAGCAGGATTACCTAGCTTTTCCTGATGGATTATCAGTGTACAGGCCATATGATTACCCAAAAACTTTTAAATCTCATATGAAGTAGTAACTAACTGAAAATAAAACTTGTAAGATGTATAAATCAACTACTCTGAATCTTAGATAACTTGGACTTCTAGGTTTTGGTCCATGCTATTGCATTAGCTAGGTCCAAAGATATTCATATAAAATAATCAAACTAGGCTGTGTCAGACTAGGGATTTTGGCTAAATCCTTATTTTTTCAATGCCTTATATCAATTCTAGACTGATTGTTTGTCGGCATGTTTGTTCAATTCAAGCCTAACCTGTAGGTCTAGCTTTTGAGCTTGAGGCCCATGAAAATTGGGTTAGGCCTTCGTGCTGTTTGGGTTGGCCCAACCTATAAATGCCCCTATTGCCGAGTAAATTGTAAATCCTTGTTTCTATTGTCCTCATCATGCCAAGTCTTCATTGAGGAAAGGTTTCCTCTCGTTAATGTGATAGAAGTTGTTCTATTGCAGAGACAGATAGCTTAGGCAACCATGTTGTTCCCAGTCTCTTTGTAGATCTAAGATCCAAATTGTTTGAAGCCATTTTAATCCAGATCATAAGACTCAGATTGTGGATTCTAGGATCTTAACAACAATGCTTAAAACATTTCTTCTAATCAAGATCTTCTTACTGGTCTGCTATTGGCTTATGGTTGGCCAAACTTTAACAGAAACATTTCTCTCCAAGAAATTTTCCAGTAATCTATTGATTTATGTTCTACACTAGGTAACCAGCCATCTTTTTTGCATGGTGCTTGAACTTGATGCAAGATCCAATGGTAGCACACCTCATGATTTCCTTGTTTTAAAAATTCTTGATGAAGGACTATTGAGGTACTTGGGGTATGTGCCCCATTGGATAAGACCCAGATTTTCATCCCATCAGATGATGCTTGACATCCCGAGAGAGAAAAATCCTTCAAGTTAGTAAGCCTAACCTATGTTCGAGTACACAAACAAAAGGGTCTCCTTGGAGGTGGTAGAGTGGTGTTGGGGCTTTGGTACTGGAGGGTGGGTAGTGATGATGGGCCTTAGGTGGCTAGCAAGGTGGGTGGGATGGGGTGGGAATGGAGAGAAGGGTGGAAGGGGTGTTGGCCATACTTGGGCAGGATATGTGGTGGCTAGGGACAATGCTGTGCTTGTAAGGAGTCTATACCCTAGCTCTCCTCCTCAAGCTTTCTCATGAATGCTGCTTTCTGAGAAAAATTGCAGGAAAGAAAGAGGAGGTCAAGAGGTCTTTTCTCTATGAACTGTGGATCAGGCATTCCCGTTAGGCTTGGAACCTCGTAATCACATTATGGGTTCAGTATGGGCCTTCTCTCCAAATCATGTTAGGATGCTCGATCCAGACATAGGAGAAATGGCTTGCACTGGATCACATGATGTCTTAGCCTCAGTTTTTCTAGACTTATAGTACTATTTAAAATGGTAAATGATTGTGTGGTTTGAAGGAAACCATATGTTTGAAAGGTTCCCTAGTCCCTTGTCTATTTGCTAGAATTACAATTTTACGGCTTAATGTGAAGTTTTTCCCCCTGTTGGTAGTTTAAGTCACAAGAATCTTTGGGAATGATTTGCATGTCATCTGATTTAGTTTAATTCATTCATTAGATTTTTTATTATCAAATGACCTGAACTTTACATCATGGAGTATTGACAGCCTTAACTGAACTCAAGTAAGCCTTAGTCCCAAACTAGTTGGGCCGCCTACATGAATCCTTGTTCTCCATTCCACCCAGTTTAGGGCTATAATTTCAAAGAGATGTTGGTATGATAGAATATTGACAGTCTGATTATCTAAATCAATATGACAGTTTTTCTAGTGGAACTTATTTAGCATCCTTTGTGTTTGTTTGCTGTTTCTTTACCTATTCTTGTTTTAAGAAAATATCACTCATCAATCTTCATGTTAGGAACATTCCATTGTGTCTTCTTTTTTTTTTTTTTTAGCAGTGTAACTGCTCAACGTTCCACCACCAAGTGATATAATGTTCAACCTTTTTGTGGTTCTCTTGGGTTTAGTCAAAATCTAAATCAGTTCCCGTTACCTTTGATAACTCAGAGCTCACGCCTTGGTGTCATGGTAGCCCCCTAATGCCTTACAAAGGAATATCTTTGAAATCTTAATGGTTGACTCTTCTTTGACTTGGAAAAATAGGTTTCTTTTGGTTATGGAACCATTTCATGGGATCCCCTTCTCTTCCTAGCCCTTGGATCTTAATTCTTTCTTGCCAACCTGCCGTGGCAGCCCCATAAATCTTTAGTATGCCACTTCATCTATGGTATTTCTTCTTTGCTGCTTGGAGATTTGATTCTATTTTTCTGTTTAGTTCTTTGTACCATCATTGATTGTTTTTCTTCAACTTATTTTATGATCTCTTTTGGACATTAGCTTCCTGCAACTTTAGGGTTTCCTGAGCTGGTTTCACTTAATTTGGTCCACACATCTCTACTTGAGCTTTGCTTTCTCATTCTCTAATCAGTATATACATTATCTTTTTTGGTGCCATTTTTTTGCCTTCATTTACATTTTTTCTTCTCATTGTTTATGCCCTTTAACTTCTCTTGATTGTTGTCCACCCTTGAGTTTGAAAATTTTCTTTCTTTAAGATTGTCTCAGTATAGCTCTTATGCCTATTTATTTGACTTTCATATGCTGACTTATCATCGTGATGGCTAAGTCCATTGAATCCACTTATTGTTACCATACAATTTTGTTAACCCTCTGCACAAGATCACATAATAGATAAATACTTACATCAATAGCTACGTCTTAGCTGCAATATTACTTGAACACATGACACTACCGTCTGATGTTAGGTGTCCAAGTGTCCAAAAGAATCTGATATAGGAATCCTCTGAAAAACAAATATGGTGGCATGTCTATGTCTTACATATGTATGTGTAGATGTGTATTGATGTATGCACATACTGTAAGCTAGATCTACCCTCAATTTCATAAATTGTTGCCAAATAAAAACTTTGAAATAGAAGTGCCAAAACTAGAAATGTAATAATATATGGCATCATTAATGTGATGGTATGAAGAGTCAAGGAATGTCAAATTTTCCAACTTCCAATTGTCCGAGTGTCCAACTTGTCAAGAGACCCAAAATTTGTAGCGTCTAGGTAACACTGCTTGGCTGCTTGTCTTGCATATATCTTGACATAACCTTCCACCATTAACCACTTGTGCTGCATAAGACTTATCTTTCTTCTTAGCTAAGTTTTTTGCATCTACTGCAGGCATATCTCTTGTTTGGTCATGCTACGTGGGATTTTTTGGCCCCTTTTCCTTGCATTGATAATTATCGTCTGTCCTTAATGAGCAAGAGAAAACCCCTGTATATTCTGGGAATCTTCTGCATGTTAGGTTCTAGTGCCTCTGTTAACCAGTTTAGATTGGTGCCTGTTGACCTTGCCAGTCAATCGGCCAATTATGTTGCCAGTAGTGCTTTGTTAGCCGGCATCCCTTTCCTCGAGCCTATGATTCCAGACTCATTTGCTTATGGTTCTCATTATTGAAGTTTTTAGTTTAGCTTATCTGGCATAAGCACTGTGATGAGGAGAAAAGACAACTTTGCTTTTATCTTATATATGTTTATCATCTTTTTAACATTAGTCATCTTATCATATAGATTAATTTAGATTTACACCAACTGGGTTAATTCCATGGTTGGATCAACAATCAAGGATGTTTACCTCTGGTCTTTTAACCTAAATCCTAAATATATCTCTTCTCTTCTATGTTTTATAATATTTAGTAGCCTATGTAGCATTCATGATCAACGTTTTAAATCTTATGGAACGAAGGTGTCGATATTTCCATGAAAGGGGATGCCCTACCGTCCCGTCCCGATCATGCATTCCGATAGATATCCTCTATCTCTCTTTCCTTCTTTTATTTTTTTTTTAATCATTTTTTCTTTGCTTTCTTTTTCTTCTACCTTTCTTTCTTTCCTTTTTTTTTCCTTTCTTTTTGTCATCTCTTTCTTTCTTGCATTTCCTTTTTCTTCTTTTTCTTTCCTTTCTTCCTTCTTTCCTTCTTTTCTTTTTCTTCTCCCTTCATTTCTTTCTTTCGTTTTTCTTCTTCTTCTTTCCTTTCACTTTTTTCCTTTTCCATCTCTTGTTCTTTCTTTCCTCCTTTTCCTACATGGATGGGTTTTGTAGTCCCGACCTTGTCCTACTTTGGTTTTCTCAAAGGAATGGTATGGGACGGCCGGGATGCCCTTTGTCCCGTTGGGACGTAAAACCTTGTTCATGATTAGTGTGCAAGAGAAATTTGCAGCTAGTTGCCTCTTTTTTCTCCCTTTTCCCCATTTCATTCATTATCTTCTGTTATATGGGGTTGTTTATTCTCTCCACTATTTGTTCAAATGCATAGGAAAATGACTTGATAGACTGCACCAATCTGCCTTCCCATTTTCGCTTCTTTCCCCATTGTTTGTACAACATGACCTTGGAGCTTTATTGTTGCTTTATTTCTTTAAACTTTGATTGCATTCTTTTGCCTGTTGTCATGCTGGTTTATCTATATTTCATGATTAGGTATATAAATTTCCATTCTTGGTTACCTCAATATGCTTCAAGAATAACCATATGTTTCTTATGTCATTTAGCCTCCTTATTTCCCAATATCTCTTTCAAACTATGTGAAATTTGTGTGTGTGCGTGTGTGAGATGAGGTTTTTCTCCATGTTTAAGTCTTTAGAATTTTCATTTCCTTATTAAGTATATTTTGAGTTATTTGTGATTTTGATATATTTTCCTGAATTTATTAGTTTAAACATTACTAACTTCATGTGGATTTTACCAAAGAGTTGAACTTCATGCATAAGCAACCATAGATTACATTCCACACTCACCCCTCTTTCCCTATGTTTTCCCTCTTCTTTTGTCCCAAACCTCTAGTTCATAAATCTCATACAGTCCATACAGAAGCAAACTATAGTTTTCTGGTCGGAAATTTGTGATTACTTCAGGCAAACTAGAAGCAAGCTCGTGTTGTTATGTTGGGTATGAATTCTTCCAGATTGATGCAGATATTGGAATACACTTCATTGTTTTATGGTCTGGATGCAGAAGCTATAGTCTATTCACTCCCCATCGGTGGGGACATGACTTTCCCTGAGCAATAGGGATTTGTGTGGAGGGCATGGTGGAAGGCTGAGAGCTATCTTCCCAAAGCATGCTTGTGTAGTGGATCCTTTGTTATGGATTTGTTTCTTTTTGTATTAATTTTGTTTAATTTATGAGCTTGAGTAGCGTCTTTTTGAGAAATCCCGAGTCTATACATTATTTTTACCCCTGAAATGAATTTTCACTTCTCAAACCTCATGTTTTGGCTGATGATTCTCAAGGTCCCCTTGTGTGTTGTCTATTACATGCCATGCATGTTTAAGTTGAAGTGGTGGGGTTGTATTTTCCTCCCTACTTTTTCCTAAATCGTTGTACCTTTATTGGAGTGCGGTTGCTGATAATTTTGCTTTTCCTCTTCATCTCATCAGTGCCAGGGACGAGGAGGAGGTATCTTTGTGCATCAAAGAGCTGAATTGTCCAAATTTCTATCCAGCTATGATATCACTCTGGGTGGCCGACTCCTTTGAGCGGAAAGACATGGAGAGGGATCTCTTGGCTAGACTTCTCGTCAACCTTTGCAAGCCTCGAGATAGTTTGTTTAGTCAAGTACAGCTCATCCAGGGGTATGAATGCCTGTCGTTACAACCCAGTGAAGTTACAAAAGGAACATCTACTCGTTCGTTTCACTGAAAGATATCTTACAAACTTCAAAATTTTTGCCAGATTTGAATCTGTTCTCACCTTGCTGGAGGATGCTGTAAATGATGCTCCCAGAGCAGCGGAGTTTCTCGGCCGCATGTTTGCGAGAGTAATATTGGAAAATGTGGTTCCACTCACAGATGCAGGAAAATTAATCCATCAAGGTGGAGAGGAGCCCGGGCGCTTATTGGAAATCGGGCTTGGAGCTGAGGTCCTTGGCAGCATCCTGGAGGTAATCAAAATGGACAAGGGGGATGCTGTTTTGAATGAATTATGTCTGAGCTCCAATCTTTGTTTGGAAAGTTTCAGACCACCGCATCCGATCAAGGCAAAGAAACTGGATGCATTTCTTTAGGTGAAGATGCTTTATATTTGGTTAGATTATCATGTTAGGTCTTATTAGGTACTTCTGCGGAAATGCTTGTCCTTTAAGGTTCTTTATTATATATTATTTTTAATTTTCTAATATTCCAATACCTTCGTAGAACATGTTTGTCGGCGGAAATACATCATTAGTAGAGCGGCTTGGTAGAAAGCATCAACCAGCAATTGTCTATCAACTTTGCCCTGTGCTTTGTCTCAACACGAGTTCTTTTTTTTTTTTTTTTCTTTTCACTTGTAATGGAAAGGGTTGAAGACCCATGCCCATACCATAGCATCTGCAACAATAAGAAAAACAAAACCAGTGGGAAAGGAAGAACTAAATGGCAAGAGGTTGGAGGAATGTTTTGTCTCTGATGAAAAGACATTGAGGAGACATGAGTGTGTTCGAGGTTTGTTTTTTTTTTTTTTTTTTTAAAAGAACATAAAGGAGTTAAGGGGTTACAGGACCCCATCCAATATATTGAAGTACTTGATTTAAATGGCATAGGCAAGACAAACTATGTCACTGGTGTAATGCTTCCCCGGGACTTCACAAACCGAACAGCTGTGCACCTGCAATGCCTCTGGATCCCTTTTTTTTTTTTTTTTTTTAAAATTCAAATATGCCTGGATATGTATATAGATATTAACATTTGACAAATATCTATATTTGCATGTCAGAAAAAATTGGATTTGCATGTGGATTCATGATACGTAGGTATCTGGTTTGCATCCTGATATCAAATTGTGTTTGCAACCCTTGTTAATCTTATCTAAAATGGTATAAATTTCATCATCAATATGTCTTTAAATTATTTTTTTTTTTCTTCTTCTTTCAAATAGTTACATTTTGATTTCATGGATTGTGTGCTTAATAATTAATCGAAAGTGTTCAACATGGCAGAATTATTAGGATGTGTTAGAGTAAAAGTTAAGAGAGGTGAGCCTTGGTGCAGCAGTGAAGTTGCATCTAGGTGTCATGGTTTGAAATCGAAAAAAAGCTTATCGGTACATGAGGATAGACCTCAAAGTGATGGGAGCGTCGTTCATTGTTCCACCTTTATTTTTTTTTATTAAAGGAGTCTGTTAATCAAGTCAAAATGGCTATACCTTTGTTGTTTCTGGTATCATTTTTTTGTTGTAAAAAGATGAGGATGATGAAAAGAGAGGGATGCTTATAATATTTATTTGAGTTGAAAAACATAAAATAACATTTACCTATTAAGTCTAATATACTTTGTACATTTGCATTTGTATTCAATATCCCATTTGTATTCTTATTTGGGTGAAGCAGATAAGGATGAATGAGTTATCCTCAATTGCCAGGGTCTAGTTTAGTCATCCATGGTTGTTTGATGCATGGATGGTGGTAAATGTTTGAAGCAGTCCTTCTAGTAACACGAAGCTGAAATCTCAACCTGCACAGGATTTCACTTCAACAAAGCAAACCCAGTTTCCTACACAAGCATCATGGAAGTATGACCCATGCAAGATTTACAAATATGCCACCAAGAAAAGTGAAAACCTCACAAAATTTAATGGAAATTTGTGTAGTTAGACCGTTGCTTTACTATAATTTTATTTATTTAGATATAAAATTCTGTATAAGGAGTGGTTCATGGTTGTGCCATGAAAATTAGGGGTGGATTATGAGTCCTTCCCCAAGCAGCAGGTATGGTTCAAGTCTTGAGCGGTGTTATTCCTCAAGATTTCAACATAGAGTACTCTGTTCCAAGATTTTCCGAGGTACGAATCCTTGGTTCATGTCTTAGACCTGCCTCTTCTCCTCTCCTATGGGTAGGGGTTATAATAGATTGGTTCATGTTGGGGCCGGGTTAAGGACTATAATATTTAAAGGACTTCTCAACCCATGCCCATTAGAGGTCATTTCACATAACCCATTCGACCACAGCCTAATTTATTTTGTAAGAATCAAATTACTCATAAACCTAACTTAACCTGCCGAATTAAGTCTTTACGGTTCTTACAAAATCATTTTAGAAATGATTTAAATACCTAGTATCGAGAAAAGATCAATCACTCGATTCTTATCTAAAATTATGACTCAATCCTTTGTAAGTTTTTGGTCAAAACTAGGACCGATATTTGATTCGGATCAGAAAACTTGCCCCATGCACAAACTCCTAATTAAAACCCTTGCGCCAAACATGACTTAAATAGGACCAGGAGGTCTACTTTTGCCACCCCTACCCACAGATGGGACTTCCCTCCTAACCTCAAAGAACATGGGACCAAAAAAGAAAAAAAAGAAAGAAAACTGAGTCTCCATCAGACTGAGTGAGTCCCTATTTACATATCCAGTAGTTTCTTTCTCAAGACTTTGCCATACTATTTCACGAAGCAACAGGACAATCCCAATGTGTACTTCCGTACGAGAAAATCTCTTCCAAAAAATGCATTTGTCAAAAGTAAGTGCATGTTATGATCTGATCTCCACAGACCTGGCCCACCTAACTCATTCAGAAAATGCTTTGGTCTGCCATTAGGCACGCAGGAAAGTTCATTAGGTGGATAATTTTGCTAGTTTGGTAACTCAATCAGCACATAGGAAAAGTTCGTTGCTCAATTCATTCATTTCAACTTCCTTTTTCAGTAAATATACATGTAATTTCTAGTATCTTTTAAAATTTAAAAAAAAAAAAATAAATTATAAACCAAATGAAAACATACGTTTATTAATTTAACTCTAAACAAGCAAACTAAGAAGCTCTCAGTCAGTTACTGAGATCACTATTATTCATGAAGCTCCTTTTGAAATGACTAGGCCAACACGCACATAGCACTGGTGAAGATAGCATGAGAGAAGTTACTTGGTACAGTTTGTGCTCTAATAGGAGCCTAGGAAATTTAACATAAGCTAGGTGATTGGTGCTAGCTCCTCAACCATAAGGAGAAGCACCAATTTTACGAGAATGTGACAAGCTGACTCCATGAGCCTGTTGAGGAGATTTTCATCGCACTCCGAGCATTTTCCCACCTTCTAATGGAGCTAAACTTATACCTTAACTACTGAAAGGCATACAATCGAAAAGTTGTCCGGTTGCAGCGCAGAGCCACAGACTTCAGAATAAGATAAGAGTCTTGATGGTCATTGTGAGTCCTAATCATACGATATTTTCTTTTCCTTACTGATATAGGAGCTTAATAAATCAGTTATCTTTGAATTTGAAGTGGTTTCGATTAGCTACGTAACCTATGAATCGATGAATCCTAGTGGTTGTGTTTCAAAGAGAAGAATTCTTTTGCATGAAATCATTGTAAAGTCGGGAGGGAAAGGGATCCAAATTCCTCTAAATAAAGTGCTGTCCAATGATGGCATATAATAGTAATGCTTGATCCTCTACTCTTTTTGGTGCGTTGACCATTCGTGGAGTCCAGAGCTATGTTTTTCAGACTTTGTTTCCTGTCTGGAGGGAACAGCTGATGGACCGTGGTCCGAGCCTTTTTAGTCTTGGACGGAACGCTAGGAGCCTTCCGCTTACCTGGCATCACCATATGTGAGAGAATAGCTATTGCAATACTTTTATTTTATCGTAGAAGTTTATATTTTATTCCTCCAAATTTATTACTTTATATATACTTGATGGTACAAATATAAATTTAAATTAATCTTGCTATCGGTATCTGTTAGAATAGTGGTGAGTCGGACGTTGATTTTTACAGAAAAATCGATGGCAGTTGATTAGAAAGAGAAAAAAAATTATTTGATTGATTTTTAAATTTTAAAACAGTAAAAAATTGAAAAGCAGTATAATAATAAAAGTAATTTTAATAAAGTGATCAAGAAGAAAAATATATCTCGAGTTTCAATTCCATCTTTTATAATTGATTTATGCAATCTTTTCATCGATAACATGCAATCTTATATTTATTTTTTTGACTTAATTCTAACATAATTTATTCTACCGAGTATGAACTAATAACACGATCATGATCCATCTCATAGACATGATTATTTAAATGATACAATCAAAGAATATAAATATAAATTTGATAATTATTATAATTTATTCTAACTTAAGTATAGACCGTATCTTTCTATGATCACGATCTATTTTTTTAATTATAAATTATAAAAAAGTAAATATTAAAGTATAAATAAGAAAAATATGTTAATGTTAAATAATCAAACTTTATCGTTCAATAAATAAAATTTAAATTACAAACTCTCACATCGAAATTTTTTTTTATTTTCTAAGATATGAGATCTTTAGCCCAGCATATTATTGAATTCTTTCATCATTGATATCTTCAAACTCTTTGGATGGAAGAAAAAAAAAAAAAAAGAAAGAAAGAAGAAAGAAGTGGAAAGAAGACGTCCGCATCCGTAGGCTGCTCAGAGGACCTCCTCAAGCTTTGGTGCGTAGGGGAGCTTTTATAGAGTAAAAACATGGGATTTTTTAGTTCTTTCCAAAGTCTTATTGGAGTTTGGCTCAAAATTCAACTGCTCCTTGAATTCTAACTATCGGATGATGGATCAAAAGGCTCAAAACCCATCAAAAATCCACCGCTAAAAGTCAAGATCAATTTTGGACCATTAGATCACCTAATTAGGTGATTATCCACCATTGGATGGTGACCGATCGTGCTTCCGGAGGCCTGGAAAGTCTTGATCAAAGTCGGCAACTATCTCCTCCATTGGATCTCGGCCGGCAACACTAAGATTCCATTGGATCGTGCAAATCGCCAGCACCCCTATTGCTGCATAAGGGAGAGAAGAATCTTGGGCATTGGATCAGATGCAAAACAGCATTTGAGCTGTCCGTTGGCACTTGATGAAGCCTCGCCCGTAGACTACATCTAAACTAGGTCCACCGCTACAATTCTCCGCTCCCTATAAACCACGTGAAGTTTGACATTGGCCGGACGTCAGTGCTGCTGGGTCAGGCCGAATTAGCGTGCGGGTGGCTGGATTCGTACTTTGTTGGTTTGCATAGACCGCATCTCGTTGGATCGACTGGTTTAATGGACTGAGCCGGCAGTTATATATATATATATATATATAATTTAAAAATTTTAGCTTTCATTTCGTTTTCATTTTAGTTCCGATTTACTTTAAATTTTCTTCGTTTAACCCATAAATCGAGCTCTTTGCATTAGTGAACTTGTTTTCTCTAAAACATCAATAAAAAGCATCAATTTTTAAAATAATTTTAATTAATATATATTTTAATTTTTTGATTATTATATTTATGGTATTTATTACATCCTTCAACTTGAGTTTTACTCGTCCTTGAGTAAAAAAAAAATAGAAATATATACCGACTCATTAAGATATGAAAATTTCTTTAGGTTATTCTAAAATCAGTTGATACCTGATTAGAAAATTAAAAGATATGTCATCGGATTATTAATTCCATCCCCAATAGTGGTTAAGTGGAGAATATAAAATTTTAGAGCTTTTCTTAATCAACTTTCTACTTTTATTCTTTAAATCCTCTATCTTTAGTATGAGCTAGAGTATAATTTTTTTTGATATTTTATAGCTAGTGCAATATTTTAACCTCTTAAATTTTCTATCTGATCCTTTTAGTGAACTTTGGATCAATGACTTTCAAACTAGTTGACTTTAGGATATTAGATGTAGAACACCCTCGGACTTACTGACTCGAGTCAAATAGTCTATAAGTTAAAACTAGTTGTATAGAAAGTATTTTTACATTATCCACTTTTTTATGCGAATAACATTGCTTACTTAGGCAACGAGATCTGATTATTCGATGAAAGACTAATATTTAAAACTTACTCCTTATTTTTATATATATATATTTTTAAAAAAATTTAAATTTTTCTTCATATTTTCATTCATACTCTTATAAAGTAGATTCTTTATTAAAATATAGGTTAAAAAAATTTTTAAAATTACTTAGAAATTTCTTCTATTTTAAAACTGACCATTTATTGGGTTTTTCTAATAATTGGATCCTTAGTATTTTAAAAATTCTCTAAACTATATAAATCAATCATCAATTAAGATGCCTGATTAACTTTAAATTAGGACGAAATTAAGTATATAAGACTAATTATTATTATATTCGAGAACTTAATTATTTTTATTTTATTTTTCTCTAACTTAATTTTCATTATCCTCAATGAAGAAAAGAAATAGAGTATGACAAATGACAAAAAAATAAAAAAAAAAAGAGTTCACCTGACTTAATATGTTTCTGAGCTCGACTTGGGCTTTATTTGTTCTTCATTCGGCATGAGTCTATAATTCTCCTCCCAACTTAGTCCTAAACTTAAAAGAAAGATAAGATAAAAACAAAAAAAAATTTAAATACAAAAGTTGGATTGCCTCTCAGTAAACGCTAAGTTTAACATTTTCAGCCAAACATATTATTTTACTCTGAATCATATAAAATCATGGCATCCTCTATGTCCTCAATGATCAGTTCTAAGAATGGTTTCAAGCGTTGTCCATTTATCTTCAAAGTGGCACCATTATTTGGATTTTCAATTTCAATAGCTCCATATGAAAAGACATTTTTCATGATATAAGGCCTGATCCATCTAGATCTTAATTTTTCTAGAAATAGGTGTAGTATAGAATTATATAGGAGAACTTTCTATCCAAGAGTAAAAGATTTTCTACTAATTACTTGATCGTGAAAAGTTGCAGATATTTCTTTATAAATTTTAGCATTTTCACAGGCTTCATTTCTTATTTTCTTAAGTTCATTAATTTGTAATTTCTTCTGGCCTCCGTCTGCAGTCAAATCCATGTTTAGTTGTTTAATAGCCCACATTGCCCTATGTTCAAGTTCTACTGGCAAGTGATATGTTTTGCTAAAAACAAGCCTATAAGAAGACATTCTTAAGTTAGTTTTAAAAGCTGTGCGATATGCTTAGAGTGCATCTGCGAGCTTCAAGGATCAATCTTTTCTATTTGTCTTTACAATCTTTTCTAAGATTAGCTTGATCTGGCAATTAGACACTTCAACTTGCCTACTCGTTTGCAGGTGATGAGGTATAGCTAGCTTGTAGGTAAAGTTATATTTTTTTATCAATGATATAAAAGATCGATTGCAGAAGTGTGTTCCACAATCACTAATAATAGCTCTTGGGATTCCAAATTGGGAGAGAATATTTTCTTTAAGAAATTTAACAATAATCTTGCTATCATTGAACTTGCATAGAATGGCCTCTACCCACTTGGATATATAATCGGCTACTGCCAAAATATATTCATTTCTAAAAAACTTTGGAAATGGCCCCATAAAGTTAATTCCCCAAACATCAAAGATTTTTACAACTAAAATAGGATTTATAGGCATCATATCTTTCTTGATAATTCATCTTATTTGTTGACACCTAATGAAGCTTTTACAATATTCATGGACGTCTTTAAATAGGTTAGACCAATAGAGTCCGTATTAGAGCACTTTTGCTATTATCTTATTGGCACTGAAATGACCACTATAAACTTGGTCATGGCAGAAGGACAAAATGCTCCTAACTTCTTCATCTAAGATGCATCTTCTTATAATTTGATCAGGACATTATTTAAATAAATAAGGGTCATCTCAAATAAAGTACTTGAAAAAAAAAATTATTCTTATCCTGAGTCATCCAATGCATGAAAATCTTGCTGATAGCCAAATAATTTACTATGTCAGCATACCATAGCTCTGTGGTTACCATCATAAGCTACTCCTTAGGGAAGGACTCATTAATAGGTAGTTCCTCAGTCAGTGTGATTGCTAATCGAGATAGGTGATCCACCACTATATTTTTAGTACCTTTTTTATCCCTAATTTCTAGGTCAAATTCTTGCAAAAGCAAAATCCATCAGATTAAGCATGCCTTGGCATCCTTTTTTTAAAGAAGGTATCTAATGGCGGAATGATCTATATAAATGATCACATGAGAACCCACTAAGTAGGACTTAAATTTCTTTAAAGCAAAAATCATAGCTAAAAATTTCTTCTCAGTAGTTAAATAATTAAGCTGTGCATCATTTAAGATTCCTGTAGGATAATAGATCACTCATGGTAGCTTATTGATCCTTTGACTTAGGACAGCTCCTATGGCATGATCAGATACATCGCATATAAGCTCAAAAGGTTGAATCCATACAGGTGGGTGAATGATTAGGGCCAAAGTTAATTCCTTCTTTAGATGTTCGAAGGACTTGAGACATTAAGATGTGAAGTTAAATTTAACTTTCTTAGCCAATAGGTTAGTCAATAGTCAAGCCATTTTACTAAAATTCTTAATAAATCTCCTATAAAAGCTATCATGTCTAAGGAATGAGCGAATTTTCTTGACTGATTTAGGTGGTGGAAGATTTATAATCAAATCTATCTTGGCTTTGTCTACTTCGATACCCCTCTTTGAGATTACATAGCCAAGGATAATGCCCTCTTTGACCATAAATTGACACTTTTTTCAATTTAATACTAGATACCTTTCTTTACATCTTTCTAAAACTAGTCTAAAATGATGTTGACATTTAGAGAAGGTTGATCCAAAGATGAAAAAATTATCCATGAAGATTTCTAAGAATTGTTCTACCATATCTAAAAAGATGAAAATCATGCACCTTTGAAATGTAAATAGAGCATCATATAATTCAAAAGGCATGCATCTATAAGCGAAGATTCCAAATGGACAGGTAAACGTTGTCTTCTCTTGATTTTTTGGAGCTATAGAGATTTGATTGTAACCAGAGTATCCATCCAATAATAAAAATCATGCCCAACTAATTGCTCTAACATTTGATTTATAAAGGGCAAGAAAAAATGATCCTTTCAAGTGGCCGCATTTAATTTTTTGTAATCGATGCAGACCCTTCATCCAGTTTGAATTCTAGTAGGTACCAGCTCATTGTTATCATTTTGTACTATAGTAACTCCTGACCTTTTGGGTACTACTTAGACTAGGCTTATCCAAGAACTATCTGAAATTGGATATATTATTCCATTGTCAAGGAGTTTTATTATTTTCTTCTTTACTACTTCTTTCATGGTTGGGTTGAGTCTCTTTTGAGGGTCTCTTTTTGGCTTAGCTTCTTCTAGTAGGTAGATTCTATGTTGAACAATCGAGGGGCTAAATTTTTTTAAATCAGCCATGGTCCATCCTAGTGTTTCTTTATTTTTTTTAAGGATGGTCAACAATTTTTTCTCTTGCATGGGATCTAGGTCTGCTGAAATAATTACCGGTAAAATTTCTGATGGACCTAGATAGGCATATTTCAGGTGCTTAGAAAATGATTTGAGCTCTAACTTGGGTGCTTCCTCCATGGATGTTTGGATAATGGTTCAACCATTATCTCAAGCGGTTTGACTGGAGGCTTCCATCTTGACTCTATCCTATGATCACCAATTGATGAGACTTCATTGACCTCTTCATCTTCTTGGTCCATTAAAAATTTATAGTCAAACTCTTCATCACTCAGGTCAATGGGCTCATATGTATTCTCTTGAATCTAGTTCACGTTGCTTGTTTGCTTAGTTTTAATTAGATGAAAAATATTCAACTCTATAAACATGTTACCAAAGATGAGTTTCATCAGTCCATTTTGATAATTGATTTATACATTAGCTATGGCCAAAAATTATCTACCTAATATAACTAGGATGTGACCCCTTCAGGTTTGTGATAGGTTCGATTTCTAGGATAATGAAGTTTATAGGATAGATAAAATCACTAATCTTAATTAATATATCCTCTATTACTCCCTTTGAGACTTTTAGGGACCGATCTGTTAATTGTAGGGTCATTCTTGTGGATTTTAGTTCTTCCAATCCTAATTGCTCATATACTAAATATGGCAAAATATTAACACTTGCCCCTAAATCTAAGAGAGCCTTATCAATGAGGGTTTCTCCTGCAATGCATGAAATGGAGGAAGATCCTGGGTCTTTGTATTTTATTAGCATGTGATTGATAGATAAGAACTCATACTTGCTACTAGAAAGGCTCTTTTAGGTATATTGGTGGTCTTTTTTTTAGTGCATAGGTCCTTAAGAAATTTCACATAGATTGGGACATGCTGGATCAGATCTAATAAAGAGATGTTCACTTTTATTTGTTTGAAGACCTTCACATTCTTGTCCAATTGAGCTAAGTTCTGGTTGAACTTTAGTCTATTTGGGAATGAAGATGTAACTTTAGTAGTCGATCCATCAGATTTAGGTATGGGCTCAGCTGGTGCATTAAGCCTACATTAGGTTCTAATGTTTCAGATTTCTTGAACAGGTTTTGATCATATATTGGTTTAGATAGTAGTTCTTCTATTTCTTCTTCTAATTCAGGTGTGCCCACTAAGTTATCTATTTGCCTTCCAGATCTTAATGTATGAATAGCATTCAATTGGTTGTTCTAAGGTCCTTGTTGTGGTCTTTGGTTGTTTTAGATGTTGGGATTAGTCTCAGGTTGACTTGGTAATTTATCCTTTTTCTTTTCACTAAGAGCCATGGTTAACTGACCCAACTGCATTTCTAGATGAGCAATGGCTTGAAAGTTTGAATTTATAGATTGATTTTATTGGGATATTAGCTACTCTAATATTATTTGTTAAGGATCTAATACCGGCATATTACGATAAAAAGAAAGAAGAAAATAAAATAAGAAAGCAATCAAGTACGCAGATCAGTCCAAAGACTCATCTCCATAGGGCATGCAAAGCTCCACTATGAAAGAAAAAAATAGATACAAGAGAAGAACACCCACTCTCAACTTACCGT
The DNA here is from genome assembly GCA_006176705.1 of Cocos nucifera. Classification (NCBI taxonomy): domain Eukaryota; kingdom Viridiplantae; phylum Streptophyta; class Magnoliopsida; order Arecales; family Arecaceae; genus Cocos; species Cocos nucifera. Next base: position 485,079 of record QRFJ01000297.1, read on the forward strand.
ATATAAATCTCTCTTAACTATAAGCTATCCTCACAAAAGCTCTCTTAGAATTCCAAGAAGACCCTCAAAAGCTACAAGATGCTCTGCTCTCACAGCCTCCTCGTCGGATGCTATGCACCTATTACTTCTCTCTCTTATGGGTTGCACATACTTGACGCTCTGCCAAGCTACTCTTAATGGCTATCTGAGCCTCTTTATGTGCCTCTCACACCATGCATACCATTTTCTGCTCCACAGCACTTCTGCCCTTTAAATAGGATGAGAATCCTCTTCTCAATAGTTTATAGGAGTTCTAACATGATTTTTTCTCCTAATATGAGTCGAACATGGCTTTGATGGAGTCTTAAAATATTTCTTAACTTTTAGATAATGATCGCAATCCTCCATGGCCGCTGGATCCTGTGGTCCACGCGCACTATCCAAGTCCAAATAGAAAATTTCATCCTATTCTGTTCGACTCCATCGAGCTGGCTCTATCAAAGATCAAGTTGGCTCAACTGCATTTCATCCGAACTCCTGCTTTCTGTTTACCTGAGCGGGCCGACTTGATTGTGGTTCGAGCTGGCTTGATCTCAATCCGAGCTGACTCGACCCCGTATCTAAGCCAGCTCAACTACTTGTTGATACTAATTATTCTATACTATGCATCGAATTTGATGTATCAAATTCTAATAATCTCTATCTCAACTCAACATTCGGTCTTCACTAACTTTAAGAGCTTATGATTCGTCTCACCCCCATGCCCTGGGGCATGCCTACTAATCATGGATGGGCAAACGTGGAAGTCAAGCCAGGCTACTAATTTCATCTCCATTATGGGCTGTGTCCACTCTGACCAAAGACCTGCTAAAAAAAGTTTCCTATGGTAATAAGAACTTTACTCTGCGATGTCAACTCTCGTCCTTTCGAATCTCTCATCTCGTGTCCGATCCACCTCCATCTGGAGCTCCACCTCGAACTAAACTTTCTGCCAGATAGTAATGTCCTCTCATCTTCTTTTTTTCCTCCAATATCATCCTATCACCATGCATGACCTTCAAAATTCCATCACCAGCTACCTACTTATAGCCATTTGAATTCAATCTACCCAGTGAGATAAGATTCCATCTAAAATTATGTATGTATTGAACCTTCTCCAATCTCCTCACTGCATCATTATGTATCCTCCAGCTGACCATCCCGATGCCTTTAATCACATAGCTCGAACCATCAGACAGATAAATAGTGCTCTCATTGCTCTCTAGGGAGTCAAACTGCTCCTCTCTACAATAGACATGATATGTTCATGCAGAATCTAAAATTTACTATTGAAAAAAAATAAATACCTCATCAGATATCTTTAGGACATCATCCTCTGACTTGCTACTGGTCGTCGCTACAGTAGCCCTTGTCCGATTCTTGAGTTATGGGCAATCCTTGACTCGATGCCCCAACTCATCATATCTGTAGTATCTGATCTTGCTTTGATCCCTCATCTTGGACCTGGATCATCCTTCTATCAATCCTCTGCCGCTCCACCTACTGCCTCTTGCTCCTTCAAAAATCATTAAAGTTGAGCTACTGCTATCTAAGCTCAAAGCTGGATTCTTCTTCCTGAGAACCTTATTTTGAAGTATTACTGCGGTGACCTCGTCCATCCTAATGGTGCTCTTTTTTACTAGAAGAACAGTCACCAAGGACTCATACGAAGGGAGAAGCGACGCTAGTAAGACCAACACTCTGATCTTCTTAACTTTTTTGCCAATGCTGAGGAGGTTGGTGAGAATCTTCTGAAAATTAGATAGATGCTCCCGCATGCTCTAGCCTTCATCCATCCACAGCTGGTAGAACTGCCTCCAAAGAAATAACGTGTTGGTGAGCGACTTCGCTATGTATAACTCCTCAAGTTTTGACCACAGCACCGTCGGAGAAGTTTCGCCAAGTACATGGATCACCACATCATCCGCTAAGTACAAGTAGATCATGCTCACTGCCTGCATCTAGATCTGCTTTCAATCCTTCATCTCCGTGGTAGCTAGCATCTCATCGTATAAGAGAGCGTCGATCAATCCATGTTGGATTAGGACATTCTTTATCCTTGCTTGCTACAAAAAAATTGCCCTTTTCATTGAATCTATTGATCTCCATCTTGATTGTATTTATCTTCTCCATATTCTTCAATCTCTATCTACTGCTATAATCTACGCTCCAGTACTATCTGGTTCTGATACTAATTATTGGAATATCAGCTATTTTAATACCACTTATTAAGAATCTAGTATCGGCATATTACGATAGGAAGAAAGAAGAGAATAAAACAAGAAAGCAATCAAGTACGTGGACCAACCTAAAAGCTCGCCTCCATAGGACATACAAAGCTCCACTATGAAAAAAAAATAGGTACAAGAGGAGAACACCCACTCTCAACTCATCGTACATAAATCTCTTTCAACTAAAAGCTATCCTCACAAAAGCTCTCTCAGAATCCTAAGAAGACCCTCAGAAGCTACAAGATGCTCTATCCTCGCAGCCTCCTTATCGGATGCTATGCATATATTATTTCTCTCTCTCATGGGTTGCACATACTCGATGCTTTGCCAAGCTACTCTCGACGGCTGTCTAAATCTCTCTACATACCTCTCATACTATGCATGCCATGTCTTGCTCCATAGTACCTCAGCCCTTTAAATAGGATGAGAATCTTCTTCTCAGTGATTTATAAGAGTCCTAACAGAACTCTTTCTCCTAATATGAGTCGAACATGACTTTGGAGTCTTAGAATATTTTTTAACCTTTAGATCATGACCACAATCCTCCATGGCTGCTAGATCATATGGTCCATGCGCAACTCCCGTAGACCCCTTGGATTAACCACAATCTGAGTCCAAACAAAAAATTTTATTCTATTCTATTCATCTTTGTCGAGCTGGCTTGACTGCACCTCATCTGAACTCCTACTTTCTATCGCCTAAGAGGATCGATTCGGTTGTGGTTCAAGCCAGCTCGATCTCAGCCCGAACCGACTCGACCCTATATCCGAGCCAGCTCGATTACTTATTGATACTGATTCTCCTTTACTATAGGTCGAATTCGAGACGTCAAATTCAAATAGGTTTTAGGTTTTGTATAAGGTCGTTTTACAACTTTATCATGACTTCTAAGCCTTTTTCTAATGAATTAATTCTTTGGTTATTTGGATTGTTCAATGGTTGATTGAGCCTTGATTAGGATTGATTGGTGGTAGGTCTATTTGAATTTGATCCTTAAGATAAAAAAAAAATAGATAGTTGATTAGGGTTACCCAAATTAGTGTTCTATGATCAAGAAAAGTGTTGGGGATAAACCCCGCTCCTGCCGAAGTTCAGTTCGGTGCTCAGTCTGATGTGGTCAATAGTCATAAAAGAGCTTCAGCGAACGGATCTTGGCCAAACTCCTACAGCTGGCCGAACTGCTTAGCGGTCGAGCTCCTTTGGACTCCCAACGATCAGACTTTAGCTAAACTCCTTAGCGATCGAGCTTCAATCGGACTACCGCAAGAGCCAAACTCTCTCCGTGCTCTTCCAGCTAGATGCCTATGGGAGCCGAACTCCCTCCAAGCTTCTTCTTCGGTCGGACTTCTTCAGCAATCGGACTCCTCCCAGACATCCCTTCGGTCGGACTTCTTTAGGAGTTGAACTCCTCCCAGACATTCCCTTCAACCAGTCGAGCTCCTTCCGAACTCTCCAGCGATCGAGCCTTAGCCGCACACCTCCAGCCAGACGCCTACGGAAGTCGAACTCCTTCCGAGCTTCCTCTTCAGGAGTTCGAACTCCTTTGAAATTGATATATACCGAAGTCCACCAATTAATGTCTGCTTTCTGAGAGCCATGGCTATTAAAGCTAGACTAATGGTCACCATCAGTCTGCCACAAATGATGCTACAGGCGGCTCCGCCATACCTCGAGCAGCCCACCACTGTCGGACGATATGACTATCGCTATCAATCTGATGATACCATCCTTCCACATCAAACCCGATGCAGCCTCGAGCGACCCACCATCAGGCAGCTGCAGCTGTCACCATCAAGCTTCATCTATAAAAAGGATCCTCCATATATGCTAACTCTAAGCTCTAAGCTCTCCTCTTCTTCTCTAAACTCTGTCGAACTCATTCTCGAGCATTCCATTTCTGTTGGTGAGAGCTGACTTGAGCATCGGAGGGTCCTATCGGAGCCGCCCCCCACCGACTCCGGACGAAATTTTATTTTGCTGATCCCCGACGGTGACCTCATCCTCCTTTGCTTCAGTCGAATTCGGTGACAACCAGTTTCTGCGTCAACAGATTGACGCTAAAGGAAGGGCCCGAACCTTCGAGGTTTCCTTATCCTTAAAGGAGTGCCCGATGATGATTTTTCTCTTTTCTCTCTAGAGACATCTCTTCTTCCTCTCTAGAGTTCTTTTTTGAAGAGAAAATACCTCCTAGAAGAGTTTCGACTCGTTGATCAACGGCCTCCGCACTAGGTCCATCTGCTCCCATTTCACTTCGGCAACCCAGATTCCATCTATAGCTGTGGTGGATGCGGAGCAGTTCAACTTGCTCGTCCGGCAGGTTTGTGACCTCATGAAGGTGAGGCAGATGGTGCAGGCCATGCAGCAGCCCTTGGCGGTAACTCCACCAGAAAATCCACCATCGGAATGTCAAAAATTGGCCCCAAGAAAGAATACCTGGGCTAACATACTCGTCACCCTTAGAAAGAAAAAATAGAGAGCAGAGGATCCATATTCGGATCATGGTTCTCCTATGAAGGAGACCTTTTCCGTTGTAGCCGAAAGCCCCCCAAGATCTGCAACCAAGATGACGCCCTCGATCACAGACTGTAGGAGATGGATTGACGGATTGAAGAGCTCGGCCATGTCGCCCCAGCTCATCATGCCGACGTCCACACCGATCCTCCTTTCTCCCTCCAAATTATGCAAGAGTCTATCCTACCAAACTTCGAGCTTTCTCAATTTGAAAGCTACAATGAAACTTCTAATCTAGTTGATCGTCTAGGGGCCTTCCGGACCATGATGCTACTCCACGGTGCTTCAGACACCATACTGTATCGAGTCTTTCCATCTACCTTAAAGGGAGTAGCTAGAAATGGGTACTCGACGTTGAAGCCGGGCACGATCTTCTCCTTTGATCAGATGAGCCATCAGTTCGTGGCCTACTTCATCAGCAGCCAACGTCCGTGCCAAAGTTTGGATTCTCTGATGAATGTCAAGCAGAAGCTGGGAGAATCCATCTAGGCTTACGTCACCTAGTCTAATACCGCGGTATTGGAGGTTCGGGACCTAGACCAATCCATTGCAATGGCCGTGCTCAAGGGCGGCCTTTAGAAGAATGACTTGCTATTCTCCCTGAAGAAGAAGTATCCCAGAGACTTCGTCGATCTGCTGCTCAGGCCGAAGGTTATGCCTGGACTGAAGAGGCCTTCAGAGCCAAGGATGATGAAGGAAAGCTGAGTGAAGCTTGGCCGTATTCCTGGACTCCCCCTCAGGCTCGGGAGCATGAAAGCCCCGATAGAGGTTTCACTGGAGGGCAGAATGAGGTTCGACCGTGCTTACGACCTCTCTAGCGCAAGCGAGGCCGAACTCTCCCTCGAGCTCGTCATCAAGGAAACCCCCTACAAAGATTTCATAAGAGGTGGAATGAAGTTCGACCATGCTCACGACCACCTCAGTGCAAGCGAGGCCGAACTCCCCCTCGGGTATGTCTTCAAGGAAGCCCCTACACAGGATTTACAGGAGGTGAAATGAAGTTCGGGCAAGCAAGGCCGAGCTCCCCCTCGAGCTCATCGTCAAAAAAGTACTGACAAAGAAGCATGAAGTTCTTCGGCAAAAGATTTCATAGAAAGTTCAACCACGCTCACGACCTCTCCCACGCAAGTAAGGCCCGAACTTCTCGAGCTCACCATCAAGGAAGCCCCGACAGAAGGGTGCGAAGAAGACCTCCTCTCGAAAGGTTCCATGACTACGTCCTCCTCAATGCTCCTCGAACTCAAATTCTCACAGAAGTTAAGAACTAGCTGCCACAAGATCAGAAGGACTACGGCCTCCCCCAAACATGTGCGATCAAAGCAAGCAATGCCTCTATCATTGCAATCACGGCCACGACATCGAGGAATACACTCAGCTCCGACACGAAATTGAGGAGCTCGTCAGAAATGGGTGGCTGGGTAAATTCCTCCGACGTCAGTCTGAAGCAGGAGAAGATCAGCCAAGAATGTTGTCGTAGCCAGAAACGATAAGGAGGTCGGCCGCCTCATGGCGTCATCAACGTTACCCCTGAAAGGAGCTTGGTACATCGACGATGTTAGACATATGTGCCCTAGAAGCTAGAATTGGCTGACACTTGTAATACACTTCTAGGAACAAAATTATAATTAAATTATAATTAATAAAATGGATTATTTTTTATCACATATGTGTATTTAGTGTCTGTGATACATCCTTTGAGTTAATGGTAATGATAATTCATATTTTCAAGAGTTGAAAATTTAAGACACGAATAATCATTATTAACTCATAAAATGCTTCCGACCATAGGATCATCATGAGGATGGTGATTGATCCGAAAGGTTGGTGTACAATGCTTCTCTTTAGTAGATGAGTCTTAAGTCTATGGTGTGGAGACACCGAACTGAGAGTACAGGTACTCGTTAGAGAATGAGGGCACTGAGCGTGACCACCTCGAGTAGTCATTAGGAAGTCTACCTTCTCGTCAATGACTGACTCGATGCTGCAGTAGTGTGTCTGATTCTTTGACCTGAGATGCATCGGCAGTTCACCTTGAGGGTGTTATAGTTTGACTACACCATTACTCGATCTCCTAGCCATATGGAATCCTGAGGTGTATGTTGGCTATGATATGTTCATTATAGGAACTGGATTGCATCAAGATGGAATCTATCTACCTCGGTGGTAGAGGAGCAATCCTATGATGATCATGAGAATCAAGTTCAGAAGTCCATGGCCATGGCAGAGTGAAATAATAGAAAGAGTTTTTATTTAGGTTTTCACATCATACTTGAATCGAATGATTACATCATATGACAGAAACTAGGGTTTGACGAGTTCACCTTAACCCTAATCTGATCGGGAGCTCAAGATAGAAGAACTTAATCACACAGGTAGCTGCACCAAGAGGTTTGCATTCAGCTCTGATGGGTTGCCATCATATACTGCTAGGTGTCACTGGTGGATTTTGAGAGCAATTAGAATGATTTAGATGTTCGATCATTCTAGTTGTTCGAATCAGAAGAGTTCTGGTACAACGAAAAGAGTTTCGATGATGTCGATGATAGAGATCATGACATATTCTATTACTATATAGAACTGAACCTAACTGGATCACACAAATAAGAATTTGAATTCGGTGATCATCAATTGAACTAATCTAGTTTAATTGATCTGAATGAGATTCAATTAGGTTCAAGAAAATCGTGCTAGCACTCGATTGAACCTAACATTCTTCTTTTACTATCATAAATAGTTATCCTGACTAAGCCAAAGAAATTTGTACTCATTCAGAGGCCTTCACCTAATCTAACTGGAGTCTGTCCAGATCAAAAAAGGATTATCTTATTTTATAAGATAATACCTGCCATTTTTAGTCACCTACCATTTCTCGTTCTTTGACTTTGGTCAAAAGTTGACCTTTGACTGGTCAAATATTGACCATTGATACTTTGACTTCTGTCCATATGTCACGCACCTATTGAAGAGCTGGTGAGGGCCTGTCCCCCTATCAGAAGCTGGCAAGGAGGAGGGTGCACGCCACCCTTGGCGTATGCCTAAGTTGGAGGCGCCCAGGAGTCCCTATTGGATAGGAACTCCATCTTCTTTTTGGATTTCGATTAGAGTTCTCCTAAGAACCAACTTTGACTGGTCTTAGGCACCATCTAAGGAGAAATCCAAGGGACTCTATTCCCACCAATCAGATTTAGATCTGATTTCATAAAGGATTGTGATTGGTTGGGAAGAACAGAAGTTGGATCACGCTTAGTCTATAAATAAGACACCACGCCCAACTCAAAGAGCATCACAATTCTCCACACCCCAAGGCTGCTTCTCCTCTCCTCCTCCATGCTAAAGCACCTTCTCCCTCTCCTCTCCACATCCAAAGAGGTTTGGATTCTTGGTTGGTGCAATCCAGATGAGAGAAAGACGACTGAAAGCTAGAAGGCTGCACTGCTGCAAAGGATGACTACTGATCTTCGAAAGGTATTTTGAAGATCCTCCAGATCAGATCTAGATCTGATTTTTGGAGATGTGATAGAAAAGAAGATGATCTTCAGATCCAGTCCAAGTAGATACCGATAGAGGTCAGGCACTTGCATGGCTAGATCCAGAACCTTCCGCTGCATACAGGATCATCAACGGGTAATAGGATTACCCAACATCAAGGTAAATTAAATTTGATTTAATTTATTTAAATTTTATTTTTATTATTAAAATAATAAAAATTGGATCTAAAATATTTTAGATCTGATTAGAATCAAAAAAAAATTTTAAAATATATCTCTTGATCCGATCAGATCTAAATGAATCTGATCCGAGAAATCAGGATTTTCCTTCAACTAGTATTAGAGCTAAGATTCTAAAGTGTTTAGATCTAATTTTAAATTTATTCTAATTAAAAAATAAGTAATTTTAGATTTCACATGAGATATGATCAGATTTGAAATAAAAAAAAATTTAAAATTAAATAATTTGGATCTAAGATTAGAAAATATGCATGACTAGTTCTAAAATAGAATAATTCTATAGAATAGTCTTGCATGTTTACGATTTAATCTGATTAAATTATATTTTAGATCTATTTATTTACTATTTTTTAATATTATAATTATTATAATAATATCTAAAAAATAGTAAATAAAAATTATTTAATTTTAAAATATCATATGAGATATGATTGATGCATGTCTAGACTAGTTGTAGAATAGTTCTACATAGTTGTCTAAATTAGAGTTTATCTTGATAAGATCAATTTAAATCTAATTTTTTAGATTATTATGAGATAATTTAGATCTGAAAATATGCATGATTCGATACATGAGATGTATGCAAAATATGCCATGATTAGATCTAATTTGTATATGAGATATATGATATAGATCTAAAAATATTTTGTAGTATTGCATGTTCCTAATTAAGACGTTCCTCTTGGCCGTCCGGTCATAAGAATGAAGAAAGATTTAAAGGCCCTCTCCTTCCATCCGATGGGGTGTTCTTATGATATGTAGGGGTGCTGTGTATTTGTCCTTAATCAAAAACCTAAAAAACTTACTTTCTGCAAAACCCTAGATCCTAAAATCCTAGGATTTATTGTGCATATTTTGTTTATAAACCCTACTTAATTAAGAATTAAGATTATAAAATATAAAATTAGATCTAAAATTGAGAATTCAGATCTAAGACATATTCATAATACTGGGTTCAGGCTTGGGTAGCTTAATTAGATCTAAGCGGTTGATCAAACCGAATCAAGAGTTGGTTAGATGGGATCAACAATGCTTAAATTGACCAGTCTAATAGGATTAAGTCTGGATCAAGATCGAGTCATGATCAAGCAAGACCAAATTAGGCTCAGAGGTTAGAGTCTGGATTGTAGGCTAACCCAATTGGTTCTGGCTCAACAATTTGGTATCTAAGGTAAGTTTGGCACATATGATCGACTGATTTTTAATTGGAAGCTACTCGATCTGAATGCATTCTTGTACGAGTTAATGGCATATTCCTTCCATCGATCTCACTTACCTGGCCATATCTATTGATACAGTTTTGATCTGAGGTGGTCAATAATCCGAGCTAACCCATGCCACTAGGTTAGTCATAATTGTTATGACTATGACAAGTCTAGTTTAATGAGATCTGAATCAATTCTCCCTAAGAAAGGATTAAGTCTGAGATCTTCCACCATTATAGATGTGCGGATTCTTCTCGAGGTTGATTGTTCTTGGCTGGATACAGTGGCTCAGTTACACCAGGAAGACGCAACCATGTCTATTAGGCATTGGATGCTATGGGTTGAAGGATGAGTTAGGCTCAATATTTCGGATACGGTGAGAGACTCAATTAGAAATTAGAGACTCAATTAGGAATTCAGTCTGTGCAAATGGTGGATCTGACTTAACTAAGGAGTGGATCAATATTTTGGATACGGTGAGATTCATGAATTAGAGATCAAGTTTGGGTGCACCATGATTAGAGAATCATTGAACAAGAGTTGTTCACTCATTGGCTAACCCATCATCAATAACTGTTAGGTGAGGTGATGAGTCAGTTGGTGAGACCGCACCACCCACTAGAAATCATTAATCATGGAGATTTTCGCATCTCTATAGAGGGAGTGTAGGGATCTGAGAAAATAGTGGAAAGCTAATTTATTTAAAAATAAAATTTCTAAATAAATTGGTCAAGTCATAATTATAGTATCTAACTAGAATCTTTGACTCTCTATAGAAAAATATCTGCGTCCAATCCATTAGCACGTATCCTGGACACACATAGACTGACCGGACCCAATTATAAAAATTGGCTCAGGAACTACAAAATAGTTTTGGGTTTCGAGAAGTTAACCCATGTTTTGGACCAGGACCCTCCCACCTTACCAGCTCCGTCCATCCATTGAACAGAGAGCATCTCTGGAAAAATGGATAGACGAAGATAATAAGGTCAGATATTACATGTTGGGCTCGATGTCTGATGAGCTCCAGCGCCAACATGAAGATATCGAAGGACTGCTCGCCAAATGTTGGCTCACCTGCAGGAGATGTTTGGTGAACAGAGTCGCGCAGCCAAGTATCAAGTCACGAAATGACTTTTTAAGGCTAAGATGCATGATGGGCAGTCAGTCCAAGATCACTGTCTGACGATGATCAAGGACATGGAAGAGCTTGAGAAGCTCGGTGTGAAGTTAGACTTGGATCTGCCGAATGATATTATTCTGCAATCCTTGACTGATGCATATGGGCAATTCATCATGAATTACCACATGCATAAACTTCAAAATTTCTTGGTCGAATTAATGATCATGCTGGTTACCGCTGAGCTTTCTATGAAAGGTTCTAAAGGCTCAGTTCTTGCTATGGAACGGACTTCTTTCAAAAGAAACTCTTATGGAAAGAAAAGTCTATGAAAAAGCAAAAGATGGAAGGAAAAAAGAAAAAGAAGACAGAACCAAAGAAGAAGATCGATGTCAAAGGAAAGTATTTCCATTGTAACAGCGACGGCCACTAGAAGCAGAACTGCCCTACTTACCTGACCACCCTGAAGAACAAGAAGGAAGATTCTTCTGAAGGTATGCTCATTATTGAGTCTAACCTTACGGTTTCTTCTGCATCCAGTTGGATGCTTACTTTGATTCTAGTGCTCATGTATGCACTTCCATGTAGGGTCTTGAGGATAGCAGGAGGCTGAGGGATGGAGACATGATCCTACGCGTCGGTAATGGAGCAAGAGTTATGCAGTGGTGGTGGAAACATATCCTCTTTGATTACCATCTGGTTTAGACTTAGTATTGAAAGATTGTTATTATGTGCCTGCAGCTCGTAGGAATTTGATTTCTATTTCATGCTTAGCACTAGAAGGCTATGTGATTACCTTCTTTAAGGACCATTGTAACATTCTTTATGAAAGAAATAAAATTGCAAATGGTTTCCTTATTAATGGTCTTTATCAGCTACATATTGATGTATCCTGTTCTAACTATCGAGCAAAACGTGAATGCCAAATGACCTAGGGATAGTCCAAATGATAGGTATCTATGGCACCTGAGATTAGGTCATATAGCAGAAGATAGGATCAACAAATTGGAGAAAAATGGGCTATTGAGTCCATTGACTTTCGAGTCATATCCAACTTGTGAATCTTGTCTTCAAGGCAAAATGACTAAACTTCCTTTTGTAGGACATGGGGAAAGGGCCACAGATCTCCTTGCCCTAGTACATACTGATGTGTGCGGCCCATTTGATGTGCCGGCTAGAGGCAATTTTGTCTACTTCATTATCTTTACCGATGATCTGTATCTAGGTATGGGTATGTGTATCTTATGAGACATAAGTCTGAAGCTTTTGAAAAGTTCAAAGAATTCAGACATGAAGTAGAAAAACAAACTGAAAAATCCATTAAGGTTCTTCGATCAGATCGAGGAGGTGAATACCTTAGCCGAAAATTTCTAGACTATCTTAAGAAAAATGGCATAGTCTCTCAATGGACTCCACTAGGAACACCTCAACTCAACGGAGTTTCAGAACGGAGAAATCGGACCCTATTGGATATGGTTCGATCCATGATGAGCTTCACAGACCTTCCTGATTTTCTTTGGGGACATTCATTGTTAACTTTAATTTATCTACTGAATAGGGTTTCCTCTAAAACCATTCCTACCACACCGTATGAGATATGGCATGGTAAGAAACCAAGTCTGAGTCATCTCAGAATTTGGGATTGTCCGGCTCATGTCAAAAGACAACAAGCGGACAAGTTAGAGTTTAGGTCCTTTCAGAGCTCGATTCATAGGATATCCTAAAGAGTCATTAGGATACTATTTCTACATTCCAGAAGACCACAATGTGATTGTGAGTCGACATGCCATCTTTCTTGAAAAATAGTTTATTCAAGATAGCGGCATTGGAAAGCAGATTAAGCTTGATGAGAAAGTCTCACAAGAACAACGAGCTAAGGACCAATTGGAACCAAATCAGGTTGAGCCAATAAGAACACTACCTCCTCCACCTCGTAGATCGGAAAGAGTTTTCCATCCCCTGAAAGATACTTAGGTATTATTTCAGAGGACAGTAGAAAAAATGTTCCTCATAGGTAATGGTGCTCATGGTGATGATCCCAAAACCTACAACGAGGCGATATCAGATATCGACTCCGAGAAATGGCTAGAGGCAATGCAGTCAGAAATTGACTCGATGCACTCAAACCAAGTCTGGACCTTGGTAGATCCACCAGAAGGTATAGTACCTATTGGGTGTAAATGGATCTTCAAGAGAAAGATTGGTGCAGATGGGAAAATGTGGAGACATTCAAGGCTAGACTAGTGGCAAAAGGTTATAGTCAACGTGAAGGCATTGACTATCAGGATACCTTTTTTTCAGTGGCTATGCTAAAATTCCATCCGCACATTGCTTGCCGTTGCAGCCTATTTCGATTATGAAATATGGCAAATGGACGTGAAAATGGCATTCTTAAATGGATATCTTGAGGAAGATATCTATATGGAACAGCCGCTAGGTTTCACATCCAGTGATACTGATCACAAGGTTTGCAAGCTGCAAAGGTCCATATATGGACTTAAGCAAGCATCTCAGAGCTGGAACACTCATTTCAATGATATGATCAAAACATTTGGTTTCATTAAAAATGAAGAGGAAATCGTGTGTCTTCAAAAAGGTCAGTGGGAGCGCTGTTGTCTTCCTCGTATTGTACGTGGATGACATCCTCCTTATTGGGAATGATGTTCCCATGATGACAACAGTCAAATTATGGTTGTCCAAAGAATTCTCCATAAAAGATCTAGGTGAAGCATCCTTTATTCTAGGAATTAAAGTCTATAGAGATAGACCAAATAGGATGCTAGGACTTTCACAGAATATGTATATAGAGGAAGTACTAAAGAGGTTTAGTATGGAAAACTCTAAGAGGAGATTAATATTCTTCAGACATGGTATTCATCTTTTCAAGAAGATGTGCCCTAGCACACCTGAGGAAATAGAACGCATGAGCAAGATCCCTTATGCTTCTGCAATAGGGAGCCTCATGTATGCCATGCTATGTACAAGACCTGATATAGCCCATGCTGTGAGTGTCACAAGCAGATATCAGTCAAATTCAGATGAAGAATACTGAACTTCTATGAAATGTATCCTTAAGTACTTGAGAAGAACTAAGAATATGATGTTGGTCTTTGGTAACGAAGAACTCCATGTCCAGGGATACACAGACTCAGATTTTATGTCCGATATACATGATCGAAAGTCGACATCTGGGAATCTATTTGTGTGCAATGGTGGTGCTGTCAGCTGGAAGAGTTTCAAGCAAACCATGATAGCAGATTCCACCATGAAAGTAGAATATATCGCTGCATCAGAGGCTGCGAAGGAAGCATTCTGGTACAAAAAATTTACGATAGAAATCAGAGTAATACCATCAGATGTCATTCCTCTATACTGCGACAACAATGGTGCCATAGCCTTTGCTAAGGAGTCGAGGTCTCACTAGAAGTCTAAGCACATTGAGCGACGATACCACCTCATCTGCGATTACCTCGAGAAGGATTACATCGAGGTCAAGAGAGTCGACTCTATAGATAATGTGGCAGACCTACTTACAAAATCATTGGGACAACAAAAATTCAAAGCCCACCTTGAGAAGATGGGACTTAGACTTGTAGCCAATTGGCTTTAGGATAAGTGAGAGATTGTTAGACATATGTGCCCTAGAAGCCAGAATTGGCTGATACTTATAATACACTTCTAGGGGCAAAATTATAATTATGACTATAATCAATAAAATGGGTTATTTTCTATCACATATGTGTATTTAGTGTCTGTGATACATCCTTTGAGTTAATAGTAATGATAATTCATATTTTCAAGAGTTAAAGATTTAAGACATGAATAATCATTATTAACTCATAAAATGCTCCCAACCATAGGATCATCACGAGGATGGTGATTGATCCGGAAGGTTGGTATATAATCGCTTCTCTTTAGTAGATGAGTCTTAAGTCTATGGTGTGGAGATACGGAGCGAGAGTATAGATACTCATTAGAGAATGAGGGCACTGAGCGTGACCACCTTGAGTAGTCATTAGGAAGTCTACCTTCTCATCAATGACTAACTCGATGCTGCAGTGGTGTGTCTGGTTCTTTAATCTGAGGTGCATGGGTAGTTCACCTTGAGGGTGTTATAGTTTGACTACACCATTACTCGGTCTCCTAGCCATACGGAATCCTGAGGTGTATGTTGGCTATGACATGTTCATTGTAGGAACTAGATTGCATCAAGATGGAATCTATCTACCTCGGTGGTAGAGGAGCAGCCCTATGATGATCATGAGAATCAAGTTCAGAAGCCCATGGCCATGGCAGAGTGAAATAATAGAAAGAATTTCTATTTAGGTTTTCACATCGGACTTGAATCGAATGATTACATCATATGATAGAAACTAGGGTTTGATGAGTTCACCTTAACCCTAATCTGATCGGGGCTCAAGATAGGGAACTTAATCACACAGGTAACTGCACCAAGAGATTCGCATTCAGCTCTGATGGGTTGCCACCATATACTGCTAGGTATCACTGGTGGATTTTGGGAGTAATTAGAATGATTTAGATGATCGATCATTCTAGCTATTCGAATCAGAAGAGTTCTGATTATCGAAAAGAGTTTCGATGATGTCGATGATAGAGATCATGACATATCCCACTACCATACAGAACTGAACCTAACTGGATCACACAAATAAGTGTTTGAATCTGGTAATCATCAATTGAACTATTCTAGTTCAATTGATCTGAATGAGATTCAATTAGGTTCAAGAAAATCGTGCTAGCACTCGATTGAACCTAATGTTCTTCTTTTACTATCATAAATAGTTGTCCTGACTGAGCCAAAGGAGTTTGTGCTCATTCAGAGGCCTTCACCTAATCTGACTGGAGTCTGTTCAAATTAGAAAAGGGTTGTCTTATTTTGTAAGACAATACCTGCCATTTTTGGTCACCTTCCATTTCTTGTTCTTTGACTTTGGTCAAAAGTTGATCTTTGACTGGTCAAATGTTGACCATTGATACTTTGACTTCTGTCCATGTGTCACGCACCTATTGGAGAGCTGGTGGGGGCCTGTCCTCCTGTCAGAACCTGGCAAGGAGGAGGGTGCACGCCACCCTTGGCGTGTGCCCAAGCTGGAGGCGCCCAGGAGTCCCTGTTGGACAAGGACTCCATCTCCTTTTTGGATTCCGATTAGAGTTCTCCTAAGAACCAACTTTGACTGATCTTAGGCACCATCTGAGGAATCCAAGGAACTCTATTCCCACCAATCAGATTTAGATCTGATTTCATAAAGGGTTATGATTGGTTGGGAAGAAGAGGAGTTGGATCACGCTTAGTCTATAAATAAGACACTGCGCCCAACTCAAAGAGCATCACAATTCTCCATGCCCCAAGGCTGCTTCTCCTCTCTTCCTCCATGCCAAAGCACCTTCTCCCTCTCCTCTCCATGTCCAAAGAGGTTTGGATTCTTGGTTGGTGCAATCCAGACGAGAGAAAGACGACTGAAAGCTAGAAGGCTGTGCTGCTGCAAAGGATAACTATTGATCTTCGAAAGGTATTTTGAAGATCCTCCATATCTGATTTTTGGAGATGTGATAGAAAAGAAGATCTCTAGATTCAGCCTAAGTGGATACCGATAGAGGCCAGGCACTTGCGTGGCTAGATCCAGAACCTTCCACTGCATACAGGATCATCAATAGATAATAAGATTACCCAACATCAAGATAAATTAAATTTGATTTAATTTATTTAGATTTTATTTTTATTATTAGAATAATAAGTATCAGATCTAAAATATTCCAAATCTGATTAGGATCAAAGAAAATTTTTTTTGAAATATATCTCTTGATCCGATCAGATCTGAACGAACCTGATCCGGAAAATCAGGATTTTCCTTCAGGCGATTCATCGTCTCCCAGTAACAAAGCCAAGAGAAGCTTGCTCCAAATTGAAAAGACCAGCATGAGATAGAGGAGGTCGTCCGACCCAACCCTTGCTGCCCAAGGGAACCTGGAGGAACAACACCCCCACGATCCTGAAATGGGGACGTGCTGCCAGTAACTTTCCCTCGGTAAAATTTTTTTCTTTCAATAATATTATTTTTAGATGCAAAAACTATGTGATGATAGGAAAGAAGTAGTCAATAGTTACCATTTTAGGAACAGGAGGAGAACCTAGTCCTAGCACGAGCAGGTCAAAGACTTTAACCTTGGCTGCAGGAGATAAGATCTCCCCCGAGGCAACCTCGACTGTAGGAGATAAAATCTCTTCCGAGCACCCGGGCCAACTTCGGCTGCGGGAGATAAGATCTCTTTCGAGAAAAACTCGGCCACAGGGGATAAGATCTCCTCCGAGGGTCCGAGCCAACTTCAGTTGTAGGAGATAAGATCTTCCCCAAGGCAAACTCGACCGCAGAAGATAAGATCTCCTTCGAGCGTCCGTATCAACCTCGGCTGTAGGAGATAAGATCTCCCCTAAGGCAACCTCGACCATAGGAGATAAGATCTCCTCCGAGGATCTAGGCCAACTTCGACTGCAGGTGATAAGATCTCCCCCGAGGCAAACTCGGTTGCAGAGATAAGATCCTCCGAGGCAAACTCGATCGTAGGAGATAAGATCTCCTCCGAGCACCCAGACCAACTTCGACTGTAGAAGATAAGATCTCCCCCGAGGCAAACTTGGCTATAGGAGATAAGATCTCCCCCAAGGGTCCGGGCCAACTTTGGCTATAGGAGATAAGATCTCCCCCGAGGCAAACTCGACTGTAGGAGATAAGATCTCTTCCGAGCAACCGCATCAAACCTCGACTGCACGAGATAAGATATCCTCCAAGGCAGACTCGACCGTAGGAGATGAGATCTTCCCCGAGCGCCCACATCAACCTCGACTGTAGGAGACGAGATCTCCTCTGAGGCAAACTCAACTGCAGAAGATAAGATCTCTCCCGAGGGTCTGGGCCAACTTCGACAGTAGGAGACAAAGATCTCTCCTGAGGCAAACTCGACCGTAGGAGATAAGATCTCCCTCGAGGGTTCGGGCCAACTTCGACTGCAGGAGATAAGATCTCCTCCGAGGAAAACTCGACCGTAGAAGATAAGATCTCCCCCGAGCACCTGCATCAACCTCAGCTATAGGAGATAAGATCTCCTCTGAGGCAAACTCGACCGTAGGAGATAAGATCTCTTTTCGAGCGCCCGCATCAACCTCGATTACAGGAGATCAGATCTCCTTCGAGAGCAACCTCATTCGTAGGAGATAAGATCTCCCTCGAGGGTTCGGACCAACTTTGGCTGCAGGAGATAAGATCTCCCTCGAGATAAACTCGACCGCAAGAGATAAGAATCTCCCCCGAGTGCCTAAGCCAACTTCGACTGCAGGAGATAAGATCTCCTCCGAGGTAAACTCGGTCGTAGGAGATAAGATCTTCCCCGAGGGTCTGGGCCAACTTTTGGCTGCAGGAGATAAGATCTCCCTCGAGGCAAACTCGACTACAGG
Organism: Cocos nucifera; assembly: GCA_006176705.1. Taxonomy (NCBI): domain Eukaryota; kingdom Viridiplantae; phylum Streptophyta; class Magnoliopsida; order Arecales; family Arecaceae; genus Cocos; species Cocos nucifera. Next base: position 503,363 of record QRFJ01000297.1, read on the forward strand.
AGATAAGATCTCCCCCAAGGCAACCTCGGCCGTAGGAGATAAGATCTCCTCCGAGCGCTCGGGCCAACTTCGGCTGAGGAGATAAGATCTCCCCCGAGGCAAACTCGACCGCAGGGGATAAGATCTCTCCCGAGGGTCTAGGCCAACTTCGGCTATAGGAGATAAGATCTTCCCCGAGACAAATTCGATCGTAGGAGATAAGATCTCCTCCGAGTGCCCGCATCAACCTCGACTGTAGGAGATAAGATCTCCTTCGAGTAACCTTTGACCGCAGGAGATAAGATCTCCCTCGAGGATCCGAGCCAACTTCGGCTATAGGTGATAAGATCCCCCCGAGGCAAACTCGACTGCAAGAGATAAGATCTCTTCCGAGATAAACTCGACTGCAGGAGATAAGATCTCCCTCGAGCATCCGCATCAACCTCGACTGCAGGAGATAAGATCTCCCCAGAGGCAACCTTGGCTGCAGGAGATAAGATCTCCCCCGAGCGACCACGACAACCTCAGTCAGAGATGAGCGATTGAGTCAACCTCAGCCAGAGATAAGATCTCTCTCAAGCGACCGTAACTACCTCGACCCACGACAACCTCGACTAGAAAGTCTATGGTTGTGGAGATACGGAGCGAGATATAAGATACTCATATAGAGAATTGAGGGCACTGAGCGTGACCACCTTGGTAGTCATTAGGAATCTACCTTCTCATCAAGACTAATCGAGTGCTGCAGTGGTGTCTAGTGTCTGGCTTTTTAATCTGAGCATGCGGTATGGGGAGTTTCACCTTGAGGGTGTTTATAGTTTGAACTAACCATTACTCGGTCTCCTAGCCAACGAATCCTGAGTGTTATGTTGGCTATGACATGTTCATTGTAGGACTAGATGCAATCAAGATGGAATTCTATCTACCTCGGTGGTAGAGAAGCAGCCCTAGATGATTCATGAGAATCAAGTTCAGGAAGCCATGGCCATGTGCAGAGTTGAAATAATAGAAAGATTCTATTTAGGTTTTCACATCGGACTTGATCGAATGATTAACATTCATTGATAGAAACTAGGGTTGATGAGTTCACCCTTAAACCCTAATCTGATCGGGGCTCAAGATAGAGGAACCTTAATCACACAGTAACTGCACCAAGAGATTCGCATTCAGCTCTGATGGGTTGCCACCATTATATGCTAGGTATCACTGTGGGATTTTGGGAGTAATTAGAATGATTTTAATGATCGATCATTCTATGCTATCGAATCAGGAAGAGTCTATCTATCGAAAAGAGTTCGATTGATGTCGATGATAGAGTTCATGACATATCCCACTTACCATACAGAACTGAACCTAACTGGATCACACAAATAAGTGTTTTGAATCTGGTAATCATCAATTGGAACTATTCTAGTTCAATTTGATCTGATGAGATTCAATTAGGTTCAAGAAAATGTGCTAGCACCTCGATTGAACCTAATGTTCTTCTTTTACTATCATAAATAGTTTGTCCTGACTGAGCCAAAGGAGTTGTGCTCATCAGAGGCCTTCACCTAATCTGACTGGTAGTCTGTTCAATTAAAAAAGGGTTGTTCTTATTTTGTAAAGGCAATACCTGCCATTTTTGGTCACCTTCCATTTCTTGTTCTTTTACTTTGTCAAAAGTTGATCTTTGACTGGTCAATGTTGACCATTATACTTTGACTTCTGTCATGTGTCACGCACCTATTGGAGAGCTGGTGGGGGCCTGTCCTTGTCAGAACTGGCAAGGAGGAGGGTGCGCACGCCACCCTTGGCAGTTGCCCAACGGGAGGCGCCCAGGAGTCCCTGTTGGACAATGGACTCCATCTTCCTTTTTTGGTTCCGATTAGAGTTTCCTAAGAACCAACTTTGACTGATCTTAGGCACCATCTTGAGGAATCCAAGAACTCTATTCCCACCAATCAGATTATAGATCTGATTTTCATAAAGGGTTATGGATTGGTTGGAAGAAAGAGGGTTGATCACGTTAGTCTATAAATAAGACACTGCGGCCCAACTCAAAGAGCATCACAATTCTCCATGCCCAAGGGCTGCTTCTCCTCTCTTCCTCCATGCCAAAGCACCTTCTCCCTCTCCTCTCCATGTCCAAAGAGGTTTGGATTCTTTGGTTTGGTGCAATCCAGACGAGAGAAAGACGACTGAAAGCTAGAAGGCTGTGCTGCGTGAAAGGAACTATTTGATTTCGAAAGGTATTGAAGATCCTTCCATATCTTTTTTGGAGATGAAATCGGAACTCTATTGGATATGGTTCGATCCATGATGAGCTTCACAGACCTTCCTGATTTTCTTTGGGGACATTCATTGTTAACTTTAATTTATCTACTGAATAGGGTTTCCTCTAAAGACCATTCCTACCACACCGTATGAGATATGGCATGGTAAGAAATCAAGTCTGAGTCATCTCAGAATTTGAGATTGTCTGACTCATGTCAAAAGACAACAAGCGGACAAGTTAGAGTTTAGATCCTTCAGAGCTCGATTCATAGGATATCCTAAAGAGTCATTAGGATACTATTTCTAATTTTAGAAGACCACAATGTGATTGTGAGTCGACATGCCATCTTTCTTGAAAAATAGTTTATTCAAGATAGCAGGCATTGGAAAGTAGATTAAGCTTGATGAGAAAGTCTCACAAGAACAACGAGCTAAGGACCAATTGGAACCAAATCAATTGAGCCAATAAGAACACTACCTCCTCCATCTCATAGATCGGAAAGAGTTTTCCATCCTCCTAAAAGATACTGAGGTATTATTTCAGAGGACATAGAAAAAATGTTCCTCATAGGTAATGGTGCTCATGGTGATGATCCTAAAACCTACAACGAGACGATATCAGATATTGACTCCGAGAAATGGCTAGAGGCAATGCAGTCAGAAATTGACTTGATGCACTCAAACCAAGTCTAGACCTTGGTAGATCCATCAGAAAGTATAGTACCTATTGGGTGTAAATGGATCTTCAAGAGAAAGATTAGTGCAGATGAAAATGTGGAGACATTCAAGGCTAGACTAGTGGCAAAAGATTATAGTCAACGTGAAGGCATTGACTATCAGGATACCTTTTTTCAGTGGCTATGCTAAAATTCATCCGCATATTGCTTGCCGTTGCAGCCTATTTCAATTATGAAATATGGCAAATGGACGTAAAAATGGCATTCTTAAATGGATATCTTGAGGAAGATATCTATATGGAACAGCCGCTAGGTTTCACATTCAGTGATACTGATCACAAGGTTTGCAAGCTGCAAAGGTCCATATATGGACTTAAGCAAGCATCTCAGAGCTGGAACACTCATTTCAATGATATGATCAAAACATTTGGTTTCATTAAAAATGAAGAGAAATCGTGTATCTTCAAAAAGGTCAGTGGAAGCGCTGTTGTCTTCCTCGTACTGTACGTAGATGACATCCTCCTTATTGGGAATGATGTTCCCATGATGACAACAGTCAAATTATGGTTGTCCAAAGAATTCTCCATAAAAGATCTAGGTGAAGCATCCTTTATTCTAGGAATTAAAGTCTATAGAGATAGACCAAATTGGATGCTAGGACTTTCACAGAATATGTATATAAAGGAAGTACTAAAGAGGTTTAGTATGGAAAACTCTAAGAGGAGATTAATATTCTTCAGACATGGTATTCATCTTTTCAAGAAGATGTGCCCTAGCACACCTGAGGAAATAGAACGCATGAGTAAGATCCCTTATGCTTCTGTAATAGGGAGCCTCATGTATGCCATGCTATATACAAGACCTGATATAGCCCATGCTGTGAGTGTCACAAGCAGATATCAGTCAAATTCAGATGAAGAATACTGAACTTCTATGAAATGTATCCTTAAGTACTTGAGAAGAACTAAGAATATGATGTTGGTCTTTGGTAACGAAGAACTCCATGTCCAGGGATACACAGACTCAGATTTCATGTCCGATATAGATGATCGAAAGTCGACATCTGGGAATCTATTTGTGTGCAATGGTGGTGCTGTCAGCTGGAAGAGTTTCAAGCAAACCATGATAGCAGATTCCACCATGAAAGTAGAATATATCGCTGCATCAGAGGCTGCGAAGGAAGCATTCTGGTACAAAAAATTTACGATAGAAATCAGAGTAATACCATCAGATGCCATTCCTCTATACTGCGACAACAATGGTGCCATAGCCCTTGCTAAGGAGCCGAGGTCTCACCAGAATCTAAGCACATTGAGCGACGATACCACCTCATCTGCGATTACCTCGAGAAGGATTACGTCGAGGTCAAGAGAGTCGACTCTATAGATAATGTGGCAGACCCACTTACAAAGCCATTGGGCCAACAAAAATTCAAAGCCCACCTTGAGAAGATGGGACTTAGACTTGTAGCCAATTGGCTTTAGGATAAGTGAGAGATTGTTAGATATATGTGCCCTAGAAGCCAGAATTGGCTGACACTTGTAATACACTTCTAGGGGCAAAATTATAATTTTGACTAATAATCAATAAAATGGGTTATTTTCTATCACATATGTGTATTTAGTGTCTGTGATACATCCTTTGAGTTAATGGTAATGATAATTCATATTTTCAAGAGTTGAAAATTTAAGACATGAATAATCATTATTAACTCATAAAATGCTTCCCGACCATAGGATCATCACGAGGATGGTGATTGATCCGGAAGGTTGGTGTACAATCGCTTCTCTTTAGTAGATGAGTCTTGAGTCTATGGTGTGGAGACATCGGAGCGAGAGTATAGGATACTCGTTAGAGAATGAGGGCACTGAGCGTGACCACCTCGAGTAGTCATTAGGAAGTCTACCTTCTCGTCAATGACTGACTCGATGCTGCAGTGGTGTGTCTGGTTCTTTGATCTGAGGTGCATCGGTAGTTCACCTTGAGGGTGTTATAGTTTGACTACACCATTACTCGGTCTCCTAGCCATACGGAATCCTGAGGTGTATGTTGGCTATGACATGTTCATTGTAGGAACTGGATTGCATCAAGATGGAATCTATCTACCTCGGTGGTAGAGGAGCAGCCCTATGATGATCATGAGAATCAAGTCCAGAAGCCCATGGCCATGGCAGAGTGAAATAATAGAAAGAGTTTCTATTTAGGTTTTCACATCGGACTTGAATCGAATGATTACATCATATGATAGAAACTAGGGTTTGATGAGTTCACCTTAACCCTAATCTGATCGGGGCTCAAGATAGAAGAACTTAATCACACAGGTAGCTGCACCAAGAGGTTCGCATTCAGCTCTGATGGGTTGCCACCATATACTGCTAGGTGTCACTGGTGGATTTTGGGAGCAATTAGAATGATTTAGATGATCGATCATTCTAGCTGTTCGAATCAGAAGAGTTCTGATCCATCGAAAGGAGTTTCGATGATGTCGATGATAGAGATCATGACATATCCCATTACCATACAGAACTGAACCTAACTGGGTCACACAAATAAGGGTTTGAATCTGGTGATCATCAATTGAACTGATCTAGTTCAATTGATCTGAATGAGATTCAATTAGGTTCAAGAAAATCGTGCTAGCACTCGATTGAACCTAACGTTCTTCTTTTACTATCATAAATAGTTGTCCTGACTGAGCCAAAGGAGTTTGTGCTCATCAGAGGCCTTCACCTATGGTCTGACTGGAGTCTGTCCAATTAGAAAAGGGTTGTCTTATTTTGTAAGACAATACCTGCCATTTTTGGTCACCTTCCATTTCTCGTCCTTTGACTTTGGTCAAAAGTTGACCTTTGACTGGTCAAATGTTGACCATTGATACTTTGACTTCTGTCCATGTGTCACGCACCTATTGGAGAGCTGGTGGGGGCCTGTCCTCCTGCCAGAACCTGGCAAGGAGGAGGGTGCACGCCACCCTTGGCGTGTGCCCAAGCTGGAGGCGCCCAGGAGTCCCTGTTGGACAGGGACTCCATCTCCTTTTTGGATTCCGATTAGAGTTCTCCTAAGAACCAACTTTGACTGATCTTAGGCACCATCTGAGGAATCCAAGGAACTCTATTCCCACCAATCAGATTTAGATCTGATTTCATAAAGGGTTATGATTGGTTGGGAAGAAGAGGAGTTGGATCACGCTTAGTCTATAAATAAGACACTGCGCCCAACTCAAAGAGCATCACAATTCTCCATGCCCCAAGGCTGCTTCTCCTCTCTTCCTCCATGCCAAAGCACCTTCTCCCTCTCCTCTCCATGTCCAAAGAGGTTTGGATTCTTGGTTGGTGCAATCCAGACGAGAGAAAGACGACTGAAAGCTAGAAGGCTGTGCTGCTGCAAAGGATAACTATTGATCTTCGAAAGGTATTTTGAAGATCCTCCATATCTGATTTTTGGAGATGTGATAGAAAAGAAGATCTCTAGATTCAGCCTAAGTGGATACCGATAGAGGCCAGGCACTTGCGTGGCTAGATCCAGAACCTTCCACTGCATACAGGATCATCAATAGATAATAAGATTACCCAACATCAAGATAAATTAAATTTGATTTAATTTATTTAGATTTTATTTTTATTATTAGAATAATAAGAATCAGATCTAAAATATTCCAAATCTGATTAGGATCAAAGAAAATTTTTTTTGAAATATATCTCTTGATCCGATCAGATCTGAACGAACCTGATCCGGAAAATCAGGATTTTCCTTCAGGCGATTCATCGTCTCCCAGTAACAAAGCCAAGAGAAGCTTGCTCCAAATTGAAAAGACCAGCATGAGATAGAGGAGGTCGTCCGACCCAACCCTTGCTGCCCAAGGGAACCTGGAGGAACAACACCCCCACGATCCTGAAATGGGGACGTGCTGCCAGTAACTTTCCCTCGGTAAAATTTTTTTCTTTCAATAATATTATTTTTAGATGCAAAAACTATGTGATGATAGGAAAGAAGTAGTCAATAGTTACCATTTTAGGAACAGGAGGAGAACCTAGTCCTAGCACGAGCAGGTCAAAGACTTTAACCTTGGCTGCAGGAGATAAGATCTCCCCCGAGGCAACCTCGACTGTAGGAGATAAAATCTCTTCCGAGCACCCGGGCCAACTTCGGCTGCGGGAGATAAGATCTCTTTCGAGAAAAACTCGGCCACAGGGGATAAGATCTCCTCCGAGGGTCCGAGCCAACTTCAGTTGTAGGAGATAAGATCTTCCCCAAGGCAAACTCGACCGCAGAAGATAAGATCTCCTTCGAGCGTCCGTATCAACCTCGGCTGTAGGAGATAAGATCTCCCCTAAGGCAACCTCGACCATAGGAGATAAGATCTCCTCCGAGGATCTAGGCCAACTTCGACTGCAGGTGATAAGATCTCCCCCGAGGCAAACTCGGTTGCAGGAGATAAGATCTCCTCCGAGGCAAACTCGATCGTAGGAGATAAGATCTCCTCCGAGCACCCAGACCAACTTCGACTGTAGAAGATAAGATCTCCCCCGAGGCAAACTTGGCTATAGGAGATAAGATCTCCCCCAAGGGTCCGGGCCAACTTTGGCTATAGGAGATAAGATCTCCCCCGAGGCAAACTCGACTGTAGGAGATAAGATCTCTTCCGAGCAACCGCATCAACCTCGACTGCACGAGATAAGATATCCTCCAAGGCAGACTCGACCGTAGGAGATGAGATCTTCCCCGAGCGCCCACATCAACCTCGACTGTAGGAGACGAGATCTCCTCTGAGGCAAACTCAACTGCAGAAGATAAGATCTCTCCCGAGGGTCTGGGCCAACTTCGACAGTAGGAGACAAGATCTCTCCTGAGGCAAACTCGACCGTAGGAGATAAGATCTCCCTCGAGGGTTCGGGCCAACTTCGACTGCAGGAGATAAGATCTCCTCCGAGGAAAACTCGACCGTAGAAGATAAGATCTCCCCCGAGCACCTGCATCAACCTCAGCTATAGGAGATAAGATCTCCTCTGAGGCAAACTCGACCGTAGGAGATAAGATCTCTTTCGAGCGCCCGCATCAACCTCGATTACAGGAGATCAGATCTCCTTCGAGGCAACCTCATTCGTAGGAGATAAGATCTCCCTCGAGGGTTCGGACCAACTTTGGCTGCAGGAGATAAGATCTCCCTCGAGATAAACTCGACCGCAAGAGATAAGATCTCCCCCGAGTGCCTAAGCCAACTTCGACTGCAGGAGATAAGATCTCCTCCGAGGTAAACTCGGTCGTAGGAGATAAGATCTTCCCCGAGGGTCTGGGCCAACTTTGGCTGCAGGAGATAAGATCTCCCTCGAGGCAAACTCGACTACAGGAGATAAGATCTCCCCCAAGGCAACCTCGGCCGTAGGAGATAAGATTCTCCTCCGAGCGCTCGGGCCAACTTCGGCTGAGGAGATAAGATCTCCCCCGAGGCAAACTCGACCGCAGGGGATAAGATCTCTCCCGAGGGTCTAGGCCAACTTCGGCTATAGGAGATAAGATCTTCCCCGAGACAAATTCGATCGTAGGAGATAAGATCTCCTCCGAGTGCCCGCATCAACCTCGACTGTAGGAGATAAGATCTCCTTCGAGGTAACCTTGACCGCAGGAGATAAGATCTCCCTCGAGGATCCGAGCCAACTTCGGCTATAGGTGATAAGATCCCCCCGAGGCAAAACTCGACTGCAAGAGATAAGATCTCTTCCGAGATAAACTCGACTGCAGGAGATAAGATCTCCCTCGAGCATCCGCATCAACCTCGACTGCAGGAGATAAGATCTCCCCAGAGGCAACCTTGGCTGCAGGAGATAAGATCTCCCCCGAGCGACCACGACAACCTCAGTCAGAGATGAGCGATTGAGTCAACCTCAGCCAGAGATAAGATCTCTCTCAAGCGACCGTAACTACCTCGACCCACGACAACCTCGACTAGAGATAAGATCTCTTTCGAGCTTCCGAGCCAATCTCAATCAGAGATAAGATCGGAGACAACCTCAGTCAGAGATGAGATCTCTTTCGAGCGATCGAGACAACCTTGGTCAGAGATAAGATCGAAGACAATCTCATCCAGAGATGAGATCTCTCCCGAGCGATCACGTTAACCTTGGCCAGAGATTAGATCTCTCCTAAGTGCTTGTATTAACCGTGGCTGTAGGAGAGGAGATCTCCCCGAGTCAGCCTTGGCTGCTGAAGACAATATCACCCCCCCCCCCGAGGAGCTCAACCCCCGACCTCGACCGCATGAGATGAGATCTACTTCAACCTCGACTGAAGATGAGATCTCCCTCGGGCTTCAATTTCAACACCAACTTCGGTTGGAGATGAGATCTCTCCCCGAGCTTCGATCTGAACTAGCACCCAAAAGAGGACTTCGACAGTCGCCTTTTCTGCACTCTCTTCCTTCAAGTTTTGAACTCGAGAGGGGGGGACTATTGTTGGGGATAAACCCCACTCCTACCGAAGTCCAGTTTGGTGCTCAGCCTGATGCGACCGGTAGCCACGGAAGAGCTTCAGCGAATGGGTCTTGGCCGAACTCCTACAGCCGATCGAACTGCTTAGCGACCGAGCTCCTTCGGACTCCCAACGGTCGGGCTTTAGCCAAACTCCTCAATGGTCGAGCTTTAGTCGGACTCCCGCAAGAGCCAAACTTTCTTTGTGCTCTTTTAGTCAGATGCCTATGGGAGCCGAACTCTCTCCAAGCTTCTCCTTCGGTCGGACATCTTCAACAGCTGGACTCCTCCCAGACATCCCTTCGATCGGACTTCTTCAGGAGCCAGACTTCTCCCAGACATCCCCTTCGATCGGTCGAGCTTCTTCTAAACTCTTCAGCGATCGAGCCTTAGCCGCACACCTCCAGCTAGACGCCTACGGGAGCCGAACTCCTTCCAAGCTTCCTTTTCAGATGTTCGAACTCCTTTGGAATCGATATATACCAAAGTCCACCAATCAATGCCTGCTTTCTGAGAGCCATGGTTATTAAAGCTAGACGAACGATCACCATCAGTCTACCACAGGCGATGCTACAGGCAGCTCCGCCAGATCTCGAGCAGCCCACCACTATCGGACGGTATGGCTATCGCTATCGATCTGACGATATCATCCTCTCCACATCAAATCTGGTGCAGCCTCGAGCGATCCGCCATCAGGCAGCTGTCACCATCAAACTCTGCCTATAAAAATGACCCTCCAGATATGCTAACTCTAAGCTTTAAGCTCTCCTCTTCTTCTCTAAATTCTGTCGAACTCATTTCTGAGCACTTCATTCCTATTGGCGAGAGCTGACTTGAGCGTCGGAGGATCCTACCGGAGCCACCTCCCATCGGCTCCAGACGAAACTTTATTTTGCAGGTCTCCGACGGCGATCTCGTCCTCCTCCACTCCAGCTAAATCCGGCGACAACTAGTTTCTGTGTCAACAAAAAGTTTGGATGGTTTCTCCATCCTAGGTTGTAGGTTGATGCATAGAGATTATTGGTAGGTCTTTGATAGGCTGCATTTATCTATACATAATCATTATCAATCTGGTTCATGAGAAAGGGACATTCTTCTAGTACATAACTTGGATTACCGCATCCATCACATGTGGGTGCAGACACTTGATTTACTTGGCACTGTCCTTGAAGTTTTAGGGCCTCAACCCTATGGGTTAGGGCTGCCCATTTAGCCTCTAAAGCTAGGAAAGTTTGAATATGGTGCATCCCTCCTCTTGATGGTATGGATTTGTCTAGTTTCCTGGTTGCCTCCTATTATAGACTTTTTTCTGCTAAGTCCTTTAAAAATTACTAGGCCTCATTAGCTTTCTTATACATGAATTGGCTCTAGCACATCAACTCTAGCATAGTTCTAGAACTTAGTTTTAAACCTTCATAAATGATTTGGTACAACCTCCAAATTTCTATCCCATGATATAGGCATTGGCTTAAGAGGTTCTTAAAATAGTCTAGACATTTCTAGAATGACTCATCCTCTAACTGGTAGAGTTGGTTAATTTCATTTTTTAATTTTGCCATTTTATGATGAGGAAAGAATTTCCTTAAGAATACCTTTACAAAGCCTTCCTAAGTTGAGATTGATTGGTTAGGCAAGCTATATAGCCATTTCTTGGCATTATCCTTGAGGGTGAAATTAATCAATCTCAATTTATTTCAGTCAAATTCTGGAAGGCCGACCTTCAGCCCATGAATGTCAGACAATTTTTCCAACGATAACCCTTAGCTCTCTTTTCATGATTGTAGAACTTGTTAAAGACATGCTGAACTTCGACTGGATGAGCTTGAACAGTAAAAAGAATTGCCATTCGACTGGTTTTGATCCCTGGATCAAGATAGGCAATAGGACTCCATCAAATATCAAATTCCAGCATAGCCTGACTTTGCCTGGTGGCTGATCTTGAAGGTAACCAAATTTCTTTACTACAAATAGTAGATCTCATCAATCTCATATCAGGGATTCCGACCAGTCGAATTTTTTCTCTCCAGTCGAGTTTCTCTACTCCGCTTTATAAATAGCAGACCTTAGCACTTCTACACCAAGGACCTCGACTGGATGAACTTGAGTCAGCAAAAGGATATCACCATCAACATAAGTCCAAACTTTCTCCAGAGGGTATGACCGTGGTCCTAATCAAAGAGTCCATCGTCCTTTCCAACCTTCAACCCTCCAGAATAATGTTGATATTCACCTTCAACTGACCTTGAGGGCAGCTGAACTTTTGAGAGCAATTAGAACAGCACCAGCAAGAAGACATGAGTCTTAACACTCATCCGTCTCAGCTTTTAGTCGATCTCGGATTCTACTATCCTGACCGAACTCTTTCAAGAAAGTCTGACCGCAGTCCTCATTAAAGATCCTACCGTCTCCTCTTTGGCCTCCAGTCCGAATGCCCACACCCACCCTCGGTTGACTTTAAAGATGGCTGAGCTCCTGAGAGCTGTCAAAGGCAGCGCCAGCAAGATCCAAGCTTAAAACTCAATCTCAAGTCCGCCAACTGCTACGTAGAAGCCAACCTTCAAGTTTGGCCAGTCTGATTTTAAGTTCTACATCCTCAACATGAACAGCTTGCCACCAGGCACAGAAGTCTCCGGCTATTTATCTGAACTTCAGTCAATAAAATCTAATCGTCTACAAGTCATGATAAATGATAGCCCACTCTCAATAACAAATTTTTAGTGGTCCGAACGACTTTCTGACATTCTGTTATGGCTGTCACTGTCATTCGGTTATAAGTTCTGCCTATATAAGAAATCTTATAGATATGTCTCCCTCTCTAAGCTTTTCATTTTGCTTTAATTTCTCTTGAGTACTCTATTCTTGTTGGCCAAAGAACTAATTTGACTGTCAAAGAATACTACTGGAGCTAACTTCGGTCAGGACTTCATCTTGTAGATTCCGTCGGCGACCTCATCTTTTCTAGCTTCAGCGAACTCCGGCATCCACCCATTTTTTGCACCAACAGATGCAAACTAGCATCTGAGCCGTCCGTTGGCGCCTGATGAAGCCCCGCCCATAGATCGCATCTAAATCAGGTCCACCGCTATAGTCTTCCACTCCCTATAAATCGTGTGAAGTTTGATGGATTATATATGTATATATATATTATTTAAAACTTTCGGCTTTCATTTTTTTTTTTTGTTTTAGCTTCGATTTGTTTCAATTTTTTTTTCGTTTTAATCCATATTTTGCATTGATGAGCTTCTTTTCTACAAAACATCAATAAAAAATATTAATTTTTAAAATAAATATTAATTAATATATATTTTAATATTTTTTATTAATATATTTATGGTATTTATCAATACCTGCTTCTGTGTATTTGGTCTTATGGTTCTAGGCTTTGAATGGTCCTCTGTAAGGATTGTACCGGCAAGATGATGTGCAGTTTCTACTGAATTTGTTCGAAGCACAATTTTTCAAAGAAAAGTTCTTTGTAGTTCTACAAGATTCTAGAGCTCCCAATAACTCATTATGTCAATGTGTATAGATTCCTTTTGCGTTTCAGTATGTATGCCCCAGGGGAATGCACTTCTAATATGTTGCAACATGTCAAGCTATGATTGAAGATAAGAGCTATCTCCTATTCCAATGATATCTCAAAACTCACTACATTCACCTGGAAGAAAAAAAGAGGGACTTGGACCGGTTCACGAGCAGACTCTGAATGCTATTCAGATCATCGAATCTACCCATCTTTTGTCATTCAAATTAAAATTCAGCCTATTATTCCTAGACAAAGGAATTGAAAAGATTCACAATAGGATGGCATCGAGAGGGATAAACATAAACAATTTTGCTGGAGATATGAAAGGCATTTGTCTCAAAATTCTTCTGAATCATTAGCGGTTCCCAATTAATTTGAAGCATGCACTTAAATAAGGGCATTTATGTTAGCAAATGCTCTTGGTGAACCTGTTAATGGACATGACTCTTCACCAACAATCAACCCCAAAGTTTATACCGTATAGATGTGATTATAATACACGTCCAACACATGCCAATCATTTATTAAGGCGAGCTGGTTAAGGCTCCTGGTAAAGAAGCCATCATTCATTCAGCTTCCTGATGTTAACCCCAGGAAACTTGATCTAGGATATAGAACTAGTGCTAGATAGACGTAGGGCAATGTAAGGTTCTATTAACGCTGAATTGGGTCGATGATGGGGTGTGAAATTTATCAGCCTCTGGGGCTCTTCATCCAACGTTTGGAGCACTTGGAGGGGCTAAAAAACGGTAGGGGAGGAGAGGAGAAAGATCAATCCAGCCCTAATTACCAGATATGAATAGCATTGGAGATGTACTATTAAATCTTGGCGTTCCAACCAGCACGGACTGATGATGGGAGCAAGCTCGGTGGCCACTCCCGTGCCTTTCAGTAGCTGACTGCAATTTTTTTTTTTGGTTATATTCATCACGTTGCAGCTCTGCCTGAATGGTAAACTGAAAAGGGTGAGAAGTCCTTCACATTACGGGCATTAATTTAAAAAATAAAAAAGCTTGCAGCTCCGCATTAAATCTGAATGGTTGTGACAAAATCAACGAAAGCTCTGATGGGGAGCAGAAACGAATTAAACCTATGGCATCAATATCCATATAGCATTTATCAACAGCCAGCATACTATGTCTGCTGTCATCGTGCTCTAGATGCAAGCAGCGAGCATACGCAGGAGAACGTGCCACAATAATAATGATAACTGATACATCCGCTCTTCTCTCTCTTTTTTTTTATTTTTATTTTTATTTTTTTTTGGTTGGGGTTTTGAGGGTTGGAGGGTGCGGTCGAGAAAGAAGCTGTCATCATGGTGGTCTAGATGTTTTTTTTCTTCTTTCTTTCTTTCTTTCTTTCTTTTTTTTTTTTTTTGTGAATGAGGGATATACGGGGGGGGGGGGGAGAGAGAGAGAGAGAGAGAGAGAGAGAGAGAGAGATTATGCATGCAAACATGCATCCAATCAATTACGGGCAGTACAGACGGTTACAGGCATGAAAATATTTCTCAAACCGTGAAAATTTAAAAAGGCACTTTTGGTTACAGCTAATATCCAATAGAGCAATAGCTTCATTTTAGCATGGAGAATAGGTCAGCACATTTCAGATGTTTCCTCAATATATAAAACTGGTAATTAGTCCGATCTTGCACTCTAATCACCTTGCAGCTTTGTGCTTGCCAGATTATCTCCTCTAATAAAAGTAGAACGATGAAGCTTATGAGCAGTTTATGATACAACATTCCACCTCCAACATCATGGTTTGTGAATTTTAAAGCCAAATACTCTTGGGACATAACGCTGTGATGGCTTTTGTGGCTTCAGGTGTCCATATGTCATCAGGAACAGGTGAGGGAATGTGGTGCCAAAGTAAGCCCCATCAACATCTATACAATGTCAAGAAAAAAAATCCCATAAAAGAAGATAACTAAAACGGCAGCATGGTTTTCACTACTCAGAAAAAAATATACTTTTCAAGACAGGTATCTGTTGCAGAAAGCTACACATGCATGACATGGTTTAAAATGTCAAAACAAGGCCAAATGTTCTATCCATGGCTCAAGCAGATAGGGCTCACATCCATGCATTTAGGCAGCCCCTTCTTTATGCTAACAACTATATCTAACTTGGATCCTCAAGAATATCTAATATGTGCGCGCACGCGCACGCGTGGAGGGAGGGAGGTGGGGAGAGAAAAAGGAGGGAGGGACGATTGCATTGATAAAAGTCTTGATTCCACCAGTGCAAAATCAACAATATGCAATCAAACGAGAGAATATATACCACCGGTCAGGGCCTTAAAACATTTAAATAACAAGCACATGTTTAGTATGTCTGCTACTTGGGCATCAACAGAAAGAAAATGTGGTTAGAATGGCATGATAAAAAGTTTTGATTTGACTTTCAGCTTGGAAGCATCAATTTACAAATTACAACCATGTGATTTAACGTAGCGATCCATGGTCAACAGAAAGGAATGTCAATTAATATGGTCAACCAAGCACAAACTTTACTGGCACCATCCAAGTTGTATCTAAAGTCCCAAGTTCAGAATTTGAAAACAATTAGGCTAGGGTTAAAGATTCGGATTTTTTTTTAAGGAAAAAAAAGGCAAACAAACTCGTCGAAAGTCCAAAATGAGGTCAGAATCTTCGGATGGATGGACACTCAAAAAGAATTAAGGGGAGAAAACTACGGAAATTTTTATAACATAGCATGGATGAGGCAAGAACAATAATGATAGCGAAAATACCATCATCACCAGTAACAATACATAGCATCATTGCATTGTAATAAAATGAAAAATCCATTTATAACTTAAGAATAATTGAATAATGCTTGAATAGTTTGATTATACAAAAACAAATTAGGCGCTCATTTGGCTAAGAGAAAATCAAGAGTAATTTGATAATTTTCCAACAAACCAGAGAATATTGTTACTCTTTTTATCCCCTTGATGCATAGGCATGAGACAACAAGCTATTTTTTTTCCTAGAAGCATCTTAAGCAGTTAAATCAGAGGAGATGATGTGGGTCCTCAATTTAAATGGCTTATCTTTGATTTTATGTTGATAGGTTTCTTAGCCAACAAATTCAGATTCTAAGTGCATGTGTGTGTAGAGACAGATTTATTTATTTCTTAATGCAGAAGTTAAAGGTTTGAAAAATATTGATACATCGAAAGGATACTGCCTTGGTACTTAGATCTTGGGTAGTATATGTCTTCACACTTTGGACAGTAGATCTTCACAGTACTAGATCGAGGAATGTCTGATTGCCCAACTGGAAGGCAGGGCTGACCACAGCAATAAACTCTAGGGCATCTTCCAAAATCATAATTCTTGTATTTCTCTAACTGTAAAAGTAGCCAGTTGAAGTAGTCATTTTCAAGCCAAATAGGACCATCAAATGCAACAAGTAGACTAAGCCAAACAGTACATCAAAGCCAAGTGAGACCCTACCATTGCAGCCATTCCTTTACTGGTCAGTATGTATCTTACATGAATCAGACCATATAACATCTCTGCTGCGGATTCAACCAACTCATTTTGTTCCTCAGTAAACATATCCCCTGCCCATTTGCATTACCAAAACCAAATGTAATTATTAGACTGTAAAGTTACATAGAAACACACACAGCCCTGGCATTTGCTTAACATATTAACCCAAGTGTGTCATGTACTACATTTTGACAACAGATAAGGTACAACCAGGTCTGCCCTATTAGTGGGCATGGCATGTGTTATTTTTTAATAGTTAAAAGTGTCATAGCTGCATACTTGCAAATCTTAAAAGGTTGTCATCAATGAGTTGAACAGTCTATGATACAGGAAACTGTTCATATAACTGACCCTAAAAAATGTTAAACAGCCATGAATGTAAAAATTTGAACACAGCCCAGTGCTGGGAAAGCAAATAAAAGACCTAGAACTAACTATTGATGTAAAACAAGCAAATCTAGAATCCATACAAGACCAGTTAATTGATAGATATCATTTAATAACAATAATAACAATAATGATGATGATGAAGATGATGATAATGATTTAACTCTAGCATTTGTAGGTTCGAAGAGACGCTGCATTAAACAAAATTTATTTGGTCACTGGCATGTGCAAGAATTTCAAGAGAAAGACTAAAATGAAAAAGAGTTTAAATGAAGAAATATGATTATTTGTCCAAGGCTCTTGTAAAAGAGAAATGCCCAGTGGAAAAAGCATATAATTCTACAAGATGTGAAGCTTAAAATTTTTTTGTTAGTAAAAACCACAATAAATGGAATCACAACCTAAAATATAGTGTCCACAATGCAAGTGTGTGATAAGATATAGATCCAGTTGCAATGTTTTAAATAGTAAAATAATCTAATGGCACGTGGATGTTATGAAAGATACGTGCAGTCCATGCAATCACACCAAACAACTATAGCTTAAGGGGTGCATAAAAAGTCAAGTACGAAGGCTTTGACATAAGAGGGGCACACTACTACAAATGCCACAAAGAAAATAATATGCATAACATAATTACAATCATCAAACCTTGTCCTAGATATTTACATTAGCTTTATGGATCCTCATTCGCCAAGCATTCTTGTTTGCGCTACCCCAACTACAATTTCAAGCTTTCCATATGCTTTTCACAACTTCCATTTTTATTACCTTTCTGTCCCTCACTAATTTCTAATACATCCTTCAATAGTCAACACATGGACGGCACAACCATCTCGAACCGCCTAGTTTAGGGTGTGCCGAACCATACCGGTGGCCGTTTGGAATGGTTCCGGCATTTGAAATGAGACGCTAGTGAGGACAGAGGGAGGGAGAATGAAAGAGAGGAAAAGAAAGACCGGGGAAGGGATGGAGAGAGAAAGGCTAGGGAGGCCATCGAAGGGCTGCAGAGGGCCCTGAATGACTAAAGGAGCAGGGGAGAGGAAAAACCAAAGAGAGGGACAGAGAGAAAAAGGGGGAGAGGAAGGCAGAGGGAGGGAAGGAGAGGGATAGGGTGAGGAGACTGGAGGTGGACGTCCGAGGGCCGCCACAAAGGTCCTTGGATGACCTCCTCCTCTGGATGGAAATGGGGGCGATGCCCTTGCTTCGATCGTAATTTTTTTTTTTTGTTGCTAACTCATAATGAAGACAGCAATAGTTCACCCCTGTTTCGACCGTATTTTATTTTTTTTGCTAACTCACAGTGAGGACGGCAACCTTGTTACCGACGCCGACTTCACTTCAGCAACAGCATTACTGACATCAGTGAGTTGACAAAAAAATAAAATATGACCGAAACAAGGATGAGTTGCCTTTGTTTCAATTCGGAGGGAGAGGTCATCCGGGGGCCTCCACAAACCCCTGACACCCACCACCGGCCTCCCTACCCTCTCTCTCTCTAGTTCTCCCTCTCCCCACTCCTCTGATCATTTACGAGGGCCTTTGTAGCCACTGCCGGCCTCTGATCATTCGAGGGCCTTTGCAACCATCTCTCTCTCTCTCTCTTTGATTTTCCCTCCCCTGCTCTCTTTATTATGTCGGTTTAGGCCTAGCAAGGAATGGCACGGAGGGGTATCAAACCATGTTGCTGGCTGACCGGTATGGGCCTTAATACCAGCACAGCCAACTTTGCCATAACACAATTAAGTAACCCCACTTACTAGAAACCCCTCATATCTTTCTTGTACATGCCCATTATCATCTTAATCGGTTATCCATTACTTTATCCTTAATTTCTGCATCTCTTGTGGCTCCTTCAATTCTTATTTTTCACTAAATGCATCATAGATTTACAGCATATCCATCTCAAAATTACAATACTACTACATTTAACTTGTTTCCTTACATTGTCTCAGCCAACATTCTAAGCACGATATAATATTGCCAAACTTACTGCCGTTGTATAATTATTTTCTACACACCTAACGCAAACTAGGAAGTAATCAAGTAACACTATCTAGGAACTATTCCAGGAAGTAATTAGCTAACATTTTCCTAGATAGGAAAATGCTGCTTGGAATTCTAAAGGTCAATACCTATACTCATGCCTTCTAGGCCTCAAGATCAAACTTTCATCAAAGATGGCAGCACCACTCAACACTAGGTAAGTTAAGCTAGGTTGTCATCTTTCTCCTTTGCTGACGGCCCGAGGATCAATCTTAAGATGGTCATTGCAACACAAGTAATATGATCTCAAAAGCCTATCATTTTAGTTGGAATTCGCTAGTTGTAATATGAAATCTTGGTGAGTCAACATGTCCTTGATCTTGTTGATGTTGATAGAAGAATCTGCCACTTGGTCCTTTCCTAAGAATTACATGAGCTCAGGATTTTGGTCTCAAATTTTCTGAACATCCTGAATCATTGATGTGCCATATATGCTACAAGGGATCTGACACTAATCAATATCTGTTAAAAAGGTATGAAATAGGAAGGTAGATGTCCTTCAACCCTACAACCACATCTACCATATACTCTTCACTAGCATGGTTAAAGTATTTCTGCCAAAACATATGATCAATGTGAGTTGATCATAAGCATCAAAAGCTAGCGAGCATTATAGAAGTGGTCCTTGAGCAAATTTGCTAGAAGATGTGCATAACCAAAGAAGGCCTCACTCTTTGCTACATCAGTAAAGCCCTCATAAAAATAAGTAAAGCCCTCATAAAAATAAGCTAATATTCATGGAACCAAAATAGATTTTGCACTTAGGTATCAAATGTTCCCCAATCATGAAAAGATGAATAACTTAACTCATGGCTGATTCCTTAATCTAAAACATCTATGGTGAACATTAAAACCAAAGATATTAAGCACAAGTCGAAGGAGATCTTGAAGGTTAATAGGGTTGCATGTTACATATGTGGCTTAATCTATTCTCAAATGGCTGCACTGTCCTCTCTTTGTAGTATGTGCAATTGATTTATTGCCACCTTAAAAATGAAGAGGCCTCTAGTTCCACCAATCTTAGCTTATTTGTACAAGACCCTTACTGCTACAGCACAAGGATTTTTTGGTTGTCCACATCTTCTAGCAACTTAGCTCGAGTATAACTTCTCAATAGCTCATCCTTCTATGACTTCAAATGCCCTTGATCAATTTTCTTGTAACCATATTGTATGGCAAAAATTCTTTGACCACATAAGCAAGTACATGGTTGATGTGGCTCCAGTGTTGAGGATTATCTACATCCCCATTTTAGATGACTCTAAGTGCATACTGATTGGTGCAAAACCCTTTCTAACATACATGACATAGCTAGTGTTTCAAACATTCAGAATTTTTTAGACCAAATGCCCTAAGCTCACATACTTACCTAGAACCCCATGTGGTGAATTCTTCTCTTGATTTTTGCAGGTTCCAGGACGTGTTTACTCACTAGGAATTTCACATGGTAGATTAGCAGACCACAACTAATATTGAACTCAATTACAAGTTATTGAAATCTTATTACTTACAGCTGCATGGTCACAACCATCTAAAGATGATCCTTGAGCCACTAGCATAGGAGAAACGAAACAACCTAGACTTCACGTATCTAACTTCCACAAGTGCCATCACTGTGAAGATTCAATATTGAGGACCAGAAGGTGTCAAAACAAGCATGAACCTTAAAAACTCCTAAGCATGTGTTTTCTTAGCTAGAAAACATCAGTCAACAAATTCCTAGATCAGTTCCTAGAAAGTGTAGGGGATCCATGTTAGTTGACTATTTCCTAGTTTGCCTTAGTTAAGCATTAAAAAAATGGATATAAGTTAATAGATAATACATGGTTATGCAGGGTTTAAAAGTTCTCTTTCATAAAGAGAACAATAAGATTTAATAACACAACATCATATCCAAAAGTATGAACACCAATATTTGTGTCATCTTTTTTTGTACAGCTGTTTTCAAGTTTTTGATAGCAAAAATCCTAGCATCCAACAATTAGTTGGCCTCCTGACTTCCACTCAAATCTGGTGATTAATGTGCCCCCTCATGATGATGTCACCTAGGTTCCTAGAAGTTTAGAATTTAGATAGCAATAGCTCTACCATCCAAAGATTTCGGTACCAGGCTTCTTCCCATCTAAATTGGATGGTTTAAACCACTACATCTCCTCTTCTTCCTCATTTTCTTCCTCCTCCACTTTACCCCTCTTCTTCCTCATTTTCTTCTTCCATTTTCTCTTGTTCTCTCCCTTTTCTTCTTCCTTTCTTCTTCTCTTCTCACCAAAGGCCTCCTCCCCTTTCTTCCTCCACTTTACCCCCCTTCTTCCTCTTTGTTCTTCCTCTGTTGTCTCTTGTTCTCTTCTTTTTCTTCTTCCTTTCTTCTTCTCTTCCCACCAAAAACCTCCTAGCAGGAGGTCCATGAGATATTGAAATGAGATACCATTCGATGTGTCAGGACAGGACCTTCCCACCATTGTCCCAGCATACTAATCAGCATGTTGTGGGACATTCTCCATCCTAAGTATCAAGACAGGGCAGAACAATGGTGCATCCTGCCCCAGGAGCAAAT
The DNA here is from genome assembly GCA_006176705.1 of Cocos nucifera. Lineage (NCBI taxonomy): Eukaryota > Viridiplantae > Streptophyta > Magnoliopsida > Arecales > Arecaceae > Cocos > Cocos nucifera. The sequence continues at coordinate 524,754 of QRFJ01000297.1, forward strand.
CCAGACAGCTCTGTTCCATGGAATTGAAAACCTTGATAGATGGATGAGCCATCGAAGCCAAGTTGCCAAAGGAAGTAAAGGGATCAAAGAAGGCCTCACAAGCTAGGATTACTTGGGAATAAATCATTTGCATAGGTTGTCAAGAATGCATGAAGTGTGCAATCAGCACAAGAAAGAGGCTAGCACGAAGTTCGCCATCTCAGTACTGGGGCCCATACCAATGCCAATTTATTACTATGTCGGTACAGGCCAGTTCGCTGTACTAAGTGTCGATACACCCTCTTACCATATATCGGTACCAAACCAGTACGGTATGGTACGCTCCATACCATCTGGTTCGGTATGGTATGGCTAATCTTGCGCTAGCATACATATAGCACGTAACCCTACTTACCTTCAAAATCCCCTTCCACTCATTCTTTAACATCTTTGGTTTTAATGATCAGCATAGATGCTTGAGATTTAGCAATCAGCCACAAATCAATTCTCCATTTTTCTACAATAGGGGAAATTTTTTATAACACAATCCAAACAAAAGATGTCATAAAATAAGCTGTTTGATACTCATCAGATTCAAGCCATTCCTAAAGTCAACATAGATGTCTAACATTGGTGAAGCATCCTTTATAAGCACAATCATCTCCCTGATGCCAAAGAAGATATTTGTCCGTGGGTTCCACCTCTTTATTGTAATTGTTATTAATACCCAGTCCCCAACAGCTGTAACACCCTTCCTTGGCTCCACCATGAGTCCACCATCCAAATAAATTGACTTTTATGTATTCTTCGACCAAAATCAATCACCTAATCCAAAAGGCTTAAGAGGTTGTTACCATGCATCATAAGAAGAGTCTCAAAGAAAAACATTTAGGGAAAAAAGTAATAACACCATTCATAATTCAACATCTGAAAATTAATATGATTATCCGGATCGCCCAAGATTACAGGGACTCTTGTCATGGGAACCGCCATGCATGAGAGAACAACTCATCTCTCATCTACTTAGGAGTCAGGACCTCTCAAGTGGATGACCTAGGAAACAAGGACCAACAGTACTAGAAACAATTGTTGAAGAATCACTCATTGTAACTCCAAGACTGAGTTGTGAGGAGAGCCCACAGACGTTAGGCCAATTCAGCCAATTTCACTTTCAAATAAACTTCATTTACAGCATGAACTAACCTATGAAATAAATTTGCAGAAATAAATTATATGGCCGGCATTTGGCCATCCAAAATTTCGGGCTGGCTGGGAACTAAGAAGATTTCGACTCTGATGCTGATTCTAGGTCCAAGTTTTCGAAAAAGTGGGGTTCTATAGAATGTATCAAACATACAACAACCTTCTGAGCTTTGGATGATGGCTCAAACAAATCGAGTTTTTTTAAGGATTTCCAAAAAACAGAAAACAAAGATGAAAAAAGAAAAAGGAATAAAGAGAAAACAGGGAAAAACAGAGAAGAAAGATGACTTCTATTTAGAAATTAAACCTATCTCAAGCCCACAAGAGAAAGAAGTTTCGCTTACAAAGGATCATCTCCTAAGGAATGTCACTTAAAGAGTCTAGAGTTGAACAACCATTTCCAAAACATGCATAATTCTTTGATTTCCAGATTCTTTTTTTAATTTTCAAGTTCTTAGTATATAACAAGCATTTTTGTTTCCCAATTTTCAACATTCAGCACCAAGGCATACCTTAATGACATGGTACCCAAGAACCTATCTCTCCACTTCATCCAATTGGCTTTAATCCTAGACATATACCTTCATCCATCTCTCCATTATTTTTGTACAATAGGACCCTATATGGCAAAACCAATAGCTTTGCAATACCACATACTCATTTACTCAACTAGGTCACATCTTCAATTCTACTTTTTCCAAGGATGTAAGCATCAATATCATTGTCTGGCATAGCATGTGCAACTCCATGCCTATAGACAAGTCACATTGCACCAAAATAAAAAATGGACTTAATTCCCTTTTTAACTATTTTTTTTCAAAAAATAATTTGGAGATTCCATGCCAAACTATGATAAGATTCAACAGTGATCCGACAAGGTAAATGCTAACTGCATTGGACCAACACTAGCCAGTACTTGAAAGCTTGATCTTCACTAAAACTGCATTTAATATATTTCAGCTAGTTTTTTATCTCGTGCAGTCCCAAGCTTTTTTGCCATAAATCCAATTCAAAATTTAATCTTACTCTTGTTACTCAAAAAAATTCAATATCATTCTTTTCATATCATTTACAAATAACATGCAACATGATACATCAACCTAAATATTTACAGTAAATTGATCTATGGTTAAGTAGAAAGACAACAGATTTAATGCTACTCTTTGATGCAAGTCCACCATGATTCTAAATACACTCAGTGTACTAGGATAACTCCTTATGGTTGTCATTGCTCCAACATGCATGTCTTTAATGCTTCAAATGCGCCATCGATGCATATTTCTTCAAACCCATTAAATTACCTTTCTTGACACCCTATATCAAAGCTAATAAAAACCCTATATAGATCTTTTTCAATTTTTTATATTTTGATATCTATTGGCTATGTAGGAAAGTAACCTCCATTATTAACCTCTTTGACATAAAACTGTATTCGTTCTTTTAGACTGTCATCATTTTTTTAAAACTTTTCACCCTTTTCAATAACTTCATTTTTTTTTTTAATGAATATAATACCTATAGTTGGAGAAAGATATTGTGGCAGGGACATGATAGTAAAGTCTTTAGAGGCTTGTATCTTGGATAGCATTGCTGCCAAAACCCTGCCCAGAAGACAGAAACACTTGCTTCAAATTAACACTTGTTCTAAATAGTGCATCTAAAACACAATCCTAGTGACATATTTCATACATAGTGGCTCCTTGATTTGATTTTATAAATAAAAGAAAATAATATGCCAATAAATACCAAGTGCCTAAGTCTGCTCATCACTAATATAGAAAGCTCCTAATCTACTTATGTAACCAAATAATCCTATCAAGAAAAAATAAATTCTGATAGGACTTCAAGATGTAAAAGAAACTTTTAAAAAAAAATAAAATTGTGTCCCTTAACAAGGCAACATGAGGCAAGAGAGCAGCCCACCAAGAAATCAAGAAGCCTAGGCATAGACTTGTATTATAAGCTCATGAAACTATATGGTTACCCTGTAGAGTACCTCTTGGACCTGGAAAGAATCTGAAGGAAAGGTGAACAATGTCTGTCATGAACTATTTTCGTCTCTAAGGCATGACACTAACAACAAAACAGAGATGCCCTTGTTTCTTTTGCAGTTCATCTTAGCCAGGATGAGGAAGTGGAGTCAATTTCATTTAAGACATTTAATTAGTTATATTTCAATGCATGTGGATAGATTGACTTACTCTAGATTCTGCAATAACAGGAATGTAATATGATGCATCAACAGGAGTTCAACGACACTTAACAAGCCAAATGCATTGTCAGCAAACTCTTTAACCACATGAGACTGGTATGAAGTTATTGTCATCAAATACACAAGGATGACCAAACCGCTCTCTAAAGTTTTTTCCCCATTTATCATGCACTAGTTTTAATGAAAAATTTATCAAACTATTCATGATTTTAATTGGTTGAATAATTTGCTGATTCAATAAACCAGACAAATACAATATCACTCATAATTAGTTTCAACTGGTTATAGGCCAATTGGCCAAAACTACCAAAAATGCACCAAAATCATTTCAATGAACCGACCAAACTAATGTAAATATAGTTTCAGATTTTCAGGGATCCATTACATGGAAATGGATTTGTTTTGGTCAACACTTCAAATCTCATCCATGAGATTTGGTTGGAATCTTAGAGATTTGAATTGCTTACTAGAAGATGCTACCAAATCTAAGTCATTAATTGCCTATTAATAGCAAAAAACAAATTACATGTTTACATAAGTGTATATATGCCTTATTATCCAACGAGAAATTAGTGGGCATTGTTCATGGACATCTTTTGAAGTTTCAGCCAGAACTCCAAATATGAAACTAAAAAATCTTGGTTTCAACCAAAATTGCTAAAAAACTAAAATGTCATTTTAAAATACTTTAACATGATATAATTTATCTGCATAATTTTATTTCTCTCAAATGTTCTTCTAGCTAATTGTCATTGACACTTTCTGAAGGACTATAATATCCCATAGAAGATAAGAAAACTACAGCACCACTACAACCATGTAAACTTCCAAAAGCAAAACTCTCATAACTTTGTTACCTGGAAATTTGCATCCAGCTCCTAGAATCCATGTTGGATAGTTGTCCAAATTGAATATGCATTGGACCGTTGGATGCTTATCATTTTTTTTTTTTTGTCTGCAGCCTTTAGAAATAAGCAGAGAGGTGGAATCTTGAAAGCATGAGTTGAATTGGCTATGATCATGTTAAATATGACTTTTGTTCTTTTTAGAGATTGGAAAATTAGTTATTAGAATACCTTATCAAAATTTCAATTTTCTAAAATCCTTAAGCTAAATCAGAAGTTCAGATGAGAAACATATATTGGAAGACCATAATATGTAATATCTTTAAATATCATTTTTCACAAAATATTTATTATACATATTAGTTAAAATTATTTTTTTTCTACACATTCCCATATCTCCCTTATTTCCTCTTGCTGAGTTAGACTCTTAGGCACGTCCAAATCCACATGTCTGTGTCCATCCAACACTGTTATCTAGACTTCAAAAGGGAAAAAGAAAACCAAGTTTTCAAACCTTGTGTCAAAGTACTTGAGCCATAAGTGCACGATAGTCTCCAACCTACGAGAAAAGAAGGCATTATGGACTGTAACATATAATATTCAATTTTCCACTCATATAGTTATAGGCAAGGTCTGAGAGTTGCTTTGTATTTTCTTTAGGTTTCCTCTAGTGGAGGGCTGCCTTGATTTATGTGTATACATGCACATGCATAATGTTATGAACAAGGTTTGAGACTTTACCCTTTGACTTTTTAGGATTCCTTTGGTGGCAGGCTATCTTGATATACAATGATCCATCTAGTCTGTCTGTCCGTTTATCAATTAGGCATGGATTCTTATTCGATGTACTATATTGCTTTTACTTTCTGATGACTTCTCAATGGTTCTAAAAAATGAAATCCAAAGCAAGCTAGGAAACCAACAACTATATATCCCGAGTTAGTGTCAATGCCAGAAGAAATGCAGTCTAGAAATTGTAGGTGGGATCTACTGACAATGAAATACAAGGCAAGAAACAGTTTATGTATTAAAACAACAATGATGATGATAATGATAGCAACAAGCAAATAAAAGTCAATATACATGCAAATCAAAATGCTTAAAGAAGTTAAAAATGCTCTCACGGAACCAGAGTCTATGAAGCTGCAAGCACTCAAAAGTCATTAAGTCATGCTGTAAGAGCAATATAATGTGCCATTATGTTGAACTTACAGATAGAATCCTTCATAAATTAAAATCCTATGTAAAGACTAAGGACACATTTAGGCATACCGTGAGAGGATTCCACATCCAAAATCAGATCGAGAGCATAGTCATAGTAAGGAACCTGGCTGCTTAGCCCACAAAGATTGAAGTCATCTTGTATGTACTCATCATCAACTTCGCAAAAGAACTCATTCCCTCTTAAGTTACAGAACCATGTTATCCAAGATGTGTCCTCACCATCAGAACCACTAACATCTGACTCTTCACTTTCTGTTTCAGATTCTTCTGATGAAAAGGAAACAGAAAAAATAAGCACAAATAAATGGATTATAAGAAAGCTCAAAATGACAGCATAGCCACATTTTAGGGCACAGAGCTTGAACACATCATGCACATTATTGAGACGTGACTTAATTTTCTAAACTCTTATTTTTGAATTGTCAAATCTCTCAGCAGTCACCAAAGCAGACATCAATTTGTAACATGGTCAAAACAACACTGCCGCAGCTTAAAGAGTAATATCTATGTACTATAGATTATGCATGTGACTGAAAAATAGGCACACTTGAATTATCACAGAGTGTTATTAAAGACGTGCCTCAGACGCAAAAGGCACTAGCCACAAGGGTTGTTGCCTCTACCTCCTAGATGAGGCCATAGCCCTCAGGCACACGACTCTGTGCCTCAGGCACACGCCTCTGCATTGTTCAGAGACGCAATGAGGTCAACTATGATATTAATTTTTAGTTTCTAAAGAATCAAAAATGTCGGTTACAGTACATAGGAAAAGTCAATTATAGTACATAGGAAAGGTTAATTATATTACACAAGAAGCTAGTTTGATTGTTTATGAGTATGAAAAAGATATTGGAGAGGAACAAGAAGAAAATAATGAAACTGGTTTGCTTGATAATGATGAAGAGAAGGATTAGCCAATTAAGAATTTAGAAAGCACTTATTGATTATTTTTGAGTTAGAGCCAGTTTTTACATGCTGGACTTCTTGCCTATAGCTAGATTTTTTTTCTATTTTTAGTTTTACTGTTTAATAAGATGATGCTAGTTTTTACTTGTTGAAATTCTTGCCTATAGCTAATTTTCTAATTTTTTATTTTTGGCGTCTGACTTCTCTCAAGCGTGCGCCTATACTTGCGCCTTGTGCCTAGGCTCTGGGAACCCCTAGTGCTTAGGTGCGTCTAGGACCTTTAACAACACTGTCACAAATAATAGAAAGAAATGTCTTGGTAAATCATGGGCATCCAAAACTTATAAATTAATTTCTGCTGCACAAATCTTCTATAACAACTAAACCAAATAAGTGTTTTTTCTCTGTTTATTCTTCTTTACATTTTTCTCATAAATTAAACTAAAAGCAATCTAAATTTATGCAACAAGTAAAGTTCTGATCCTTGTCTTCGATAAACCTAAATTATGCCCAGATCCTCAAAGATATTCTTAGAAAACAGAAGGCATTCAAGTACGAGTTCATGGATAAGAATATAAACCTTGATGAAGTTCTTGTTTGTGAACTACATTAAAAATTCATGACCTAGACTTCTTCATTGCACTATACAATACAATCTACAGCAGCCAAATAAATCAGAAATTAGCACAAGAATATATGTTACTCTCACTTGTGTGGAGAAACCATCCAATCAAACTGAACTGTAAATAGGGAAGAACTACATCTAGAGGCCCCTTTTGGCTGATACACACATTATTTTCTTTTAAAGTTCCAATTTTTTGGTCTGAAGAGCCTCGCATGCATAAATATAGATTAAAATCAAAAGATCTCCACGAGACTAGAGGGAAAAGAAGACAACCATTGGAAAGAGGGGCAGAGCGCTGGTTCCTGTGGTGGTCCGGCTGCTTTCCCGCAGAGGTGGACGGCACGGAGAGCCTCTCCTTGTCCCTCCCGTTCAAACCCCTGGAAGTCGACGGCGACGATTTCTCCAGGTTCTTGTCTAGGGCATCATTGATCCGCTTCCGGTCGAGGGTCCCAACCTCCGGCTTCGACCCACTCACTCCTCGATCCCTGTACATATTTTCCGCCCCTTTCAGTCCTCTCTGCCCTTCGGCGAACCTCAATACGCTCGCTCCGCCATACTATAATCGAAACAAAATCAAAAAATTTGGAACCTAGGTCACTTAAGCAGCCGATTCAAAAGAAAGAAAGCAAAATACGCTCAGAAAGGAGAGAAAAACGAAGAAAATCACCGAATTGATGGCAGAATCCCCGAGATTTCGGGAAAAGCGGAAAAATCGAGGTAGAAACCCTAGATTTTTGTATAGACGGAGGAGGAGGCAAGAAGGATTAGGGTTTTAGAATCGTAAGGGAAGCGGACGAGAAGGGGAGGAGACGGGAAGAGAGAGCCGAGCCTCGTGGACGGCTGGCATGGCTGGAATGGCTGCGTGGAGGAGAGCAAGAGAAGAAAGAGGGGAAGTCGGGAGGAAATGGTTAATATGGAAATGTCAAGGGTTGTTATTGTTAAAGAGGCGTCACGCAAGCCCACGATATGTTCTTTTTGTTGCGGTGAATAACTTTAATAGTTGTGCTGTTTAAACACAAGGTTTGATTGGTTCGTAAAGCACAAGGTTTTCTTCCCTTGTTTGTTTCAAATATGATGAACGATCGGGTGCTTCTGCAAGGAGTAGATAACAACAAAAGGTGATAGTTGATAAATTAAAAATTATTCTATATATAATTTTATTATAAAGTAACTTTTATAGTATATTGGCTTTGGGGATATAAAATTTATGATTTTTTTAGTCAATTAATATTTTGAACATTTTAGACCGAATGGGATGACTTAAATTTCGCATTTTTAATCTCCAATATTGAAATTCATCACTTAGATATGAACTCCTTTTTCTCTATGTATTTTAACTGTATGCATATATACATATGTAAAGTGAGAGGGGCTACTAATTGCTGCATTCATGGATAAACATATTTTGCAAATGAAATATGTACATAGAACATAACAACCAAATTTAATTTAAAATATTAAAATTTAGAATTAAAGTTATTATTTACTCAATATAGCTAATATTAAACTATATATAGCCTTTGGTTTTGTGAAAATGAATAGGAATATGGCAAATGTATTTTATTTACCAAATTTATTGATCAAATATGTTAAATGTCAAAGGTCATGTTAGTAATAGCATTTTTAGTAAAATTTGAAAAAATATATGTATTTTCTTATTATCTTTCTATTACATAAATTCTCTACTTTAAACCTCTATTTGATCTTGTTTAGCCTTTTTTATCTTCCATAGTATACTTCTTACAAATCTTTCATCTAGGTATTTCTGTCAAATCTCTTGCACTTCATCCTTTCTCCTCCCCTACCTTTCCAAAGCTCTAACATTTATTCTCCATTCTTTCATCTAGGTATTTCTGTCTATTCTTATTGGGGATAAATTCTGCTCCCATCGAAGTTTAGTCTGATGCTTAGCCCAATGCGATTGGTAATCATGGAAGAGCTTTGATTGAGAATTCTTCCTCCAGCAGCCGAATTTCGGTCGAACTCCTTTAGCAGTTGAACTCTTCCAGCAGCCGAACCCCGATCGAACTCCTTTAGTAGTCGAACTCTTTCAAGCACTCGGACTTCCTCCAGCGGCCGAATCCCTCTCAGACCTCTCCTTCAATCAAATTTCTATGGGAGCTGAACTCCTTTCGAACGTCTTCTTCAGTTGGATTCCTCCAGGAGCCAAACTCCTTCTGAACCTCTCCTTCAGTCGGATTTCTATAGGAGTCGAACTCCTTCTAGATGTCTTCTTCAGTCGGATTCAGCCAAACTTCATCTGAATTCCTCTAGTGGATTACCTCCAGATTTCAAATAGTATTCCTCCCAGATGATCTTCTCTAGCTGTATTCTCTTTAAGAGTTCGAACTCCTCTAAAATTAATATATGTCAAAGTTCTTCACCAACCAACGCCTGCTTCCTCCAGACTTCAACTATTAAATCTCAACGAACAGACGATCCCACTATCGGACGGTTACGACTGTTATTTATCAGGACGGTTACGATTGTCATTTATCAGTCTGCTACAGACGATCCTACTATCAGATGGTTACAACAGGCTCTGTTTATAAAAAGAGATCCTCCAGATATATTTTTTCTAAGCTCTCTTCTTCTTTCCAAAACTCTATTGAATTTTTGCCTAAGCACTCCATTTCTGTTGGCCAGAAGAGCTGACTTGATTGTCGAAGGATCCTATCGGAGTCACCACCACCAACTTCGAACGAAACTTTATTTTGTAGGTCACCGACGACGATCTCTTTTTCTCCAACTCCAGCTCGATTCGACGTCAACCGAATTCTGCACCAACAGGATTGGTGCTAGAGAAAGGGCCCTCTGTTCCTGAGTTATCCTTGTTCTTAAAGGAGTGTTCAGTCGATCCTGTGGAGCTTCTTCTCCAAGGTTCATCTCCATCCTCTCCTTTAATCCCAAAAAATACCTCCAAAGAAGGCAACTATCAGAAGATCTACTGCTTCTGTCGTCAGATTCGAGCTAGATCCATCCATTTCAACTCCAGCACCGGCACTTCAATCTTCTTATCCACCGATGGTCATGATAGATCCGGAGCAGTTCAACCTGCTGATGCAGCGGATTCAGGATCTCACCGAGATGGTGCAAGCCATGCGGCAGTCTTCGATGGTGATTCCGCTAGAAAACCCACCATCAAAATGTCAGAAATTGATCCCAAAGAAGAGCACTTGGGCTAGCATATCCATCACCCCTGGAAAGAAAAAATAGAGAGCAGAGGATTCTTGTTCGGATCGTGATTCTTCTTCGAAAAAGATCTTCCCCGTCTACAGTAGGAAGTCTTCCAAGATCTATGAGTGAGACGACATCCTCGATCAAAAATTACGGAAGATGAACCAATGGATTGAGAAACTCCGCCATATCACCCCGGCTCGTCATGACGACGTCTACATCGATCTCCCTTTCTCTCTCCGAATTATGCAAGAGCCCATTCCGCTGAACTTCAAGCTTCCTTAATTTGAAAGCTACGATGGAACCTCTGATCCGTTCAATCATCTGAAGACCTTTTGAACCATGATGCTACTCCATGGAGCACCAGACGTCATCTTATACCGAGCTTTTTCGTCTACCTTAAAGAGAACAGCAAGAAACTAATACTCGACATTTAAGTTGGGTACGATCTTCTTTTTTGATCAAATGAGCCATCAATTTGCAGCTCACTTCATTAGCAGCCGACGTCTGCACTGAGATTTGAATTTTTTGATAAATATCAAGCAGAAGAAGGGAGAATTGATTCGAACTTATGTTACCTGATTTAATACTGCTGCATTAGAGGTCCAAAATCTAGACCAATCTATTGCAATGGCCGCACTCAAGGATGGCCTTCAGAAGAATGATTTGTTATTCTTTCTGGAGAAGAAGTACCCCAGAGACTTTGCCGATCTACTAGCTCGGGCTGAAAGATATGTCCGAGCGAAAGAAGCCTTCAGATTGAAGGATGAAAAAGTCGTAGGAGAGCAGCGGATGGGAGAGTCTAATAGACCCACCGCTGATAGAGGGTCGAATAAAGTTTGACCGTACTCACAGACTCTCTTCGAGTGCAAGCGAGTCCAAACTCCTTCTTGAGCTCATCACCAAAGAAGTCCCAGCAAAAGGACGTAAAGAAGTTCTCCCTCTGAAAGGTTCCACAACTACGCCCCCCTTAATGCTCCTAAAACTCAAGTTCTGATGAAAATTAAGAATTAGCTATCAAGATCAGAAGAATTATGATCTTCTCCAAACAAACATAATTAAAGTAAGTACTGTCTCTACCATTATGATCACGGTCACGATACTGAAGAATACATTCAGCTCCAAAACAAAATCGAGGAGCTCATCAGGAGAGGCCGACTGGATCGATTTCTTAGACGTCGATCCAAAGCAAGAGAAGATCAGCCAAGGACATTGCTGTAGCCAGAACTACCAATGAGAAAAGAACAATAAAGAGATCGGCCACCTTTCGACATCATCAACACTATTTTTGTGGGGCTTAGTACTTCGGCGAGCCGCCATCTCTCAGCCTCAAAGCCAAGAAAAGCTTGCCCCAACTTGGGAAGGCTAGTATGAAATAGAAAAGATCGTCCAGTCTAGAACTTATCGTGTAAAGAAGCTCGGAGGAATAATGCTTCCACGATCTTAAAATTTGAAAAATCTGATGATATACTATCAATAATTTTTTTTAATAAAACTCCATTTTAATTTATTATTTTTTGATGCAAAAACTATGTGATGATAGAAAAGAAGCAATCAATAGTAGCCATGTTAGGAACAGAAGGAGAACCTCATCCTAACATGAGCAAGTCGAAAGCCTCGTTCATTTTAGACGAGATGAGGAAAGAGGCCCTAACAATGGCTTCTTCAATCTCGACTGGAGATAAGATCTCCTCCGAGCTTCAACTCCAACATCAACAGAAAATAAGATCTCCTTCAACCTCGACTGGAGATAAGATCGCCTTCGAGCTTCAACTCCAACATCAATAGGAGATAAGATCTTCTTCAACCTCAGTTGGAGATAAGATCTCCTCCGAGCTTCAACTCAACTTCAATAGGATATAAGATCTTCTTCAACCTCGACTGAAGATAAGATCTCCTCCGAGCTTCAACTCCAACGTCAACAGGAGATAAGATCTCCTTTAACCTCGATTGGAGATAAGATTTTTTCGAGCTTTAACTCCAACGTCAACATGAGATAAGATCTCCTTCAACCTCAGGTCGAGATAAGATCTCCCCCAAGCTTCAACTTTAATGTCAATAGGAGATAAGATCTCCTTCAACCTTGATTAGAGATATGATCTTCCTTGAGCTTCAACATCAATAGGAGATAAGATCTCCTTCAACCTCAATTGGAGATAAGATCTCCTCCGAGCTTCAACTCCAACATCAATAGGAGATAAGATCTCCTTCAACCTCGGCTGAAGATAAGATCTTCCCTGAACTTCAACTCCAATGTCAATAAGAGATAAGATTTTCTTCAACCTCGGTTGGAGATAAGATTTCCTCCGAGCTTCAACGTCAATAAGAGATAAGATCTTCTTCAATCTCGGCTGGAGATAAGATCTCTCCCGAGCTTCGACTCCAACATCAATAGGAGATAAGATCTCCTTCAATCTCATCTGAAGATAAGATCTCTTTCGAGCTTCAACTCCAATATCAACATGAGATAAGATCTCCTTCAATCTCGAGAGATAAGATCTCCTTCAAGCTTCAACGTCAAAGAAGATAAGATCTCCTTCAACCTCGACTGAAGATAAGATCTTCTCTGAGCTTCAACTCCAACGTCAATAGGAGATAAGATCTTCTTCAACCTTGGCTAGAAATAAGATATCCCCCGAGCTTCAACTCCAATATCAACGAAAGATAAGATCTCTTCCAACCTCGATTGGAGATAAGATCTCCCTCGAGCTTCAACTCTAATATCAATGGAAGATAAGATCTCCTCCAACCTCGATTGGAGATAAGATCTCTCTCAAGCTTCAACATCAATAAGAGATAAAATCTCCTTCAACTTTGGTTGGAGATAAGATCTTCCTCGAGCTTCTACTCTAATATCAATAGGAGATAAGATCTCCTTCAACCTCGGTTGGAGATAAAATCTTTCCTGAGCTTCAACGTCAATTTCAACAGAAAATAAGATCTTCTTCAACCTCGACTGAAGATAAGATCTCCTCCGAGCTTCAACATCAACCTCAATAGGAGATAAGATCTTCTTCAACCTCGGCTAGAGATAGGATCTCTCCTGAGCTTCAACATCAATCTCAATAGGAGATAAGATCTTCTTCAACTTCGGCTAAAGATAAGATCTCCTCCAAGCTTCAACGTTAACCTCAACAGGAGATAAGATCTCCTTCAATCTCGACTGAAGATAAGATCTCTCTCGAGCTTCAACGTCAGGAGATAAGATCTTCTTCAACCTCAGTTGAAGATAAGATCTCTCCCGAGCTTCAACGTCGATAGGAGATAAGATCTTCTTCAACCTTGACTAGAGATAAGATCTCTTCCAAGCTTCAACAGGTGCAGAGTCCGAAAAAAAACTTTGATAGTCGTCTTTTTTATACTCCCTTCTTTCGAATTTTGAACTTGAAAGTGGGGGAACTATTATTGGAGATAAATCTCACTCCCATCGAAGTCCAGTCTAATGCTTAGCTTAATGCGATTGATAATCATAGAAGAGCTTTGATTGAAAATTCTTCCTCTAGTAGCCGAATCCTGGCCGAACTTTTTTAGCAGTCGAACTCTTCCAGCAGCCAAACCCTGACCAAACTCCTTTAGCAGTCGAACTCCCTTAAGCACTCAAACTCCCTCCAGCGGTCGAACCCCTCTCAGACCTCTTCTTTAGTCGAATTTCTATGAGAGACAAACTTCTTTCGTATGTCTCCTTCAGTCGAATTCCTCTAAAAGTCAAACTCCTTCCGAACCTCTCCTTCAGTCAGATTTCTACATGAGCCAAACTCCTTCTAGACGTCTTCTTTAGTCAGATTCAGACAAACTTCATCTGGATTCCTCCAGTAGATTACCTCCAGATTTTAAGTAGTATTCCTTCCAAATGATCCACTTTAGTCATTTTTTTAGGAGTCCGAACTCCTCTAAAATTGATATATGTCAAAGTTCTTCATCAACCAACGTCTGCTTCCTCCAGACTTCGACTATTAAATCTCAACGAATAAATGATCCTCCTATCGGACGATTACGATTGTCATTTATCAGGATGGTTACGACTGTCATTTATCAGTTTGCTACAAGCGATCCCACTATCGGAGATTACAATAGACTCTATCTATAAAAAGGGATCCTTCAGATATATTTTCTCTAAGCTCTCTTCTTCTTTTCAAAATTCTACTAAATTTTTGCCTAAGCACTCCAATTCTATTAGCTAGAAGAGCTGACTTGATCGTCGGAGGATCCTGCCAGAGCCACCACCACCAACTCCAAACGAGACTTTTTTTTGTAGGTCATCGATGGCGAACTCTTTTTCTCCAACTTCAGCTCGATCCAGCGTCAATCAGATTCTACACCAACAAATACTAATCATGTATTTCAAGAATATATATAGGATTTTTCAAGTATTTAAAATAAAAAAATTATTTATAAATTTTTTTTTTCAAAAGAAGAAAAGTCAAAAAAAAGAATAATTTTAAATGCTCAAATAAAGCTCAAACAAGAAGTTTTTAAAAGCCTTAATGATGGAAAAGACTATAAAAATCAAGATGAAAGAAGCCATCAAAAGTTGAAAATAAAAAGCCATTCATATAGAAAAATATATGAAATTTTTTAAGTAAAATTTTTAAAAACTAAGGACTGAGCTGGCTCAGTGAAAAATTGAGCTGACCTAGTACTTAGTCGGCTCAGTGAAAAATTTAGTCGATCCAGTTTTAGTAAACAGAAAGATAAAAAGTTGATTTTTAAAGTCAACTGATACTAAGCCAATCTAACTAAAAACTAAGCTGGCTCCATGAAAACTGAGTTGACTCAGTAAAAAACTAAGCCGATCAAGTGATTGTAATAGCTAATTTTTCAAAACTTTAATCTTTTATCCACAACAACTCCTAATGGCTATTCTAAGGGTTCCAACAGTCAAAACTCATTCTTCAGCCACTTTCAAGCATATAAAAAGCTAGAGACTCGGTTAGAAAAAAAATGGATTAAAGAAAGAAAATCTTCAAACTAAAAGAGAATTATTGAATATCATTGATAAGTACCATAAATTTATCAATAAAAGTATTAATTTATTAATTAATTCATATTAATTTTTTAAAATTAATCATCAATTTATATATAATTTTTAAGAAATTTATATTTTATAAATTAAACAATAATAAAAATTTAAAAATAAAATTTTATAATCAATAGAAAGAGCTCATTTTTTTTTATCACAATAAAATAAGTTTAAAACAAAATAGAGATAAAACGAAGAAGATATGAATTTCTAAAGATAAAAAAAAAATTAAATAAAAAAAGAAAATCAGCTCAGCTGGCTCCGCAAGTCAAGCCACTAAGCCAAGCCAAGCCGTCAAAGTTGACTCAGTCGTTGAAGCCATTAGCCGGTCCATGATCTAGGCGTGGACCGTTATCTTAGTAGAATCCGGTGAATCATGGAGCGACATGTGGTGGACCTAGATCCTTAAAGGATTCACAAAAAATCTATCACGGTCTATAGGGCAAAAAGGTAATTTTGCATCGAAGCAGCGAGCGCTGATTGACTGTGGTGTGCGGTGTGGCCGGTCTACATGGTCCATGGGAACAGTAATTGTGCGACCGAATGGCTGTGGTAGCTTGCGGTCAAGATCGGATGGTGGAGTGAGTTTCTCTACATCAAACTTCACGCGGATCACCATCCAACGATAGCATTCATTCCAGGGAATGATCTGACGATCTAGAATGCTCTTGATGGTGATCAAGACTCTCGACGCACGATTTACGATCAGATTTCCTCCATCAATGCACGATCAAATGGTTAGAATTTAATCCGACTTGATCTGGATCGATATACATATGATTTTAATGATTTTTAGTCTGTTGGATTCCTATCAATGGTCAGATTTCATCCAGAGCAGCAGAATTCATTCAGAACTCTTTTTAATCCAATTTTTACTTAGATTTTTTTCATATTTTGATGATAAAAAAACTTCTTAATCCCACATTACCCAGAAGAAAACTCTTCAGCCCTCCTAGCTTTATAAAAAGGATCCTAGGCCTCTAGAAATTAACATCTTCGATCAAGGTGAAGCTTTGGCACAGGGTGAAGCCAAGCTATGGATTAATGGCTGCTTCAAAGCAATGGATGCCAAGAAGAAGAGCTGGACTTCTACACTATCTTTCCACCAATGCCGATCCAAGATTAGAGATCAGGCTATTTTATTTTATTTTCTTTTTAAATTTTATATATTTAAATTTTAAAATTTTAATTAATATAAATTTTATTTTTTTACACTTTGATTTTAGCATTTTACTTTTATTATAATTTAATTTCTATATTTTAATTATTATTCTTTATTTTACTGTAAGTAGATACTAAGATCTAATTACTAGATCTTAGTACCAAGTTTACCTTTCTGCATAATTTAATTCTTACTTCATAATTTTAATTTTTGACTTCAAATTCTATTTTCAAATCCTTTTCTTTTTCTTTTAAGAAAATCAAAGATTTTAAATTTAAAAATACTACCTTCCCTGTGGATTTGATCCGACTCACTAATATCTATATATTTTTAATTATTTTAAGAAGTCAGATTAAACTGATAAATATGAGGTCTTAACAACAACATCGCATTTCTATCAAATTTTTAGCGCCATTGCTCAGGAAGGAATAGATGCTACTTTTTTTAATTTTTTTATAAATTAATTATAATTTTTTTAAAAAATATTACTTACTAACTTTTTATTTATTTATTTTATATAAAAAAAGAAAGAAAGCATCTAATTTTGGTGAGATCAATCCTAACCTTAGTCATATTTTTTTATTATTTATTTTATTTTTAAATTAAGTTAAAAAATATCTACTTAAATCTAATTAAAAATCTCATGACAAGATTAGAAATTCTAACTGTTTAGAGCATGCATCATATTAGTTTTATTTTTATTTTTATTTTTTTGGTAATTATTGGAGGTAAGGTAAGCCTTTCAGAATTTAATTAGTTGCATGCATCTAGTTTAAATTACATAGAATCCTTTGATTGAAATTTTTTGTACATATTTATATTAAATCAACTTAAGGGCAACACCCAATTAAACAAGATAAGATGAAAATTTGATCATCCTTTCTTGGCCCATAAATAACCAACTAGCATCCTACATTGACCTAAGCCTTTAAATTAAAATTAATTAGACATCAGCCCTAGGAACTCGAGCTCAATAGGATAAGAAATCCTAATAGTTGAATCAGGTTAGGGTTAGTCAATTTGACTGGTGTCTAGAAAAGTGGTTCAGGGATGACTGGGCCCGAAGGAAGGTGGTTTTTAATTGATTCTGTTTGCTTATCTGACCAAGCATAATTGGTGTCTAAAACAAGCAACGGAGGAACTCCCATCGACTTTACACTTATCTAGCTAGTTGATTGGCTGATTCTACACTTGGAGGGCTTGAAGGTAATCTTAATAGTTAGGAGCTGTCTAGATCTAGGATAACCCTTAGTCAGAATTGATTGACCAACTTGATTGCTAACCAACATCAAACCTAATTAAACTTAATTTTTCTCTCTTCTTAGCTCTAGGACTTCTTAGGACCTCTTCTTTAAAACTTTTATTTCTTTCTTATTTTTTTCAAAAATTTAATAAAATAAAATAAAAATTAAATTAAAATAAAATTAAAAATTAAATTAAACTAACTAAAAAAATATTAAAAATAATAATTAATTTAAATTAAATTAAATTAAAAATAATAATTAAAATAATTAAAATAATTAAAAAATATATATAATTTTAAAATAATAATAATAATAATATAATAAAATAATATATATATATATATATATATAAATTCTAAAAAAAATCTAAAAAATTTTGAACCATACATTAGGATTACACTAATACATGCAAGGTAGGAAATCACTTTTTTTGATTTAGTTGAACTTAATTGAATGGTTGATTCACATTAAACCTAATAATCAAATGACTAATTTAAACTTAATAGTCCAAAAATTAGATAAAGTTGATGTTCTTGCTTAGAAATTAGATCAAGTCCTAATCCTAGGTCAACAATCTCCTGCATAATTCATATCATCTTCTAATTATCAGGAGATTTGTTCAATCTGTACTAGCCCAACCGATCATGTAAGTGAATGTCCTATGACTGCACAGTTTTCATCTTTTATCCAAGAATAAGTTCAAGCTGCTAAAGGCTACTCCAAGCCGATTAATGATCTATTTTCAAATTCATATAACTCTAGCTGAAGAAACCATCCTAATTTTTTTTGGACATCCCAACAGACTCAGGCTCAGATCCAAATTTTATCTGTCCAAAACTATCAAAATAGGCCCCAATACCAAAACTATGCCTATAATAATGTTTAGCCTAGTCAGTTTACCTAGCCTTTATATTACAATCAGCCCTCATACCTACCTCCTCAATAGAACAATTTAGCTGATGATAGATTTAACCAACTTTAACAATTGATTTTAACTCAACAGCAATCTATCGCCAAGCTAGAAGCTCAAATAAGATAATTAGTTGAGTCTAACATGAGGAGAGAACTAGGTCAATTATCGAACCTACCAATTTCAAACAATTCACCTAATGTCCACCAACCATCTGGACCAAGTTATCAATTTAATATTTCATCTAAGAATTTCCAATTTGAGAATGCCAAAGTAATTCTTGAACTTAAAAGCTATAGGATTCTTATGGATCCATACCAAGATCAAGTAAGAGAGGCTAGTACTGATGCTAGCCAAAATAAAAATTTAGAGAAACATGTTAGTACTGAGACTAACTGCATAGAAGAACTCGAGCCCGAAACTAGTACTGATGCTGGTTCCAGTTTAAATGAGATAGACATAGAAAAAAAGAGAATAGATGATTTGCCTGAGACTTATAAGTCTAATGTCCTATTCCCTTCAACCTAAGAAGCCGGTTCTTCTTACAAAAATCAAGAGGCATATAATGAAGAGTCAATGAAGTTGTTTAAGCAAGATCACATTAATTTACCTTCAGAATTAAAACCATCTTTTATTACCATTCCAACACCCACTGAATCAAACTTAACTCCTAATATAAAAACTCCATTCATAAGCATTTTAGAAAAATAAATAGGAGAAATTCTTAATAAACATGGGTCTGAGAATGGGATCTCAAATTATGTCCCTAAAACTAACAATGATTATATCAATAATGGGATTATAAATTAACTTTCTGAGATTGGCAATCCAAAATCATTGAAATTTGTCAATTTAATATTTGACATAGGATAGTTAAGCTGCATTATATCTGGCTAAAGACGGTAAACTTAGCGCTTATTGGGAGGCAACCTAATATTTAGTTTTTATCTAATTTATTTTTTTAGTTTATTTTTTTTAGAATAATTTGAATAAGTTGGAGGGAGAGCTCAAATTTTTAAAGGCATGTGCTGGACCAAAAATATAGTCAGATGTATTCTTTCATGTTCTTTATTACACTCTTTATTTTTTCTTCTTCATTGAGGATAATGTCGATTAAGTTGGAGAGGAGAGAAAAATAAAAATTTTAAAATTTTAAGTTCTCAAAAAAATTAGTATTTAGTATTTAGACACCTGATTATACTTAAGAATCAAATCAAACTAAGCATCTTTTTTAAAAAATTGATACACAGATTAGAGAATCTGTGAGATATTGAAGAATCAAGTATTAAGAAAATTCAATAAAGAGTTAAGTCTAGAACATAAAAAAAAATTTCTTAGAATATTTTTAATTATTTCTACTAGCATCAAAGAAAAGTCTACTTTTTATAGACTTGTGTAGGATAACTATACGTTTGTTCATATAAAAAATTTATTTTAATAAAATAGTTTTCAAGTACTTCTCACTGAGTAATCGGGTCTCTTTGCTAAAGCAAGCATTGAGTTTTGCATCAAAAGATGGGAAGGGCAAAGAAGCTCGTTTTAAAGCTAGTCTTAACTCATAGCCTATTTGATTCGAGCTAGTAAGCTCGAGGGGTATTCTATATCTAATACCCTAAAGCCAACTTGTTTGGGAGTCATTGGCCCAAGACTCGCTACATAGATCAAATAGAAAGCTTAAGGGGTTAAGACACTCAATAATGATACAACGTTTAAAAAAAATATTAATTTTTCACCAAGTAATCGAATCTCATTGCCTAAGTAAGCAATGATATTCGCATAAAAAAGTGGACAATGTGAAAATAAAAATTAATAAATGAAGGATGGAAGTAGCAATACACTTATCTATATGAAAGTTTAGATAAATTAGAGATAAATGTGAGATAATTTAGAAAAAATTCAGAAAAATTTAATGTTCTTTACTTAATTTTTTTATTGATAAGTATTAATACCCCAATGATATATCTTACTTAAGTTCTACTGAATATCAATGGCCATTTTAAAAACTGCTTAGGTAAAATTCGAAACTTTAAAGTTAAAAGATATTTAAAACTAAATTTTTTCTTTACTCAAGGATGAGCAAAGCTTAAGTTGGGGGTGTGATAAGTATCATAAATTTATCAATAAAAATATTAATTTATCAATTAATTTATATTAATTTTTTAAAATTAATGATCAATTTATATATAATTTTTAAGAAATTTATATTTTTATTAATTAAAAATTAATTAAAAATAATAAAAATTAAAAAATAAAATTTTATAATTAATAAAAAGAGCTCATTTTTTTGATCATAATGAAATAAGTTTGAAGTAAAATGGAGCTAAAATGGAGAAGATATGAATTTCTAAAGATAAAAAAAAAATTAAATAAGAAAAGGAAAATGGCTCAGTCGACTCCACAAGCCAAGCCATCAAAGCTAACTTAGCCATTGAAGCCATCAGCTGGTCCATGATCTAGGTGTGGACTGCCAGCTCAGCATGAATTACGAAGCGACATGTGGTGGACCTAGACCCTTAAAGGGTTCACAGAAAATCCATCGCGGTCTATAGGGCAAAAAGATAATTTTGCATCAAAGCAGCAAGTGCTGATTGGCTACGGTGTGTGGTACAGTTGGTTCATGTGGTCCATAGGAATAGTAATTATGCAATCGGATGACTGTGGTAGCTTGCGGTCAAGATCGGACAGTGGAGGGAGTTTCTCTACATCAGACTTCACGCAGATCGCCATCTAATGGCAATGCTAGATCCAGGGGATGATCTGACGGTCCAAAACACTTCTGATGGTGATCAAAACTCTCGATGCATGATTTGCAGCCAGATTTCCTCCATCAATACACGATCAGATGGCTAGAATTTAATCCGACCTGATCTGGGTCGATACACATTCGATTTTGATGATTTTTGGTTCGTTGGATTTCTATCAATGGTTAAATCTCATCCAGAGTAGCAGAATTCATCTAAATTTTTTGTAATCTAATTTTTACTTAGATTTCTCCATATTTTGATGATAAAAAAGCTTCTTAGTCCTACATTGCCCAAAAGAAAACTCTCCAGCCCTCCTAGCTCTATAAAAAGGACTCCAGTGTTAAATATATATGCCCTAGAAGCCAGAATTGGCTGACACTTGTAATACACTTCTAGGGGCAAAATTATAATTTTGACTATAATCAATAAAATGGATTATTTTCTATCACATATATGTATTTAGTGTCTGTGATACATCCTTTGAGTTAATGGTAATGATAATTTATATTTGCAAGAGTTGAAAATTTAAGACATGAATAATCAGTATTAATTTATAAAATGCTTCCGACCATAGGATCATCATGAGGATAGTGATTGATCCAGAAGATTGGTGTACAATCATTTCTCTTTAGTAGATAAGTTTTGAATCTACGGTGTGGAGACATCGGAGTAAAAGTATAGATACTCGTTAGAGAACAAGAGCACTGAACGTGACCACCTCGAGTAGTCATTAGAAAGTCTACCTTCTCATCAATAACTGACTCGATGCTGCAGTGGTGTGTCTGGTTCTTTGACCTGAGGTGCATCGACAGTTCACCTTGAGGGTGTTATAGTTTGACTACACCATAACTTGATCTCCTAGCCATACGAAATCCTGAGGTGTATGTTGGCTATAGCATGTTCATTGTAGAAACTGGATTGCATCAAGATGGAATCTATCTACCTCGGTGGTAGAGGAGCAGCCCTATGATGATCATGAGAATCAAGTCTAGAAGCCCATGGCCATGGCAGAGTGAAATAATAGAAAGAGTTTCTATTTAGGTTTTCACATCGGACTTGAATCGAATGATTACATCATATGACAGAAACTAGGGTTTGACGAGTTCACCTTAACCCTAATCTGATCGGAGCTCAAGATAGAAGAACTTAATCACACAGGTAGCTGCACCAAGAGGTTCGCATTCAGCTCTGATGGGTTGCCACCATATACTGCTAGGTGTCACTGGTGGATTTTGGGAGCAATTAGAATGATTTAGATGATCGATCATTCTAGCTGTTCGAATCAGAAGAGTTCTGATCCATCGAAAGGAGTTTCGATGATGTCGATGATAGAGATCATGACATATCCCATTACATATAGAACTGAACCTAACTGGGTCACACAAACAAGGGTTTGAATCTGGTGATCATCAATTGAACTGATCCAGTTCAATTGATCTGAATGAGATTCAATTAGGTTCAAGAAAATCGTGCTAGCACTCGATTGAACCTAACGTTCTTCTTTTACTATCATAAATAGTTGTCCTGACTGAGCCAAAGGAGTTTGTGCTCGATCAGAGGCCTTCACTTGGTCTGACTGGAGCCTGTCCTAGATCAGAAAAGGGTTGTCTTATTTTGTAAGACAATACCTGCCATTTTTGGTCACCTGCCATTTCTCGTCCTTTGACTTTGGTCAAAAGTTGACCTTTGACTGGTCAAATGTTGACCATTGATACTTTGACTTCTGTCCACATGTCACGCACCTATTGGAGAGCTGGTGGGGGCTTATCCCCTGCCAGAACCTGGCAAGGAGGAGGGCGCATGCCAAGGGTGGCGTGTGCCCAAGTTGGAGGCGCCCCAGGAGTCCCTGTTGGATAGGGACTCCATCTCCTTTTTGGATTCTGATTAGAGTTCCTCCTAAGAACCAACTTTGACTGGTCTTAGGCATGCCATCTAAGGAGGAATCCAAGGGACTCTATTTCCACCAATCAGATTTAGATCTGATTTCACAAAGGATTGTGATTGGTTGGGATGAAGAGGAGTTGGATCATGCATAGTCTATAAATAAGACCCTGCGCCCAACTCAAAAGGTAATGCAATTCACAACGCCCCAAGGCTGCCTCTCTCTTCCTCCTCCATGCCAAGTCCATCATCTCCCTCTCCTCTCCATGCCCAAAGTAGGTTTGGGATCCAGTTGGTGCAATCTAGGCGAGAGAAAGGCGATAGAAAGCTAGAAGGCTGCGCTGCTGCAAAGGACAACTGCTGATCTTCGAAAGCTATTTTGAAGATCCTCCAAATCAGATCCAGATCTAATTTTTGGAAGATGTGATAGAGAAGAAGAGGATCTCCTAGATCCAACCTGAGTGGATATCGGTAGAGGCCAGGCACTTGCGTGGCTAGATCCAGAACCTTCCGCTGCTTACAGGATCATCAACGGGTAATAGGATTACCCTACATCAAGGATAAATTAAAATTTGATTTAATTTATTCTATATTTTATTTTAATTATTAAAATAATAAAATTAGATCTAAAATATCTCAGATCTGATTTAGATTAAAATTTTTTTTTTTGAAATATATCTCTTGATCTGATCAGATCTGAACAAACCCGATCCAGAAAATCAAGATTTTTCCTTCAACTAGTATCAGAGCCAAGGTTCTAAAAGTATTTAGATCTAATTTTAAATTTATTATAATTAAAAAATAAGTGATTTTAGATGTCACATGAGATGTGATCAGATCTAAAATTAGAAAAAATTAAAATTAAATGATTTGGATCTAAGATTAGAAAATATGCATGACTAGTTCTAAAATAGAATAGTTCTATAGAATAGTCTTGCATGTTTTAATTTAATTTGATTAAATCATATTTTAGATCTATTTATTTACTATTTTTTGATATTATAATTATTATAATAATATCTAAAAAATAGCAAATAAAAATTATTTAATTTTAAACATCATATGAGATATGATTGATGCATGTCTAGACTAGTTGTAGAATAGTTCTACATAAGTTATCTAGATTAGAAGTTTATTTTGATTAGATCAATTTAAATCTAATTTTTTAGATTATTATGAGATAATTTAGATCTGAAAATATGCATGATTCGATACATGAGATGTATGCAAAATATGCCATGATTAGATCTAATTTGTATATGAGATATATGATATAGATCTAAAACTATTTTGTAGTATTGCATGTTCCTGATTAAGGCGTTCCTCTTGGCCGTCCGGTCATAAGAATGAAGAAGGGTTTAAAGGCCCTCTCCTTCCCATTCCGATGGGGTGTTCTTATGATGTGTAGGGGTGCTGCGTGTTCGTCCTTAATCAGAAATCCAAAACTTACTTTCTGCAAAACCCTAGATCCTGAAACCCTAGGATTTATTGTGCATATTTTGTTTATGAACCCTACTTAATTAGAAATTAAGATTATGAAATATTAATTAGGTCTAAAATTGAGAATTTTCAGATCTAAGACATATTCATAATACTGGGTTCGGGCTTGGGTAGCTCAATTAGGTCTAAGCGGTTGATCAAACCGAATCAAGAGTTGGTTAGATGGGATCAACAATGCTTAAATTGACCAGCCTAATAGGATTAAGTCTGGGTCAAGATCGAGTCACGATCAAGCAAGACCTAATTAGGCTCAGAGGTTAGAGTCTGGATTGTAGGCTAACCCAATTGGTTCTGACTCAACAATTTGGTGTCTAAGGTAAGTTTGGCACATACGACCGACTGGATTTTTAATTGGAAGCTACTCGACCTGAATGCATTCTTGTACGAGTTAATGGCATATTCCTTCCACCGATCTCACTTACCTGGCCATATCTGTTGACACTGTTCTGATCTGAGGTGGTCAATAATCCGAGCTAACCCATGCCACTAGGTTAGTCATAATTGTTATGACTATGACAAGTCTAGTTTAATGAGACCTGAATCAATTCTTCCTAAGAAAAGATTAAGTCTGAGGTCTTCCACCATTGTAGATGTGCGGGCCCTTCCCGGGGTTGATTGTTCTCGGCTGGATACAGTGGCTCAGTTGCACCGGAAAGATGCAACCATGTCTATTAGGCATTGGATGCTATGGGCTGGAGGATGAGTTGGGCTCAATATTTTGGATACGGTGAGAGACTCAATTAGGAATCCAGTCTGTGCAAATGGTGGGTCTGACTTAACTAAGGAGTGGATCAATATTTTGGATACGGTGAGATTCATGAATTAGAGACCAAGTTTGGGTGCACCATGATTAGAGAATCATTGAACAAGAGTTGTTCACTCATTGGCTAACCCATCACCAATAACTGTTAGGTGAGGTGATGAGTCAGTTGGTGAGACCGCACCACCCACTAGAAATCATTAATCATGGAGATTTTTGCATCTCTACAGAGGGAGTGTAGGGATCCAAGAAAATAGTGGAAGCTAATTTGTTTAAAAATAAAATTCCTAAATAAATTGGTCAAGTCATAATTACAGTATCTAACTAGAATCTTTGACTCTCTATAGAAAAATGTCTGCGTCCAACCCATTAGCACGTATCCTGGACACACATAGACTGACCGGACCCAATTATAAAGATTGGCTCAGGAACTACAAAATTATTTTGGGTTCCAAGAAGTTAACCCATGTATTGGACCAGGACCCTCCCACCTTACCAGCCCGTCCATCCGCTGAACAGAGAGCATCTCTGGAAAAATGGATAGACGAAGATAATAAGGCCAGATATTACATGTTGGGCTCGATGTCTGATGAGCTCCAGTGCCAACATGAAGATATCAGGACTGCTCGCCAAATGTTGGCTCACCTACAAGAGATGTTTGGTGAACAGAGTCGCGCAGCCAAGTATCAAGTCACGAAATGACTTTTTAAGGCTAAGATGCATGATGGGCAGTCAGTCCAAGATCACTGTCTGATGATGATCAAGGACTTGGAAGAGCTTGAGAAGCTCGGTGTGAAGTTAGACTTGGATCTGTAGAATGATGTTATTCTGCAATCCTTGACTGATGCATATGGGTAATTCATCATGAATTACCACATGCATAAACTTCAAAATTTCTTGGCCGAATTAATGAACATGCTGGTCACCGCTGAGCTTTCTATGAAAGGATTCTAAAGGCTCAGTTCTTGCTATGGAATGGACTTCTTCCAAAAGAAAGTCTTCTGGAAAGAAAAAGAAGTCTGCAAAAAAGCAGAAGGTGGAAGGAGGAAAGAAGAAGAAGGCAGAGCCGAAGAAAAAGGCCGCTATGTCAAAGGAAAGTATTTTCATTACAATAGCGACGGCCACTGGAAGCGAAACTGCCCTACTTACCTGGCCACCCTGAAGAACAAGAAGGAAGGTCCTTCTGGAGGTATGCTCGTTATTGAGTCTAACCTTATGGATTTCTTCTGCATCCAGTTGGGTGCTTGACTCTGGTTCTAGTGCTCATCTGTGCACTTCCATGCAGGGTCTTGAGGATAGCAGGAGGCTGAGGGATGGAGACATGATCCTATGCATCAGTAATGGAGCAAGAGTTGCTGCAGTGGCGTGGGAACATACCCTCTTCGATTACCATCTGGTTTAGACTTAGTTTTAAAAGACTGTTATTATGTGCCTGTAGCTAGCAGAATTTGATTTCTGTTTCATGCTTAGCACTAGAAGGCTATGTGATTACCTTCTTTAAGGACCATTGTAACATTCTTTATGAAAGAAATAAAATTGCAAATGGTTTTCTTATTAACGGTCTTTATCAGCTACATATTGATGTATCTATTCTAACTATCGAGCAAAACGTGAATGCCAAACGACCTAGGGATAGTCCAAACGATAGGTATCTATGGCACCTGAGATTAGGTCATATAGCAGAAGATAGGATCAACAAATTGGAGAAAAATGGGCTATTGAGTCCATTGACTTTTGAGTCATATCCAACTTGTGAATCTTGTCTTCAAGGCAAAATGACTAAACTCCCTTTTGTAGGACATGGGAAAAGGGCCACAGATCTCCTTGCCCTAGTACATACTGATGTGTGCGGCCCATTTGATGTGCCGGCTAGAGGCAATTTTGTCTACTTCATTATCTTTACCGATGATCTGTCTAGGTATGGGTATGTGTATCTTATGAGACACAAGTCTGAAGCTTTTGAAAAGTTCAAAGAATTCAGACATGAAGTAGAAAAATAAACTGAAAAACCCATTAAGGTTCTTCGATCAGATCGAGGAGGTGAATACCTTAGCCGAAAATTCCTAGACTATCTCAAGAAAAATGGCATAGTCTCTCAATGGACTCCACCAGGAATACCTCAACTCAACGGAAATTTCAGAATGGAGAAATCGGACTCTATTGGATATGGTCCGATCCATGATGAGCTTCACAGACCTTCCCTGATTTTCTTTGGGGACACTCATTGTTAACTTCAATTTATCTACTGAATAGGGTTTCCTCTAAAACCGTTCCTACCACACCGTATGAGATATGGCATGGTAAGAAACCAAGTCTGAGTCATCTCAGAATTTGGGGTTGTCCGGCTCATGTCAAAAGACAACAAGCGGACAAGTTAGAGTTTAGGTCCTTTAGAGCTCGATTCATAGGATATCCTAAAGAGTCATTAGGATACTATTTCTACATTCCAGAAGACCACAATGTGATTGTGAGTCGACATGCCATCTTTCTTGAAAAATAGTTTATTCAAGATAGCGGCATTGGAAAGCAGATTAAGCTTGATGAGAAAGTCTCACAAGTACAACGAGCTAAGGACCAATTGGAACCAAATCAGGTTGAGCCAATAAGAACACTACCTCCTCCACCTCGTAGATCGAAAAGAGTTTTCCATCCCCTGAAAGATACTTAGGTATTATTTTAGAGGAAGTAGAGAAAATGTTCCTCATAGGTAATGGTGCTCATGGTGATGATCCCAAAACCTACAATGAGGCGATATCAGATATCGACTCCGAGAAATGGCTAGAGGCAATGCAGTCAGAAATTGACTCGATGCACTCAAACCAAGTCTGGACCTTGGTAGATCCACCAGAAGGTATAGTACCTATTGGGTGTAAATGGATCTTCAAGAGAAAGATTGGTGCAGATGAAAATATGGAGACATTCAAGGCTAGACTAGTGGCAAAAGGTTATAGTCAATGCGAAGGCATTGACTATCAGGATACCTTTTCTTCAGTGGCTATGCTAAAATCCATCCGCACATTGCTTGCCGTTGCAGCCTATTTCGATTATGAAATATGGCAAATGGACGTGAAAACGATATTCTTAAATGGATATCTTGAGGAAGATATCTATATGGAACAGCCGCTAGGTTTCACATCCAGTGATACTGATCACAAGGTTTGCAAGCTGCAAAGGTCCATATATGGACTTAAGCAAGCATCTCGGAGCTGGAACACTCATTTCAATGATGTGATCAAAATATTTGGTTTCATCAAAAATGAAGAGGAACCATGTGTCTTCAAAAAGGTCAGTGGGAGCGCTGTTGTCTTTCTCGTATTGTACGTGGATGACATCCTCCTTATTGGAAATGATATTCCCATGATGACGACAGTCAAAATATGGTTGTCCAAGGAATTCTCCATGAAAGACCTAGGTGAAGCATCCTTTATTCTAGGAATTAAGGTCTATAGGGATAGACCGAATAGGATGCTAGGACTTTCACAGAAGATGTACATAGAGGAAGTACTAAAGAGGTTTAGTATGGAAAACTCTAAGAGGGGATTAATACCCTTCAGACATGGTATTCATCTTTCCAAGAAGATGTGCCCTAGCACACCTGAGAAAATAGAATGCATGAGCAAGATTCCTTATGCTTCTGCAATAGGGAGCCTCATGTATGCCATGCTATGTACACGACCTGATATAGCCCATGCTGTGAGTGTCACAAGCAGATATCAGTCAAATCCAGGTGAAGAACACTGGACTTCTGTGAAATGTATTCTTAAGTACTTAAGAAGAACTAAGGATATGATGTTGGTCTTTGGTAATGGAGAACTCCAAGTCCAGGGATACACAGACTTGGATTTCATGTCCGATGTAGATGATCGAAAGTTGACATTTGGGAGTCTGTTTTTGTGTAATGGTGGTGCTGTCAGCTGGAAGAGTTTCGAGCAAATTATGATAGTAGATTCCACCATGGAAGTAGAATATATCGCTGCATCAGAGGCTGCGAAGGAAGCATTCTGGTACAAGAAGTTTGCTATAGAAATCAAAGTAATGCCATCAGATGTCATTCCTATGTACTGTGACAACAATGGCGCCATAGCCCTTGCTAAGGACCTGAGGTCTCACCAGAAATCCAAGCACATTGAGCAGCGACACTATCTCATCTGCGATTATCTCAAGAAGGGTTACGTCGAAGTCAAGAGAGTCAATTCCACAGATAATGTGGCAGACCCACTTACAAAGCCGTTGGGATAACAAAAAATTGAAGCCCCCCTTGAGAAGATGGGACTTAGACTTGTAGCCAATTGACTTTAGGACAAGTGAGAGATTGAACCTAACATTCTTCTTTTACTATCATAAATAGTTGTCCTAACTGAGCCAAAGAAGTTTGTGCTCGATCAGAAGTCTTCACTTGGTCTGACTAGAGCCTGTCCAGGTCAGAAAAGGGTTGTCTTATTTTGTAAGATAATACATACCATTTTTGGTCACCTGCCATTTCTCGTCGTTTGACTTTGGTCAAAAGTTGACCTTTGACTAGTCAAATGTTGATCATTGATACTTTGACTTCTGTCCACGTGTCACACACTTATTGGAGAGCTGGTGGGGGCTTGTCCCCCTGCCAGAACCTGGCAAGGAGGAGGGCGCATGCCAAGGGTGGCATGCGCCCAAGTTTGAGGCGCTCAGGAGTTCCTATTGGATAGGAACTCCATCTCCTTATTGGATTTCAATTAGACTCCTCCTAAGAACCAACTTTGATTGGTCTTAAGCACCATCTAAGGATGAATTTAAGGGACTCTAGTCCCACCAATCAGATTTAGATCTAATTTCACAAAGGGTTGTGATTGGTTGGGATGAAGAGTTGGATCACACATAGTCTATAAATAAGACCCTGTGCCCAACCCAAAAGGTAATGCAATTCACAATGCCCCAAGGCTGCCTCTCTCTTCCTCCTCCATGCTAAGTCCATCATCTCCCTCTCCTCTCCACGTCCAAAGTAGTTTGGGATCCAGTTAGTGCAATTTAGGCGAGAGAAAGGCGACAGAAAGCTAGAAGGCTGCGCTGTTGCAAAGGACAACTACTGATCTTCGAAAGCTATTTTGAAGATCCTCCAAATCAGATTCAGATCTAATTTTTAGAGACATGATAGAGAAGAAGAGGATCTCCAGATTCAGTCTGAGTGAATACCGATAGAGGCTAGGCACTTGCGTGGCTAGATCCAGAACCTTCCGCTGCTTACAAGATCATCAATGGATAATAGGATTATCCTACATCAAGATAAATTAAATATAATTTAATTTATTTATATTTTATTTTTATTATTAGAATAATAAAAATTAGATTTGAAACATCTCAGATCTGATTCAGATTAAAGAAAATTTTTTTTGAAATATATCTCTTGATCCGATCAGATCTAAACGAACCTGATCCGAAAAATCAGGATTTTCCTTCACCCAGGCCTTTAGAAATCAACATCTCTGATCAAGATGAAGCTTTAGTGCAGGATGAAGCCAAGCTGTGGGTTAATGACTGCTTCAAAGCAATGGATGCTGAGAAGAAGAG
Organism: Cocos nucifera; assembly: GCA_006176705.1. Taxonomy (NCBI): domain Eukaryota; kingdom Viridiplantae; phylum Streptophyta; class Magnoliopsida; order Arecales; family Arecaceae; genus Cocos; species Cocos nucifera. The sequence goes on from QRFJ01000297.1 coordinate 555,690, forward strand.
CTGGGCTTCTACATCATCTTTCCACCAATGCCGATCCAAGATTAGAGATCATGCTATTTTATTTTATTTTTTTTAATTTTATGTATTTAAATTCTAAAATTTTAATTAATGTAAATTTTATTTTTTTGCACTTTGATTTTAGGTTTTTATTTTTATTGTAATTTAATTTCTATACTTTAATTATTATTCTTTATTTTACTGCAAGTAGATGCTAAGATCTAATTAGTAGATCTTAGTACCAAGTTTATTTTTCTGCATAATTTAATTTTTACTTCATAATTTTAATTTTTGACTTCAAATTCTATTTTTAAATTCTTTTCTTTTTCTTTTAAAAAAAATTAAAGATTTCAAATCTAAAAACACTACTTTTTCTATGGATTCGATCCAACTTACTGCTATCTACGTATTTTTAATTATTTTAAGAAGTCAGATTAAACTGATAAACATGGTGTCTTAATGATAATATCATATTTCTATCAATTATTAAGAAAAAAAAAGAGAGGGATAGAGTGTTGGAAATCGCGTAGGGTTAAAGCATGCATTTTTAAAATATTTTCAAACAAAATAGTAGTGAAAGCTAAATTAATCTAAAATTAATTTACTATATATATTGATCTAATCAATAAAATTCTACTCAGAATCTAGACATGCTAATATATAATTAAAAATTTAAATACAATCGATTAGCAAATTATATTTGCTGACTGATATGAGTTCAGAACTCGATACCTATGCATGGGTAGATGATCTTCATAATTTGAATCTATAGAAAGAAGCTCTTACATTGCACTGTAGCTGCACACTTATTCAGTCTCTATGGTTGGTCTACATGGAGCTCCTGATTCCAACCAACTCCACTGGAGTATTAGCTCCTCATTGAGGCCTTCGATGGTTGATCTTCGTTGATCTGATCGACGATCTTTCTTCTAATCTTCTAGATGCTCTAGAAGATCAAAAGATAAAACATGGAGGATGATAAGGTGGTATAGAAAATATGGTGATGATCCGATGCTCACAGCACTCGATCTCTCCATCTGAATCCTGAGTCCTAGCTCTAGGATTTTGAACACTCAAAAAACCCTAATGCCCAAAAATCCTCTCATGCCCACTTTTAGATGATTTTTTTTGTGAAATGAATTTTCACGAAAAGATGAACTCTCCCTCTATCGTACATCTAATCTCAAAACATTTTTAGATGGGTGACAAAGTAGAAAAAAATAGCAAAAGCAGCATGTGAGGAATGTTGGTGCAGGAAAGACACTGCCTCTTTTCCTAGACTTTTCCACGCCCAGACTTGCGCCCCTCTTTGGTTATTCTCTCTCTAAGAAACCATCCCACTCCTCCCTCTGATCCATCATGTAAACCCATGCATGCTCTCTTAAAAAAAAACTTTTAAATGGGCGCTCATAGTGGATTAAACGTGTAGATGGGATAAGAGGTTCAAACTTGAATTCAAAATTCAAGTTTGATTCTTATCCATCTCCAACGCCCATCTCAAGTGGGTAATGCATAGAAGAACTCTCCTTCTGTGTGCCCATGCTAAAAAGCACATCAAAATGTGTGACAAAAATCCATAGGGTGCATGGAGAATAAGGGAGTTTGAACTAATTTCAACTTCCTTCTTACTTGAATTCAAAATTCAAGTAACATAATCCTAATCCAATAGTTGGACCATGTCAAAGAGAGATAAGAGAGGGTGCAAACTCTCTCTTCTGCATTAGAAAAACTCACATAAAAAAATAGATGGGGCATGGAAAAAGTCAAAGATGGTGGGCACATGGGAGAGTTTGAATTCAAATCTCATATGACTTGGTCCAAATTGGTTTCAACTAAACCAATTAATCTAGACCCAATTAGACTAGGTTAAACCCAACTAAATTAGGTTTAACCCAATCTAATAAATTTTTAATCAAATTAAAAATTAATTAGATCCAGCTCCTAATTAAATCAGAGTCAAATCTTCCATAGTGATTAGGTTATTATATAATCTAATCGGGTCAAGCCTAATCGAATCCAATTCGATTGGATTTCATCGAATCCTCATTGCTCAATCAAATTGAGCTAATCAACAATCAAATTACTAATGAATCCTCTAATAAATATAGAGTCTCAATCAGATGGATATCTAGACAATAAAGTTCCATCTATATGAAACTCTTGAAGAGTCTCAAACTAATAAAACTCTTGAATCTAGTATCCCAAATGAATGAAACTCGCGATCATAGAGTTTCAGACTAGTGGGACTCTTGATCAGAGAGTCCTAGATAAGTAAGACTCAGAGTCCCAGTCTAGCAGTATCCATAAAGATAGAGTTTCAATCTAGTAGAACTCTTGACCATAGAGTCCCAGACCAGTGAGACTCTTGATCAGAAAGTTTCAGACAAGTAGGACTCAGATTTTTAGTCCAATGAAACTCCTAGTCATAAAGTTTCAAACCATTGAAATTCTTGATCAACTATCAAATCAGGTAAAAATTTCTATTGTGTATGACTCCATAGGTTCGATTCCTAAGTCGGTAGCATAGGAACTAATTTTCTATACCAATCGATGTGACCATCTAGCAATGGTACTTGATGTCTAGATAGATTGAATAGTCACAATGCAACATCGACGAACCTATGGTATATGATTATCATATAATTCATTTTCTTGATCTCAATGCTTAAAAGATGACCTAGAGTTTAACTGTCAACCCTCAAAAACCATCTATAGTTTATTTTAAAATTCAGTGTCCATCGAATGGACTACTCCGATCGAGGTTTTGCTAAATTGAAATACAGTGATGCACTTACTCTAATACTTGGAGGGATCAATTCCATCTTGACTCATGCACCAACTTCATAAGTACTTGACTACACCTAGTAGCCTTCCATCACTGAATTAGAAATTCAGATAGTTCGGTACCTAAGTACATGAGTTGCTTGCAAGTCATCATAGTGATCTCAGGTCTAAGAGATACTTATACCCATATCCTTTACGAGCAACTCTTAATAGTAGAGAGCTCCGCAATTTGGATCATGTTCAGTGAAATATACCCCTATACTTCACCTGCATACCATACCAGTACTACATACTCTTTGATTAAGAGGACAACCAATGTATGTGGTACACAACGACCTACACTCGGTGCGATGTCATCCTAGGTAACGATGTATTATTTGATCGCAAACTAGTTTAAGAGCTAAACGATAAATTCTTTTTTGTCAAGTCTAAATAGTTCTAAGAACTTCATCACAAAAGAGTTCATTACAGAAAGATGCATAAAAATGATAAAAATATTTAAATAATAATTTTATTTATTATAATAATTTAAGTATATTTATAATCAGCTCAACCATCTAAAATCTAGATGATTGACTTTAGGATATATTTTTCAACAACTCTTACTTAGACGAAAGCCACTCAAAACAGTATCATATACCCATCTTCCATTTATGATAATCGAACTCTTTAATTCTGAGGGCGATATTCTTCTTTCCGTCGATCTTTTGAAGATCGACGTCACCTCGCTCCATGATCTCTCGTATAAGATGGTAGTGATGCAAAATGTGCTTGGTGTGCTGATGTGTCTTTGGCTCCTTCGCTTGAGCTATGGCTCTAGTGCTATCACAATAAAGCAAGGCCGGACCATCTAAGGAAGGTGCCACTCCCAGCTTGTCGATGAACTTCTATAGCCACACAGCTTCCTTCACAGTATCGGATACTGCAATATACTTTGCATTGCACATAGAATCGGCCATAGTGTGTTGCTTGAAATTTTTTCAATAAATCGCTCCTCCATTCAGGGTAAACACATAACTTGATACACTCTTGCTGTCATCATGATCTGATTAAAAACTAAAATTAGTATATTCCATCAGTTTCAAGTCAGCATCTCCATAGATGAGGCACTGGTTCTTAGTATTTTTTAAATACTTTAAGATTATCTTTACAACCTGTCAGTGATTCTCACCTAGATCAGACTGGTATCTACTCACTACTCCTAGTGAGTATGCCATGTTTGGTCTCATACATGTCATGCAATATATAATAGAACCCACTATCGAAGCATATGATATTTTACTCATACATTCTCTCTTTTGAGAAGTTGTCGGACAATTCCTCTTCGAAAGAGTAATCTCATGATCTATCGAAAGATAGCCCTTTTTGAAATTCGCCATACTGAATTGCTTTAGCATGGTATCGATGTACATAAACTAGGATAATCCAAAAAATATTTTAAATCTATCTCTATAGATTTTCATCCCCAGGATGTAGAAAGCTTCTTCCAAATTCTTCATAGAGAATTAAGACGACAGTCAAATTTTTATTTCTTATAATGTAAGAATGTCATTTTTGATTAAGAAAATATCATCCACATACAAAATAAGAAATACGACTACAATCGTTAGTCTATTTATACACGTAGAATTCCTCTCCGTTCTTAATGAAGTCATACATTCTGATCATCTTATCAAAATGCATGTTTCAACTCTGCAATGCTTGCTTCAATCTATAGATGGATCTCTGAAGCTTGCATACCTTGGACTCATCTATGGATGTAAAATTCTCAAGCTATATCATATACACCTCTTCGTCTAGCTCTCCATTTAGGAAAGCTATCTTCACATCAGATCTCATAGTCTAGGTATGCTGCTATCGCAAGCATAATCTGAATAGATTTGAGCATTGCCATTAGAAAAAATATCTCATCATAGTCAATACCATAATGCTGATGATATCTCTTGGTAACCAGATGAATTTTATAGGTCTCCATCTTTCCATCTACATCTTCTTTTCTTTTGAAAATTCACTTACACTCAATAGATTTTACCCTTTCATGTGGATCAACTAATGTCCATACACTATTGACTTTCATGGACTCAATTTCGAACTTTATGGCTTTTAGCCACTTATCAGAGTCAGACCTCTGCATGGCATCCATATAGGTGATTAGATTCTCATCATTCTTTTAGTCACTTATTGAAGAAACCAGATCTAGAGTTTCAGAATTAGATCTGATAGCGAAAGACTAAAATTAATAAAAATTAATTTTAAATATCAAAAATATCCTAGATCTAGGATCTATTACATGATCATGGCATGTCATTAAATTAAAATTAAAATATAAAGAAAAAATTAAAACATATTGATCACATCAATATGTATATACACTACATCTAATGTAGGTATGAAAATAATAGATCATATCTATTATCTGTGCAAGTTAGATATTCTAACTTGCTGATCTAGGCTTGAGGATGAAGTTGCGAGCTGCACATGTGTCCGACCTCTAGGAGTTGTCCACACGAGCCCACGATTACGATTAGAAGTCTTGATGTAGGAAATCAGCACAGTATGCTAGTACTGTACTGATCCTTCTTTGATAGTTGATCAGATCCCTTCTTCTTCTGGATTTGGATTCTTCCAAAGAGAAGAAGGAAGAGAGGAGTTTTTAGATATGAGATACTCTCAGAAAACTCAAGAAAGAAGGAAGAAAAGAGGTGAACATAGCAATCCTAGAAAAAGACCCTCTTCTTCTTCTCTTTGCTTTTACTTAGACACCTAATTTTGTGTCTATGAAAACCTAACACCCAAGGACCCTTTTCCTTTGATTTTCATACATCCAAAACCTCTCTCAAAGGTCTATTTTTTATGAAAATTTTAGGCCAAAATTCATCCTAAATAAATAGATATGGAAGAGCCTTGTCTAGGTCAAATTTTTAGACAAGGCAAGACGATATATAGCAAGTTGTTGGGGCGCCCAACACTTGGACACCCCCTCCTCATCCTATGCCATGGACCACCTGGAATATGTGCATAAATGCTCTCCTTTTTATCATGGAAATCAGAGAGAAAATCAGATGGGGGGTGGCACAAAGGAAGGAATATAAGTTGGTTGGGATTCTATCATATAGAGTTCAATTACACAACAACTTGCCATCTATTTTGACCAAGTCCATAACTTATTCCAAATAAGTAGGAGAGGGAGAGAGAGGGGACATGTGAACATCAGAAAAAGAAGGGATTCCATGAAAAAATCCTAAAAAATAGGTGTGGGGGTGTGGGATGGGCATGAGATATTAAGTGGCGCAAGGAATGGAGTCCTAGTCATACTAGGATTCTTATTTTGACTTGATCTAATATAGTTTCTCAAATCATATTAAATCAAAAGTAAATCAACCCAATTAGATTAGGTCCTAAACTAATTAAGAATCTAATTAAATTAGATTAAATTATAATTAAATCTAAACTAAATTTCTAATCAAATTAGAAATTAGGTTGACCCAAGTCCTAGTTGAACTAGGACTAGTTCTTTCTTGCATTTGGCTTATCAAATAAACTAATTGAATTTGATCCAATCACGTTCAAACCAAATCTAATTAAATTATATTTAATTAAACTTAATCTCAACTCTTTGGCTTAATTAAATTAAGCTAATTAACAATCAAATTGCTAATCGATCCTCCTACAATACTTGCACTAGGTTAAACATCAATCGTATTGATTGTTTAACCCTAGAACGATTCTTAATCAGTGATCAACCATCTAATCAGATCGTGAGCTCTAATGTATGTGACCTCATAAGTTCGAACCTAAGCTGGTAGTATAGAAATAAATTTCTATATTAATTGAAGTAACTATCTAGTAATGATATCTGATGATCGGATAGATCGAATATGTAGAACAACATCCTTAGAACCCATGTGGATATAGTTTTCATATAATTCATCTCCTTGACCAAAATACTCATAGGACACCTTAAAGTTCAACTGTCAACTCTGATCAAGTTGTCTACATTATATTTTAAAATATCAAATCCATCTGATGGATTATCCTGATCAAGATTTTGCTATATTAAAATACAGTGATACATTGTTCTCCAACTGTTGGAGTGATCAATTCCATCTTGATCATACTTTGACTTCACAAATACTTGACTGTGCCTAGAAACCTTCTATTACTGAATTAGAAATTTAGTTAGTCCAGTACTAGAGTACAATGAGTTACTTGCAAGTCACTAAGATGATCTCAGGTCTAAGGGATACTTATACCTATATCCCATCAGAGATATTCTCGACAGTAGAATGCTCTGAAGTTGATCACGTTCAATGATGATGTACCCATATATCTCACCTATATGCCATACTAGTGTCTCCACACTCTTTAGTTAAGAGGACAACCAACCTATATGGTATACAATGATCTATACTCGATAAATGCTGTCGTTCTAATTAACAGCCTATCATTTGATCGTGAACAGATTTAAGAACTAATCGATCAATCCTCTCTTTATCGAAACTAGATAGTCTTAAGAACTTCATCACAATAATGAAGTTCATTAGAAGATGAATACTTTATGATGAAAAATATTAAAAATATATTTTATTTATTAATGAATCAATTATAAATATAATGTAGCACAACCATCAATATACTGATAATTGACTTTAAGATATATTTTTTAACAACTCTCACTTATCCTAAAGCCACTCGGTGTAGTATCTAATACCTATCTTCAACTTGTGGTTGTCGAACTTTTTTATCGTCAGGGCTTTAGTGAAGGGGTCGGCCAGATTATCCTTTCCATCGATCTTTTGAAGGTCGATGTCATCTCAATTCATGATCTCTCGAATTAAGTGAAAGCGGCACAGGATACGCTTCATCCGTTGATGTGCCTTTGGTTTCTTCGCCTGAGCTATGGCATAGTGCAGTTGTAGTAGAATAGGACCGAATCATATAGGAAGGATGCTACTCCGAGCTTGATGATAAACTTTCTCGATCACACAGCTTTCTTCATGGCATCTGATACTACGATATATTTTGTTTCGCAAATAGAGTCTACCATAGTATGCTGCTTGGAACTCTTCCAGCAGATTGCTCCATCATTTAGAGTAAAGATATATCCCGACATGCTTCTGCTATCATCATGATTAGATTGAAAGTTGGAGTCTGTAAATCCTACAAGTTTTAGATTTGACTCGCCATAAACCAACCATTGGTTCTTAGTATTTCTCAAATACTTAAAGATGATTTTAACCACTTTTCAGTGGTTTTCTCTAGGATCAGACTAATATCTACTTATTACTCCTAGTGAGTATGCCACGTCCAATTTCGTACATGTCATGGCGTACATGATAGATCCCACTATTGAAGTATATGGGATTCTACTCATATGCTCTTTTTCTACAAGAATTATCAAACAATCCTTCTTAGAGATAGAAATTTCATAGCCTATCAAGAGATAACTTTTTTTGGAATTCTCCATGTTGAACCTCTTCAGCACAGTATCTATGTACATGGACTGGGATAATCCAAGCATCCTTTTAGATCTATCCCTATAGATCTTCATCCTTAGGATGTAGGATACTTTACCCAAATCCTTCATGGAGAACTGTGATGACAACCAGACTTTTATTTCCTATAGTGCGGGGATGTCATTCTCGATTAAGAAAATATCATCTACGTATAAGACAAGAAATACTACTGTTGGACCATTTGCCCATTTGTAAATGTAGGACTCTTCTTCATTCTTAATAAAGCCATACGTTTTGATCATCTTATCAAAATGCATGTTCCATCTTTGAGATGCCTGCTTCAATCCATAAATGGATCTCTGAAGTTTGCACACCTTAGACTTATCTATGGATATGAATCCCTCAAGTTGTATCATATACATCTCTTTGGTCAGCTCTCCATTTAGAAAATCTATCTTCATATCCATTTATCAGATCTCATAGTCTAGATGGATAACTATCGCAAGCATTATCTGAATAGATTTGAGCATTGCCACAGGGAAGAATATCTCATCATAGTTAATTCCATAATGTTGATGGTACCTCTTGACAACTAGATAGACTTTGTAGGTCTGTACGTTTTCGTCTGCGCCTCTTTTTCTTTTGAAGATCCTCTTACATCCAATGGGTTTAACCCCTTCGAGTGGGTCAACCAATGTTCATACATCATTGATTTTCATGGACTCTATTTTGGATTTCATGGCCTCAAGCCATTTCTTAGAATTGGATCTCTGCATAGCATCCATATAAGTGATCGGATCCTCATCGTCCTTATCGAGTTCAATGGGATCACCATCTCAAACCAAAAAATTATAGTATCTATCCGGATGATGCGGTACTCTACTGGATTGCCTTAATGGTGCAGGTATACTAGGCTCCGAATTTGATTTAATCAAATCCGACTCAGGTTTAACTATATGTGTCAATTTTTCTATTGGTCAAAGTTCATTAAGTTCAACCTTAAATGCAATAGTTCTTTCACCAAGGAATTTTTTTTCTAAAAAGATTGCCTTAAGGTTGACGAACACCTTTTATTCTTCAGAATGGTAGAAGTAGTAATCCTTACTTTTTTTGGAATATCCTATAAACATGTACTTATCAGATCGAGGTCCAAGCTTAACTGTATGCAAATATTTGATATAGGCCAGACAATTCCAAATCTGTAGGTGAGAAAGTGTAGGCCTACGCCCAGTCCATATCTCATATGGAGTCTTTGCGACAGATTTACTCGATATATTATTCAATATATAACATGTAGTCTCAAGAACATAACTCCAAAATGAAATAGACAGACTAGAAAATTCCATCATGGATCGAACCATATCTAATAAGGTTCGATTTCTCCTTTTCAATACATCATTATGTTGCAATATTTCTAGAGGAGTCCACTATGAGAGAATCTCATTCTCTCCTAGATATATCAAGAACTCATTGGATAGATATTCATCTTCTCGATTCGATCGAAGAGTTTTAATACTCTTTTCAGTTTATTTTTCTACTTCACTTCAAAATCTTTTGAATATTTTAAATGAATCCAACTTATGTTTTATTAGATAAACATATCTGTATCTAAATAGATCATCAGTAAAAGTAATAAAGTAAAAGTATCCAACTCTAGCACCTATGCTCATTGGTCCACATACATCAGTATGTACTAGACCTAAGAGCTCAGTAGCTCTCTCATCTTTTTCAGTAAAAGATGACTTGATCATTTTACCAAGAAAGCAAGATTCATAAGTTGAAAGTGATTCATAATCACTGACTTCGAGGATTTTCTCTTAAGTCAATCTATTTATCTTGTTCTTGTTTATGTGACCTAGCCTATAGTGACATAGATAGATATCAGAGATATTATCTAATCTAGAGTATTTTCTAGAAGTGTACATTATACTCACAGACTGTGATAAAATGTAAATATCATTTTTTTATTATCCTTGCATTATTGTAATATCATTTATAATGATATCATAATAATCTCTCTTTATAGATAAATGATAATCATCTTTGGTCAAAAGGCTAACAGAGATTATATTCATCAGAAAGGAAGGACAATAATGACATTCATTTAAAGAAATGATATTAGTATTGAAAATAAGTTGAACTATTTCTATAGCTAGAACTGGAACAGACTTTTCATCTTCAATAATCAAGAATCGCTCATTATTTTTAAATCTTCTACTAATTTGAAGTTCTTGCAACATATTACAAATATGGACTGAATTTTTGATATCTAATATCCAAGTAGAAGTATCACAAATAGAAAAATTATAAGATGTTATCATATAACATCCTTGATCCGTAACTACTTGCTCATCTCTCTCTTTTAGCCTGTTGGGGTCATGGGAATCAAGATATTGAGGACAATTCCTCTTCCAATGCCCCTGCTTCTTATAGTAGAAGCATTCTGCTTGATTTAGATTATTCTTGAATCTTATGTTTAAACTGAACATAGAAGCCCCAATACGAACCACTTCGTGCTGCTGAACAACATTCAACTTTTGATACTTATTATCGAAGTTGGATCCCATAAGTTTATCACTATCTAATAGTGAATGGAGCAACTGTGGTTAGGGTTTAACTGCATAAAGAAGAATCAAAAGTCTAATTAGTAATTGATTCATTGAACCTAAAAATTTAGACTTTAATCAAAAGATTTCTTCTACTATTTTATTCGAACTGATAGCCTCTATCTCCAATTTGAGGAATTGCCTTAATTTCTTAGTGGGTACTAGAATCCATATAGATTGCATACAAGCTCAACTATAGTTGGTCAACCCATGTACATCTAAGGGTAGGTTCATAATCAATTATTTATGAAAATAATTTTTAGTAATTTAATTTTGTCCTAGGTATCTTTTCAGTAGGCTAGGGCCTCCACTGAGAGTCTTGGTTAGGTCCTGTTGGAAATATGTCCCAAAGCCAATCGTCAGTCTGTTGACGGTTGGGCTATACATTTATATAAATTATAAATTAATAAAAATTATTTTAATATTTTTTCATCATAAATTCTATTGTCTTCTAATGAACTCCTGTATTGTGATGAAGTCCTTAGGACTATCTAGATTTGACAAAGGAGGATTTATCGTTTAGTCCTTAAATTGTTCATGATCAAAAGATATGTTGTTACTTAGGACAACAATATTTATCAAATCTAAATCATTGTGTACCATATAGGTTGGTTGTCCTCGTAACCAAAGAGTGTTGAGACACTGGTATGGCATGCAAATGAGATGTATGGGTGCATCTACACTGAACGTGACCAACTTCGAAGCTTTTCTCATGTCAAGATTAGCTCCGATGGAATATGGGTATAAGTGTCCCTTGAACCTGAAATCACCATGGTGACTTTCAAGCAACTCACTGTGCTTTAGTGCTGAGCTATCTGAAATTTTAATTCAGTGATGAAAGGTTTCTGGGGGCAGTTAAATACTTGAGGAGTGGATGCATGTACCAAGATGGGATTGACCACTCTTGGCTTCACGAGCTATATTCAATTATATTTTAATTTAGCAAAGCCTTAGTTAGGATAGTCTTAGTGAGGAGTCATGTGACTAATTACTTTGAGACACGACATAGATGTATTTACTAGGGTTGACAGTCTAATCTTGAGTCATCTATTACACAGAGGTCATAGGGATGAATTATACGGCAACCATATTTCATAGATTTATCGATGTTGTGTTATGACAAATTCGACCTATCCGGATGTTGGGTACTATTGGGGATAAACCCCGCTCCCATCAAAGTTTAATCTGATGCTTAGCCTAATGCAACTGGTAATCATGGAAGAGCTTCGATCGAGAATTCTCCTCCAGTGATCGGACCCCAGCCGAACTCCTCCAGCGGTCAAATCTTAGCCAAACTCCTTCAACCGACCGAACTCCTCAGCAGTCGAGCCCCAGCCAAACCCTTCTAGTGGCCGAACTCCTCCCAGACTCTCTTCTCTGTCAGACTCCTCCAGGAGCTGAACTTCTTCTAGATTTCTTTTTTAATTGGATTCCTTCAGGAGCCAAACTCCTTCCGGACTCCTTCTTTAGTTGGATTCCTCTAGGAGCCAAACTCCTTCCAAATTTTTTCTTCAGTCAAGTTTCACTAGGAGCCGAACTCCTTTCGAACTCCTCATTCAGTCGGATTTCTACAGGAGCCAAACTTCTTTCGAACTCCTTCTTCAGTCGGACTCCTCTAGGAGCCGAACTCCTTCCAGATCTCTCCTTCAATCGGATGCCTACAATAGCTGAACTCCTTTCGGACTCCTCCTTCAGTCGGATTCCTCCAAGAGCCGAACTCCTTCCAAATTTTTTCTTTAGTCGAATTTCTCTAAGAGCTAAACTCCTTCCGAACTCCTCCTTCAGTCAGATTCTATAGGAACTGAACTTCTTCCGGACTTCTACTTCATTTGGACTCTTTCAGGAGCCGAACTTCTTTCGGATATTTCCTTCAGTCGGATGCCCATAGGAGCCGAACTCCTTTCAAATTTTTTCTTCAGTCAGACTCCTCTAGGAGCTGAGCTTCTTCTGAATTTTTTCTTCAATCAGATTCTTTCAGGAGCCAAACTCCTTCTGGATTTCTCCTTCGATCGAACTCCTTCCAAATTTCTCCTTCAGTTGAATTCCTCCAAAGGCCAAACTCCTTTCGGACTTCTTCTTCAATCGAATTTCTCCAGCGAATTGCTTTCAGATTTCAGCTAGCATTCTTCTCAGATGATCCTCTCTAGTCGTATCCCCTTTAGGAGTCTGAACTCCTTTGAAATTGATGTATGTCAAAGCTCCTCACCGACCAATGCCTACTTCCTCCAAACTTCGATTATTAAATCTAATTGAATGATCACTATCAGTCTGACGACATCTCTTTCTCTCCATATCGAACCCCACGTGGCCCCGAGTGGCTTAGTACTGGATAGCTATGGCTGTCGTCGTTAGTCTACTGCAGACAGCATCCCTCTCACACAGTCATGAGCGGCCAACTATCAGACGGCTATGGCTGTCACTGTCAGTCTACTGCAGGTGGTGCCCCTCTCATGTGGTCCCGATCGATCAGCTATCAGACAGCTACAACTGTCACTATTAGTCTGCTCCAGAACTTTATCTACAAAAGGAACCCTCAAGATACATTTTCTCTAAGCTCTTTTCTTTTTCCTGAAACTCTGCTGAACTATTTTTTGAGCACTCCATTCTTGTTGGTCAGAAAAGCTGACTTGATCGTCGGAGGATTCTGCTAGAGCCACCACCACCGACTTTGGATGAAACTTTATTTTATAGATCACCGACGGTGACTTCTTCTTTCTCAACTCCAGCTTGATCTAGTATTGACCAGATTCTACATCAACAGAATTAATGCTAGAGGAACAACCCTCTGTTCCTGAGGTACCCTTGTTCTTAAAGAAATGCTCAGTCGATCCTATGGAGCTTCTTCTCCAAGGTCCATCTCCATCCTCTCCCTCAATCCCAAGAAATGCCTCCAAAGAAGGCAACTACCAGGAGATCTATCGCTTCTATCGCTAGATCCGAGCTAATCCACCCATTTTAATTCCAGCACTGGCACTTCAACCTTCTCCTCCACCAACGATCATGGTAGATTCGGAGCAGTTTAACCTGCTGATGCAGTAGGTTCAGGACCTCACCGAGATGGTGCAGATCATGCGGTAGCCTCCGATAATGATTTTGTTAGGAAATCCACCATCAGGATGTCAGAAATCGATCCCAAGAAAGAGCACTTGGGCTAGCATATCCGTCGCCCTTGGAAAGAAAAAATAGAGAGCAAAGGATCCATATTCAGATCATGATTCTTCTTTGAAAGAAATCTTTTCCATCTATAGTCAGAAGTCTTTCAAGGTCTACAATCGAGATGACATCCTCGGTCAGAAATTATGGAGGATGGATCGATAGATTGAGAAGCTCGGCCATATCATCCCAGCTCACCATGACGACATCTGCACCGATCCTCCTTTCTCTCTCTGAATTATGTAAGAGTCCGTTCCACCAAACTTCGATCTTTCTTTGGTTTGAAAGCTACGATAGAACCTCTGATCCGATCAATCATCCGGAGGCCTTCCATACTATGATGCTGCTCCATGGTGCACTAGATGCCATCTTATGCCGAGCTTTTTCATCTACCTTAAAGAAAGCAGCAAGAAACTGGTACTTATTTTTGACACTGGGTACGATCTTCTTCTTTGATCAGATGAGCCATCAGTTTGTGGCTCACATCGTCAGCAGTCGATGTCTCAGCCAAGGTTCAGATTCTCTGATGAATATCAAACAGAAGGAGGAAGAATCTATCTGAGCTTATGTCATTCGATTTAATGCTGTTGCGTTAGAGGTCCAAAACCTAGACCAGTCTGTTGCAATGGCTACACTCAAGGATGGCCTTCAGAAGAATGATTTATTATTCTTCCTAGAGAAGAAGTACCTCAAAAACTTTGTCGATCTACTAGCTCGAGCTGAAGGATATGTCCAAATGGAAGAAGCCTTCAAATTAAGAGATGAGGGAGCCGCAGGAGAGTGGTAGGTGGGCGAGTCTAGTAAATCCATGATTAATGGTGGGATGAATGAAGTTCGGCCATGCTTACGGATTACCTCCGAGCGCAAGCAAAGTTGAACTCTCCCTCGAGCTCATCATCAAAGAAGCCTCGATAGAAGGGCATGAAGAAGCTCTCTCTCTAGAAGGTTTCACAACTACACCCCCTATAATGCTCCACAGATGCCGACCTGAAGTAAGAAAAAATCAACCAAGGGCACTACCGCAGCTAGAACCACTAATGAGGGAGGAACAATAAGAAGATTGGCTACCTCTCGGCATCATCAATACTATCTCTAGGGGGCTTAATACTTCGATGAGCCACCATCTCTCAATCTCAGAGCCAGGAAAAGCTTGCCCCAAATTGGGAAGGCCCATATGAAGTAGAGGAGGTTGTCCAATCCGAAACTTATCTTCTGAAGAAGTTTGGAGGAACAACGCTTCCACGATCTTGAAACTCAAAGAATTTGAGAATGTACTGTTAGTAATTTTTCTTCAATAAAACTCCTCCATTTCAACATTATTACTTTTTGATGCAAAAACTATGTGATGATAGAGAAAAAGCAATCAATAGTGATCATGTTAGGAACAGGAGGAGAACCTCATCCTAACAAGAGTAAGTCAAAGGCCTCATTCATTTTAGACGAGATGAGGGGAGTGAAGGAAAATCCTGATTTTCCAGACCAGGTTCATTCAGATCTGATCAAATCAAGAGATATATTTTAAAATTTTTTTTCTTTGATCTATATTAGATCTGAGATGTTTTAGATCTGATTCTTGTTATCTTAATAAATAAAATAAAATAAAAATAAATTAAATCAAATTTAATTTGTCTGATTTGGGTAATCCAATTACCCGTTGATGATCCTGTATGCAGCGGAAGGTTCTGGATCTAGCCACGCAAGCGCCTGGCCTCTATCGGTATCCACTCGGGCTGGATCTGGAGATCCTCTTCTTCTCTATCATGTCTCCAAAAATTAGATCTGGATCTGATCTGGAGGATCTTCAAAACTCCTTTTGAAGATCAGCAGTCGTCCTTTGCAGCAGCACAGCCTTCTTGCTTTTGATTGGCTTTCTCTTGCCTAAATCGCACCAACCAATGATCCAAACACTTTGGAAGTGGAGAGGAGAGGGAGAAGAAGGTTTGGCATGGAGGAGAGGAGGAGAGATAGCCTTGGGGCATGGGGAAACTCTGATCTCATTATCTCATGTCATATCTGAGTTGGGTACAGGGTCTTATTTATAGACTAGCTGTGATCCAACTCCTCTTCTTCCCAACCAATCACAACCCTTTGTGAAATCAGATCTAAATCTGATTGGTGAAAAATAGAGTCCCCTGGATTCCTCCTTAGAGGATGCCTAAGACCAGTCAAAGTTGGTTCTTAGAAGAACTCTAATTGGAATCCAAAAAGGAGATGGAGTCCTTATCCAACAAGGACTCCTAGGCGCCTCCACTTGGGCACACGCCTAGGGTGGCATGCGCCCTCCTCCTTGCTAGGTTCTGATAGGGGGACAG
>QRFJ01000297.1:572997-1011539 GCA_006176705.1 Cocos nucifera
AGTTTGGGTTTCTGATTAAGGACGAACATGCAGCACCCTACACATCATAAGAAACACCCATCGAATGGAAAGAGAGGGCCTTTAAATTCTTCTTCGTCTTATGACCGGACGGCCAGAGGAATGCCTTAATCAGGAACATCAATACTACAAAATAGTATCAGAATCTATATCATATATCTCATATAAAAGTAGATCTAATTATGCATATTTTGCATACATCTCATGTATCGAATCATGCATATTTCAGATCTAAATTATCTATAATAATCTAAAAATTTAGATTAAATTGATCTAATCAAAATAAATTCTAATCTAGATAATTATGTAGAACTATTCTACAACTAGTCTAGACATGCATCAATCACATCTCATATGATATTCAAAAATTAAATAATTTTTATTTACCATTTTTTAGATGTTATTATAACACTTATAATATCAGAAAGTAATAAATAAAAAGATCTAAAATATAATTTAATCAGATTAAATTAAAAATATGCAAGACTATTCTATAGAACTAGTCATGCATATCTTCTAATCTTAGATCCAAATCATTTAATTTTAATTTTTTTTAATTTTAGATCCGATCACATATCATGCACATCTAAAATTACTTATTTTTTGATTATAATAAATTTAAAATTAGATCTAAATAATTTTAGAACCATGGCTTTGATACCAGTTGAAGGAAAATCCTGATTTCCCGGACCAGGTTCGTTCAGATCTGATCTGATCAAGAGATATATTTCAAAATTTTTTTTCTTTAATCTATATCAGATCTAGTATTTTTGAGATCTGATTCTTATTATCTTAATAAATAAAATAAAATAAAAATAAATTAAATTAAATTTATTTACCTGATTTGGGTAATCCAATTACCCGTTGATGATCCTGTATGCAGCGAAAGGTTCTGGATCTAGCCACGCAAGCGCCTGGCCTCTACCGGTATCCACTCGGATTGGATCTAGAGATCCTCTTCTTCTCTATCATGTCTCCAAAAATTAGATCTGGATCTGATCTGGAGGATCTTCAAAACTCTTTTGAAGATCAGCAGTCGTCCTTTGCAGCAGCGCAGCCTTCTTGCTTTTGATTGGCTTTCCTTGTCTGAATCGCACCAACCAAGTCCAAACACTTTTGGACGTGGAGAGGAGAGGGAGAAGAGCTTGGCATGGAGAGAGGAGGAGAGACAGCCTTGGGCGTGGGGAAACTCTGAATTCATCATCTCTAATTGAGTTGGGCACAGGTCTTATTTATAGACTAGCTGTGATCCAACTCCTCTTCCTCCCAACCAATCACAACCCTTTGTGAAATCAGATCTAAATCTGATTGGTTGGAATAGAGTCCCCTGGATTCCTCCTTAGAGGGCGCCTAAGACCAGTCAAACTGGATTCTTAGTAGAACTCTAATTGGAATCCAAAAGGGAGGTGGAGTCCTTGTCCAACAAGGACTCCTAGGCGCCTCCAACTTGGGCCACGCCAGGTGGCGTGCGCCCTCCTCCTTGCCAGGTTCTGGCAGGGGGACAGGCCCCCACCAGCTCTCCAATAGGTGCATGACATGTGGTCAAAAGTCAAAGTGTCAATGGTCAACGTTTGACCAATCAAAGGTAGACTTTTGACCAAAGTCAAAGAACAAGAAATGGTAGGTGACCAAAAATGGCAGGTAATGTCTTACAAATAAGACAACCTATTCTGACTTGGACAACCTCCAGTCAGACCATATGAAGGCCTCTGATTGAGCACAAACTCCTTTGGCTCAGACAGGACAACTTATTTATGATAGTAAAAGAAGAACGTTAGGTTCAATCGAGTGCTAGCATGATTTCCTTGAACCTAATTGAATCTCATTCAGATCAATTGAACTAGATCAGTTCAATTGATGATCACCAGATTCAAACCCTTGTTTGTGTGACCCAGTTAGGTTCAGTTCTATATGGTAATGGGATATGTCATGATCTCTATCATCGACATCATCGAAACTCCTTTCGATGGATCAAAACTCTTCTGATTCGAACAGCTAGAATGATCGATCATCTAAATCATTCTAATTGCTCCCAAAATCCACCAGTGACACCTAGCAGTATATGGTGGCAACCCATCAGAGCTGAATGCGAACCTCTTGGTGCAGCTACCTGTGTGATTAAGTTCTTCTATCTTGAGCCCCGATCAGATTAGGGTTAAGGTGAACTCGTCAAATCCTAGTCTCTGTCATATGATGTAATCATTCGATTCAAGTCCGATGTGAAAATCTAAATAGAAACTCTTTCTATTATTTCACTCTACCATGGCCATGGATTTTTGGACTTGATTCTCATGATCATCATAGGGCTGCTCCTCTACCACCGAGATAGATAGATTCCATCTTGATGCAATCCAGTTCCTACAATGAACATGCTATAGCCAACATACACCTCAGGGTTCCATATGGCTAGGAGATCGAGTAATGGTGTAGTCAAACTATAACACCCTCAAGGTGAACTGTCGATGCACCTTAGGTCAAAGAACCAGACACACTACTGCAGTATCGAGTCAGTCATTGAGGAGAAGGTAGACTCCCTAATGACTACTCGAGGTGGTCACGCTCAGTGCCCTCGTTCTCTAACGAGTACCTATACTCTCACTCCAGTGTCTCCATACTGTAGACTCAAGACTCATCTACTAAAGAGAAGCGATTGTACACCAACCTTCTGGATCAATCACCATCCTCATGATGATCCTATGGTCGGGAGCATTTTATGAGTTAACAATGATTATTCATGTCTTAAATTTTCAACTCTTGAAAATATGAATTATCATTACCATTAGCTCAAAAGATGTATCACAGACACTAGATATACATATATGATAGAAAATAACCCATTTTATTGATATTAGTCAAAATTATAATTTTGCCCCTAGAAGTGTATTACAAGTATCAGCCAATTCTGGCTTCTAGGGCACATATATCTAATAGGGAGAGGCCCTGACAACGGCCCTTATGTGCCCCTTCCGTCCATTAGGAACAGGAGGAGAACCTCATCCTAATGCGAGCAAAGTTGAAGGCCTCATTCATTTTAGACGAGATGAGGGAAGAGGCCCTAACAATGATCTTTTATGTGCCCCTACAGCCCATTAGGAACAGGAGGAGAACCTCGTCCTAACGCGAGTAAAGTTGAAGGCCTCATTCATTTTAGATGAGATGAGGGGAGAAGCCCTGACAATGGTCCTTATGTGCCCCTACAGCCCATTAGGAGCAGGAGGAGAACCTCATTCTAATGCGAGCAAAGTCGAAGGCCTCATTTATTTTAGATGAGATTAGGGGAGAGGCTCTGACAACGGCCCTTATATGCCCCTATGGCCCGTTAGGAACATGAGGAGAACCTCATCCTAATGCAAGCAAAGTCGAAGGCCTCATTCATTTTAAATGAGGTGAGAAGAGGGGTCCTTCAACCTCGGCTAGAGATAAGATCTCTTTTGAGTTTCAATGTCAACGTCAATAGGAGATAAGATCTCTTCCGAGCTTCTACATCAATAGGAGATAATATCTCCTTCAACCTCGATTGGAGACAAGATCTCCCCTGAGCTTCAACTTCAACGTCAACCTCGATTGGAGATAAGATCTCTCCTGAGCTTCAACTTCAACATCAATCTCAGTTGGAGATAAGATCTTCCCCAAGCTTCAACATCAATGTCAACCTCGATTGGAGACAAGATCTCTCCCGAGCTTCAACTTTAACATCAACCTCAGCTGGAGACAAGATCTCCCCCAAGCTTCAACTTTCAACGTCAACCTCGACTGGAGATAAGATCTCTTTCAAGCTCCAATCCATCAACAGGAGATAAGATCTCATCCAACCTTGGTTGGAGATAAGATCTCCTCCGAGCTTCAACGTCTACATCAATAGGAGATAAGATCTTCTTCAATCTTGACTGGAGATAAGATCTTCTCCGAGCTTCAACTTCAACTTCAACTTCAAACCTCGGCTGGAGATAAGATCTCCTCCGAGCTCCAATCCTTCAATAGAGGATAAGATCTTCTTCAACCTCGATTAGAGATGAGATCACTCCCGAGCTTCAACATCTATGTCAACAGGAGATAAGATCTCCTTCAACCTCGGCTGGAGATAAGATCTCTTCTCGAGCTTCAATGTCTACGTCAACAGAAGATTAAGATCTCCTTCAACCTTGGTTGGAGATAAGATCTCCCAAGAGCTTCTACGTCAATAGGAGATAAGATCTCCTTCAACCTTGATTGGAGATAAGATCTCCCCGAGCTTTAATGTCAATAGGAGATAAGATCTCCCTCAACCTTGATTGGAGATAAAATCTTCTCCGAGCTTCAATATCGACGTCAATAGGAGATAAGATCTTTCTCAATCTCGATTGAAAATAAGATCTCCCCCGAGCTTCAACGACCACCTCGGCTGGAGATAAGATCTCTCCTAAGCTTCAACTTCAACCTCGGTTGGAGATAAGATCTCCTCCAAGCTTCAATGCCAATCTCAACAGGAGATAAGATCTCCTTCAATCTCGATTGAAGATAAGATCTCCCCCGAGCTCCAACCCTTCAATAGGAGATAAGATCTTCTTCAACCTCGGCTTGAGATAAGATCTCCCCCCGAGCTTCAATGTCAATAGGAATAAGATCTCTCTCAACCTTGATTGGAGATAAGATCTTCTCCGAGCTTCAACTTCAACGTCAACCTCGACTGAAGACAAGATCTCTTCCGAGCTTCAACTTTAATGTCAACCTCGATGGAAGATAAGATCTCCTCCGAGCTTCAATGCCAACCTCAACAAGAGATAAGATCTCCTTCAATCTCAGTTGGAGATAAGATCTCCCCCAAGTTCTAACCCTTTAATAGGAGATAAGATCTCCTTCAACCTTAACTGGAGATAAGATCTCCCCCAAACTTCAATGTCGATAGGAGAATAAGATCTCTCTCAACCTCGGTTGGAGATAAGATCTCTCCCAAGTTTCAACGTCGACGTCAATAAGAGATAAGATCTCTTTCAACCTCGGCTGGAGATAAGATCTTCCTCGAGCTTCAACTTCAATATCAACCTCGACTGGAGATAAAAATCTCCCCAAGCTTCCACCCTTCAACATGAGATAAGATCTTCTTTAACCTCGGTTGGAGATAAAATCTCTCCAAAACTTCAATATCGATTGGAGATAAGATCTCTCTCAACCTCAACTGGAGATAAGATCTCCCCCGAGCTTCAACATCGATGTCAATAGGAGATAAGATCTCCTTAACCTCGGTTGGAGATAAGATCTCCCTCGAGCTTCAACTTCAACATCAACCTCGGTTGGAGACAAGATCTTCTCCGAGCTTCAACTTCAACATCAACCTCGATTGGAGATAAGATCTCTCCCGAGCTTCAACCCTTCAACAGAAGATAAGATCTTCTTCAATCTCAGTTGGAGACATGATCTCGTCCGAAATTCAACTTCAACATTAATCCTTCAACAAGAGATAAGATCTCTTCCGAGCTTCAACTTTAACTTCGGCTGGAGATAAGATCTCTCTCGAGCTTCAACCTGAACTAGTGCAGAGCTCGAAAGAGGACTTCGATAGTTGCCTTTTTTGTACTTTCTTTCTTCGAATTTCAAACTCGAAAGTGAGGGAGACTATGATTGAAGATAAACCCCACTCCTGTCAAAGTCCAGCCTGATGCTTAGCCTAATGCAACTGATAATCACGGAAGAGCTTCGATCAAAAATTCTCCTCCAGCAGTCGAACCCCAGTCAAACTCTTTCAGTGGCCAAACCTTAGCCAAACTCCTTCAGTCGATCGAACTTCTCAGCAGTCGGGCTCCAGCCAAATTCCTCCAATGGCCAAACTCCTCCCGGACACCCCCTCAGTCGGACTCCTCTAGGAGCCAAACTCCTTTCGGATTTCTTCTTCAGTCGGATTCCTCCAGGAGCCAAACTCCTTCCAAACTTTTTCTTCAATCAAATTCCTCTAGGAGCCAAACTCCTTCCAAATTTCTCCTTTAGTTAAGTTCCGCCAAGAGCCAAACTCCTTTCGGACTCCTCCTTCAGTCGAATTTCTATAGGAGCCAAACTCCTTCTGGACTCCCTCTTTAGTCGGACTCCTTCAGGAGCCGAACTTCTTCTAGATCTCTCCTTCAGTCGGATGTCTATAGGAGCTGAACTCCTTTCAAACTCCTCCTTCAGTCGGATTCCTCTAGGAGCCAAACTCCTTCCGAACTTCTTCTTCAGTCGGATTCCTCCAGGAGCTAAACTCCTTCCAAACTTTTCCTTCAGTCAAATTTCTATAGGAGTCGAACTCCTTTCGAACTTTTTCTTCAGTCAGACTCCTCTAGAAGCCAAACTTCTTTCGGATCTTTCCTTTAGTTGGATGCCTATAGGAGCCAAACTCCTTCCAAATTTTTCCTTCAGTCGAACTCCTCTAAGAGTTGAACTCCTTTCAGATTGCTTTTCAGTCGAATTTCTCTGAAAGCTAAACTCCTTCTAGACTTCTTCTTCAGTCGGATTTCTTCAGGAGCCAAACTCCTTCCGAACTTCTTCTTCGATCGAACTCCTTTCGAATTTTTTCTTCAGTCGAATTCTTCTAAGAGCTGAACTCCTTTCGAACTTCTTCTTCGGTCGAATTTCTTCAGTGGATTGCTTCCAGATTTCAGCTAGCATTCCTCTCGAATGATCCTCTCTAGCTGTATCTTCTTTAGAAGTCTGAACTCCTCTAGAATTGATGTATGTCAAAGCTTTTCATCGACTAATGCCTACTTCCTTCGAACTTTGATTATTGAATCTTAATAAATGGTCACTATCAATCTGACGATACCTCTCTCTCTCTCTCTCCATATCGAATCCTACGTGGCCTCGAGTGGCTTAATATCAGACAGCTACGACTGTCATCGTCAGTCTGTTGCAGGCGGTGCCCCTCTCACATGATCCTGAGCGATCAACTACTAGATGGCTATGGCTGTCACTGTCAGTCTACTGCAGGCGGTGCTCCTCTCACGTGGCTCCGAGCGGTCAGCTACCAGACAGCTATGGCTGTCACTATCAGTCTGCTCTAAAACTCCAACTATAAAAAAAATCCTCCAGATACATTTTCTCTAAGCTCTCTTCTTCTTCTCAAAACTTTGCTAAACTATTTTCTGAGTACTCCATTCTTGTTGGTTAGAAGAGTTGACTTGATCATTGGAGAATCCTGTCGGAGTCATTACCACCGACTCTAGGTGGGACTTTATTTTGCAAGTCATCGACGATAATCTCTTCTTTCTCAACTCCAGCTTGATCCGACATCGACCAGATTCTGCATCAATAGGTACCATTGCTAGATGATCACATCAATTGATACAAAAAATCAGTTTCTATGCTACCGACTTAGGATTTGAACATATGGGATCACACATAATAGGAGTTACTACATGATCTGATGGCTGATCTAGAGTCCTGATGGACTAAAACTCTGAGTCCCACTCATCTAGTCTAAAACTCTATGATCATGAGTATCATTCATTTAGGACATTGGGTTTAAGAGTCCTACTAGAGTGGGACTCTTCAAGAGTTTCATAGTGATGGGACTCTGTTGCCCAGACTCCCATTTGATTGGAACTCTATGTTTATTGAAAGATTAATTAGCAATTTGATTGTTGATTAGCTTAATTTGATTGAGCAATGAGGATTTGATCAAGTTTAATTAAATTGAATTTAATTAGATTTGATCTAATTAGGTCATGAGTTGACCTAATTGCTGTAGGAGATTTGATCCTGATTTGATCAGGGATTGGACCAAATTAATTTTTAATTTGATTAGAAATTAAATAGATTGGGTTAAGCCTAATTTGATTAGATTTAATCTGGTCTAGTTGGTTTTGAATTAATTTGGTTTGGTTGAAACCAGCTTAGACTAATTCAAATCCAATTTGAATTCAAACCTCCCCATGCACCACCTCATGTTTGACTTTTCTACCTTGCCCATGCCCACCTTTATTTTTTATGTAAGTTTCTCTCATGAAGAGAAGAAATTTGTGCCCTCTTTCTTTCTCTCTTTGACCTGATCAAGTGTTGGACCAGTTCAAACTTATTTTGAATTTTGAATCCATAGAGGTTGGTTTGGTTGAAACCTCTCTCTCCCTCTTATCCTTATCTCCACGCCCTTCTCTCTTTTTGGTCATCAATTTTTTTCTAAAAAATAATTATGCATGCAAAAGGAAAGTCCTTCTGCATGTGAAATAGGTGGTATGGGTGTTGGAATTGGATAAGCTTGCATTTGAATTCAAATACTAGAAGTTGGTCGAAACTAGTTCAACCAAGCTTAACCTATCCACTCTACATGGCATTTCCACTTATTTTTTATGCAATAAATTATGAAGACTTTTGTATGTGAAGATAGAGGGGTTATCATTTTGTGGTAAAAATTTGAAAATGATTGGGTAGTGGTTTTGGACAAACAAAATCCTAGAGTGAAGGTGGATAGGATCCTATAGCACTTTATTTTTTCTTCATGCCTCTATTCTCTTCAAATTTTTGTCTCTAAGAATAACCAATTTTTAGATATGATCTTAATAGAATTTATAGATTTGAAATTTATCTTTTTATGAAAACTTATTTTATGAGAAAACTCCACACAGAGAGGGCGTGAGAGGATTTTCAGTGCATCAGGATTTTTGGGCCGAGTGAAATCCAAGATTTAGGAATTTGGGTTCGAGTGGAGAGATCGAGTGCTGTGAGTATCAGATCACCACCAAACTTTGTACACCATATCATCATCCTCCAGAGAATGAGTTTTGATTTTTTGGAGCATCTAAAAAATCAAAAAATGGATGATCGATCGGATCAATCATGATCAACCATTGAAGGCTCCATCGAGGAGCTAGCACTCCAGTGGGGCTGATCGGGGTCAGAAGCTCCATGTGGACCAACCGTAGAAGTCGAACACATGTACAGCTATGGTGCAACACCAAAACATTATCTGGTGGATTCAAATTATAGTGATCAACTATCCCCAAAAAAGGTATTATGTTCTAAAAACATAGATGTAGTAAATAGTTTGCTGCATAGTTTTATTTTAAGATCTATATGAATGCATGCATATTATGTTTAGATTCTTAGTATAGAGTTTAATATTCTAATATGATCAGTAAATAATTAATTAGATTAATTACTTTTTTCACTATATCTTTGCTATTTTTGAAAAAAATTTTCGAAAGTAACACTGCAAACCCTACACTGCATCCTTCAAATGGTATCAGAGCAAGGTTTGCTAAACATGATATGCTTGCATGTTTAGATTGATAATTTACATTTAATCTAAATATTAATAAAATAATCTAATTAATTAGATCTAAAAATTAAAATCAAGATCGCACGGACTAAAGGTTGTCCTACTATAGGGTTTACCCCCTATAGTGAAAAGGTTATTCTGGTGCATTGCTGATCTAAATAATTAATCATAAAATCTTAGATCTGAACTAATATATTTATGATCTGATTAAATAAGATTTTAATCTAATTTTTGATCATGAATGCATATTTAGATAGGATCTAAAGTTTGATTCATGAATTAGTATTATGTAGTATACATAGTTTCAGATTAAACCCTACAACTAGTATTGTTTGCGAATTAAGCCAATTTAATTTTAAAGTGAGTCCACTCAATTGATGAACAATACTAAGTTATAAAAAATCTTTCAAAATTTTGAAAAATATTTTCAAAATGTCGAACCCTAACCCTTAGCCCATAAACTTAATTAAAATTAAGTATAATGATTTAGTATCTAGAATTATGAATTAAGACTCTAAGTCATCAATCATAAAACGTGGGTTATTGAGTTAGTTGAATTAGACCTATTAATTAGATTAGACCTATGGTTAGTTAAAGAATTGACTAATTTAGAGTAATTGATCAAATCTAATTAAATGTTAATTTAGATTAGGTCAAGGACTCTATAGAATCAATTACAATAGTTATAATTGGTCAAGTCCATGCCTTTAACGAGGACCAAATGGACTTGATTCATGGCTATACGGTCAAACCCATAATTATTAGGTTGATCAAATTGAAACTAATTAACTGGATGGTGTCTAAGGTATGTCTGGTAGTTTGATCAGTGATTTTTAATTGGGAGCTACTCGCATTGATTCGATCTTTGATGAGTTAATGACATATCCCTTCCACTGATCTCACTTACCTGGCCATCCTAATGAATTAGATTTTGATTAGATCACTTGATGATTTAGGCTCACCCATGTTAATTAGGTAAATCAGTCTGACTGATTTTGGTACTCCTAATGTCAGCTTAGATTAGATCCTTTTTTAATCTGATTTTGTGAAGTCAGTGGGAGGATCGAAATTGGCTTATTGTATTTCTCCCTCTTCTTAAAATATGTTAATTAAATTCTCTAAAATTATTAGATCCTTAAAAATAAAATAGTTATATAGATAACTAAATCATAGCCTCCCATTAAGATGAGTGACAATAGGTTCACTAGTGTAATGATCATTGGAGGCCCAAAGGCCTGGTGATTATTGACTAATGAAATTATCATTCATCAAATGATAATTCGGTTAAGTCTTTCTGATGGTGGTTAGGTTGGCCGACCAAAGTCAGACTTGATTATTTATTAGTTAGATAAAATCAAATATGATCATATTAATGGTTGGACCTAAAAGAAAAATCCTATTTTTTGGGTTTGGTTTGTTCAGATCTAATTTGATCAAGAGGGATATTTCAAAAATTTTTCTCTTAGATCCAAATTAGATCTAAGACTCTTTAGATTTAATTTTATCAATATGATAAAATAAAAATAAAAATAAATTAAATTAAATCTAATTTAATTATACCTTGTTATGGGTAATCTTATTATCCTGTGATGATCCCGATGTTTGTCTGAGGTTTTGGATGTAGCCATGCAAGCGCCTGGCCTCTACCAGTATCCACTCGAGCAGAATTTGGAGATCTTCTTCTTTTCAATCTGTACTCTAAAGATCAGATCTAGATCTAATCTTGAAGGTCTTCAAAATACCTTTTGAATATCGGGTGTTGTCTCTTGCAGCAGTCCTACCTTCTTCTTTCTTGTCGTCTTTCTCTTGCTTGGAACACACCAAACTCGAGCCCAAAGCTTCTTGGGCATGGTGAGGAGAGAGAGGATTTGAAGGTGGTGTGGAGAGGGAGGGAGAGAAGCCTTGTGGCATGGGCAAAGGATAGAGGATCTAAATCCTAGGCATAGACAGGATTTAAATAGACACTAATATGCCATGCAGTGCTACATCATCCTGGTCAATCATGACTCTTTGTATAATTAGATCTAAATTTGATTAATAGAATGATATCATCTGATTCAATCAGATTAGTGTCCCTCACAAACCTCCTTAGGTGGTGCCAAGATTGATCAAAAAAGACTCTCTGGCGCCACCTTAGTATGAAGCAATAAGCAACTGGAGTCCCATCTATATGGGACTCCAATCCTTATCAACTTTGGACGCACGCCTCCCTAGGCATGCACCCCTTATCTTTCTACTATTCAATAGGAGGACAAGGATCAAAGCTCTCTCCTATGGATGCATGACACATGGACAGATGTCTAAGTGTCAAAGGTCAATATTTGACGAAAATCCAAAGACTAGATTTAGCAGGTGACGAAAAATGGCAGGTGTTGTCTCAAATTTATCTCATAAATTAAGACAATCTTTTTCTAACTTGGACAAGCTCCAGTCAGATCAAGTAAAGGTTTTTAAGTGAGCCCAAACATATTTGGCTCAGTCGAGATAACTTTTAATGATTGTTGAAAAAGAATATTAGGCTCAATCGTGTGCTAGCACGATTTTCTTGAACCTAATTGAATCTTATTCAAATCAATTAAACTGAGTTAGTCTAATTGATGATATTCAGATCCAAATTCTTATTTGTATAATCTAGTTAGGTTCAGTTCAGTATGGTAATAGGATATGTCATGATCTCTATCATCGACATCATCAAAATACCTTTCGATGAATTAAAACTTTTCTGATTCAGGCAACTAGTATGATCGATCATCCAAATCATTCTAATTATTCCAAAAATCCATCGATGACATCTAGCAGCATATGATGGCAACCCATCAAAACTGAAAATGAACCTCTCGGTGTAGTTACCTGTGTGATTAAGTTTCTCCATCTTGAGCCCCGATCGGATTAGGGTTAAGGTGATCTTGTCAAATCCTAATTTCTGTCATATGAATTAATCATTTGATTCAAGTCCAATGTAAAAATCCTAATAGAAACTCTTTCTATTATTTCACTCTGCCATGGCCATGGGCTTATGGACTTGATTCTCATGATCATCGTAGAGCTGCTCCTCATCTACCGAGATAGATAGATTCCCTATTGGTGCAATCCAATTCCTACAATGAACATGCTATAGCCAACATACACCTTAAGATTTTGAATGGCTAGGAGATCGAGTTATGGTATAGTCAAACTATAACACCCTTAAGATGAATTGCCAATGCACCTTGGGTCAAAGAACCAAACACACCACTGTAACTTCGAGCCAGTCATTGACGAGAAGGTAGACTTCTTGATGACTGCTCGAGGTGGTCATGCTCAGTGCCCTCGTTCTCTAATGAGTATCTATACTCTCGCTCCAGTGTCTCTACACCATAGACTCAAGACTCATTTATCCTAAAGAAGCGATTGTACACCAACCTTCCAGATCTATCACCATCCTCATAATGATCCTACGGTCGGAAGCATTTTATGAGTTAATAATAAAAATTCATGTCTTAAATTTTCAACTCTTGAAAATATGAACTATCATTACCATTAACTCAAGAAATATATCATAGATACTTTCAAATACACACTATGATAGAAAATAATCCATTTTATTATTTATAGTCAAAATTATAATTTTACTCTTAGATGTGTATTACAAGTGTTAGCTAATTCTGGCTTCTAGGGCATACATATTTAATAAACTTCCACTTGACCTAAAGCCAATTGGCTATAAATTTAAGTCCCATCTTTTCAAGGTGGGTTTCGATCTTCTGCTGGCCTAATGGATTTGTGAGTGGGCTTGCCGCATTATCTATAGAGTTGACTCTCTTGACCTTGACATAATCCTTCTCGAGGTAATCACGGATGAGGTGGTATCACTGCTCGATGTGCTTGGATTTCTGATGAGACCTCGGCTCCTTAGCAAGGGCTATGGCGCCAGTATAGAGGAATGGCATCTGATGGCATCACTCCAATTTCTATGGTAAATTTTTTATACCAGAATGCCTCCTTCACAGCTTCTGACATAGTGATGTATTCTGCTTCCATGGTAAAATCTGCCATCACTATCTGCTTGAAACTTTTTCAACTGACAGCACCACCATTACACACAAATAGACTTTCAGATGTCGACTTTCGATCATCTATATCGAACATAAAATCTGAGTCTGTATACCCCTGGACTTAGAGTCCTCCATTACCAAAAACCAACAACATATCCTTAGTTCTTCTCAAGTACTTAAGGATACATTTCATAGAAATCCAGTGTTCTTCATCTGGATTCAACTGATATCTGCTCGTGACACTCACAGCATGGGCTATATCAGGTCGTGTACATAATATAGCATACATGAGGCTTCCTATTGCTGAAGCATAAGGAATCTTGCTCATGCATTCTATCTCCTCAAGTGTGTTAAGGCACATCTTCTTGGAGAAATGAATGCCATGTCTAAAGCGTACCAAACCCCTCTTGGAGTTTTCCATGCTAGACCTCTTTAGCACTTCCTCTATATACATCTTCTATAAAAGACCTAGCATCCTATTCGGTCTATCTCTATAGATCTTAATTTCTAGAATGAAGGATGCTTCTCCTAGGTCTTTCATAGAGAATTCTTTAGATAACTATATTTTAATTATGGTCAACATGAAAATATCATTCTCAATAAGGAGGATATCATCCACGTACAGTATGAGGAAGACAATAGCACTCTCACTGACCTTTTTGAAGATACATGGTTCCTCCTCATTTTTGATGAAATCAAATAATTTGATCACATCATTAAATTGAGTATTCCAACTTCGAGATGCTTGCTTAAGTCCATATATAGACCTTTGCAGCTTGCATACTTTGTGATCAGCATCACTGGATGTGAAACCTAGCGACTATTCCATATAGATATCTTCCTTAAGGTATCCATTTAAGAATGCCATTTTCATGTCCATTTATCATATTTCATAATCAAATTAGGCTGCAACAGCAAGCAATATGCGGATGGACTTTAGCATAGCTACTGGCGAAAAGATATCCTGATAGTCAATGCCTTCACGCCGACTATACCCTTTTGCCACTAATCTAGCTTTGAATGTCTCCACATTTCCATCTGCACCAATCTTTCTCTTATAGATCCATTTACATCCAATAGGTACTATACCTTCTGATGGATCTACCAAGGTCCAGACTTGGTTTGAGTGCATTAAGTCAATTTCTGACTTCATTGCCTCTAATCATTTCTTGGAGTCGATATCTGATATCGTCTTATCATAGGTTTTGAGATTATCACCATGAATCCCATTACCTATGAGGAACATTTTCTCTACTTTCTTTGAGATAGTACCTAGGTACCTCTCAGGAGGATGGAAAATCCTTTTCGATCTACAAGGTGGAGGAGATAGTGATTGTATTGGTTCAACCTGATTTGGTTCCACAGGATCCTTAGCTCGTTGCTCTTATGAGACTTTCTCCTCGAGCTTGATCTGCTTTTCAATGCCACTATCTTGAATAAATTATTTTTCAAGAAAGATGGCATGCCGACTCACAATCACATTGTGGTCTTCTGGAATGTAGAAATAATATCCTAATGACTCTTTAGGATATCCTATAAATCGAGCTCTAAAGAACCTAAAATCTAACTTGTCTGCTTGTTGTCTTTTGATATGGGCCGGACAACCCCAAATTTTGAGATGACTCAGACTTGGTTTCTTACCATGTCATATCTCATATAGTATGGTAGGAACGATTTTAGAGAGAATCCTATTCAGTAAATATAAAGCAGTTAACAGACTATGTTCCTAAAAAAAATCAGGAAGGTCTGTGAAGCTCATCATGGATTGGACCATATCTAATAGGATTCGATTCCTCTTTTCTGAAATCTTATTGAGTTGAGGTATTCCAGGTAGAGTCCATTGAGAGATTATGCCATTTTGCTTGAGATGGTTAAGAAATTTTTGACTAAGGTATTCACCTCCTCAATCTGATCGAAGAATCTTAATGGATTTTTTAGTTTGCTTTTCTACTTCATATCTGAATTTCTTGAACTTTTCAAAAGCTTCAGACTTGTGTCTCATAAGATACACATACCCATACCGAGATAAATCATCGGTAAAGGTTATGAAGTAGATAAAGTTGCCTTTAGCCGGCACATCAAATGGGCAGCACACATTAGTATGTACTAGGGTAAGTAGATCTGTGGCCCTTTTTCCATGTCCCACAAAAGAAAGCTTAGTCATTTTGCCATGAAGATATGATTCATAAATTGGATATGACTCGAAAGTCAACGAACTCAATAGCCTGATTTTCTTCAATTTGTTAATCCTATCTTCTATTATATGACCTAGCCTTAGGTGCCATGATACCTATCATTTGAACTATCCCTGGGTCATTTTAATCTTATGGTATTCACATTTTGCTCGATATTAAAGATAGATACATCAATATGTAACTAATAGAGATCGTTAATAAGGAAACCACTTGCAATTTTATTTTTTTCATAAAGAATATTACAATGGTCCTTAAAAAAACTAATTACATAGCCTTCTTGTGCTAAATATGAAATAGAAATCAAATTTCTGCTTGCAGCAGGCACATAATGACAATCCCTATGTACTAAATCTAAGCCAGATGGTAGTCAAAGAGGGTAGATTTTCATGACCACAGCAGCAACCTTTGCTCCATTTTCGATGCATAGGATCATCTCACCATCCCTCAGTCTCCTACTATTCTCAAGATCCTACATGAAAGTGCACAAATGAGCACTAGAACTAGAATCAAGCATCCAATTGGATGTAGAAAAAATCATAAGGTTAGATTCAATAACGAGCATACCTCCAGAAGGACATGTCTCTTTCTTATTCTTCAGGATGGCCAGGTATATAGGGTAGTTCTACTTTCAGTGGCCGTCAGTATTACAATGAAAATACTTTCCTTTGTCAGTGGCCTTCTTCTTCATCTCTATCTTATTTTTCTTTTCACCTTCCACCTTCTACTTTTTTACAGACTTCTTCTTCTTTTCAAAAGATTTTTGCTTGGAAGAAGTCCATTTCATAGCAAGTACTGAGCCTTTAGAACCTTTCATAGAAAGCTCAGTAGTAACCAGCATGTTCATAAGTTTGGTCAGAGTACTCTGAAGTTTATGCATATGGTAGTTCATGATGAACTATCCATATGCATCAGTCAAGAATTGCAGAATTATATCATTCTGTAGATCCTGATCTAACTTCACTTCAAGCTTCTTAAGCTCTTCCAAGTCCTTGATCATCATCAGATAATGATCTTCGACTAACTTTCCATCATGCATTTTAGCCTTAAACAGTCATTTAATGACTTGATATTTGGCTGCGCGACTCTGTTCACCAAACAACTCTTACAGGTGAGCCAACATTTGGTGGGCAGTCTTGATATCTTTATGTTGGTGCTAAAGCTCATCAGACATCGAGCCCAACATGTAGTATCTGATCTTGTTATCTTCATCCATTCATTTATCAAGAGACGCTCTCTATTCAGTGGATGGACGGACTGGTAAGGTAGAAGGATTCTGATCCAATACATGAGTTAACTTCTGAAAATCCAAAATAATTTTGAAATTTCAGTGTCAATCCTTATAATTGGATCCGATCAGTCCATAGGTGTCCAAAATACGGTCTAGTGGGTTGGATGCAGATATTTAGATTTTATAATTAAGATTTGAATAATTTATTTAATATTTTAATTTTTAAATAAATTATCTTCCACTATTTTTTTGGATCCCTACACTCCCTCTGTAGAGATGCAAAAATCTTCATGATTAATGATTTCTAGTGGGTGGTGCAGTCCAACCAACTAACTCATCACCTCACCTAATAGTTATTGGTGATGGATTAGCCAATGAGTGAACAACTCTTGTCTAATGATTTTCTAATCATGGTGCACCCAGGCTTGGTCTCTAATTTATGAATCTCACCATGCCCAAAATATTGATCCACTCCTTAGTTAAGTTAGACCCACTATTTGCATAGATTAGATTCCTAATTGGATCTCTCACCGTATCTAGAATATTGAGCCCAATCCATCCTTCAGTCCATAGCATCCAATGCCTAATAGACATGGTTGCATCTTTTTGGTGCAACTGAACCACTATAACCAACCAAGAATAATCAACCTCGGAAAGGGTCCGCACATCTATAATGGTGGAAGATCTTAGACTTAATCTTTTCTTAGGAAGATTTGATTTAGATCTCTTTAAACTTGACTTGACATAGTCAAAACCATTATGACTAATCTAGTGGCATGGGTTAGCTCGGATTATTAGCCACCTCAGATTAGGACTGAGCCAATAAATATGGCCAAGTAAGTGAGATCGGTGGAAGGAATATGCCATTAACTCGATAAGAACGCATTCGAGTCGAGTAGCTTTTAATTAAAAACTAGTCGATCGTATCTACCAAACTTACCTTAGATACCAAATTATTGAGCCAGAACCAATCAGGTTAGCCTACAATCTAGATTTTAACCACTAAGGCTGATTAGGTCTTAATTTGATCGATCACTCATGTGACTTGATTTTGACTCAGATTTAATCCTATTAGGCTGGTCAATTTAAGCACCATTGATCCCATCTAACCGACTCTTGATTTGATTTGATCAATCGCTAGACCTAATTGAGCTACCCAAGCCTGAACCCAATTTTATGAATACATCTTAGATCTAAAAATTTTTAATTTTAGATCTAATATATTTTATAATCTTAATTCTTAATTAAGTTTAGGGTTCATAAATAAAATATGTAAATAAAATCCTAGGGCTTCAAGATCTAGGATTTTGCAGAAAATAAATTTTTTGATTTTTGATTAAGGATGAACGCATAGCATCCCTACACATCATAAGAACACTCCATCGAATGGAAGGAGAGGGCATTTAAATCCTACTTCATTCTTATGACCGGACGGCTAAGGAGAACGTCTTAATAAGAAATATGATGAATCTACAAAACTAGTTAGATCTATATATATATCACATATAAATTTGATCTAACTTAAAAATATGTTTTGCATACATCTCATGTATCATATCATGCATATTTTTAGATCTAAATTATCTCATAAACATCTAAAAAATAAAATTTAAATTTGATCATATCAAATTAAATTTATTCAAGATAACTTTGTAGAACTATTCTATAACTAGTCTAAACATGCATCTATCATATCTCATATGAACAAAATTAAATAAATTTATTTTTTATTTTTTAAATCTAATTATAATATTTATAATATTAAAAAATAATAAATAAATAGATCTAAAATTATAATTAATTAAATTAAAATTATGATCATCCTAGACTACATAAAGAATAATTCTATTCCTAGTCTAGTCATGCATCTCATACATCTTAGATCTACATTATTTATTTTTTTAATTTTTGATTTTAGATCTAATCACATCTAATGTGATATCTAAAATTATCTAATTATTAAATTAAAATTATATTAAAATTAGATCTAAATAATTATGAAATCTAGCTTTGATACCAATTGAAGAAAAAATCTTATTTTTCGGATCAGATTCATTTAGATCTGATTTGATCAAGAGAAATATTTTAAAAATTTTTATCTTAGATCCAAGACTCTTTAGATTTTATTTTATCAATCTAATAAAATAAAAATAAAAATAAAATAAAATAAATCTAATTTAATTATACCTTGTTATGGGTAATCCTATTATCCTATGATGATCCCAATGTTTGCCTGAGGTTCTGGATGTAGCCATGCGAGCGCCTAGCCTCTACTGAAATCCACTTGGGTAGAATTTGGAGAACTTCTCCTTCTCAATCTGTAATTCAAAGATCAGATCTGGATCTAATCTTGAAGGTCTTCAAAATATCTTTTGAAGATCGGGTGTTGTTTCTTGCAGCAGTGCTGCCTTCTTCTTTCTCGTCGCCTTCCTCTTGCTTGGATCACACCAAACTCGAGCCCAAAACTTCTTGGGTGTGGAGAGGAGAGAGAGGATCTGAAGGTGGCATGGAGAGGGCTGGAGAGAAGCCTTGTGGCATGGGCAAAGGATAGAGGATCTCAATCCTAGGCGCAGATAAGGTTTATATAGACACTGCTGCGCCATGTAGTGCCACATCATCCCAGCCAATCATGGCTCTTTGTATAATCAAATCTAAATCTGATTGATGGGATGACATCATCTGATCTAATTAGATTAGAGTTCCTCACAAACCTCCTTAGGTGGCACCAAGACTGGTCAAAGAAGACTCTTTGGCGCCACCTTAGTATGAAGCAATAAGCAACTGGAGTCCCATCTATATGGGACTCCAATCTTTATCCACTTTGAATGCACGCCTCCCTAGGCATGTGCCCCTTGTCTTTCTACTATTTAGTAGGGGGATAAGGGTCAAAGCTCTCTCCTATGGGTGTATGACAAATGTGCAGATGTCTAAGTGTCAAAGGTCAACATTTGACTAAAATTCAAAGACAAGATTTAGCAGGTGACGAAAAATGGCAGGTGTTGTTTCAAATTTATCTCATAAATTAAGACAACCCATTTCTAATCTGGACAAGCTCCAGTCAGATCAAGTAAGGGTTCCTAAGTGAGTCCAAACATATTTGGCTCAGTCGAGATAACTTTTAATAATTATTGAAGGAGAATATCAGGCTCAATTGTGTGCTAGCATGATTCTTTTGAATCTAATTGAATCTTATTCAAATTAATTAAACTGGGTTAGTCTAATTGATGATATCTAGATCTGAATCTTTATTTGTATGATCCAGTTAGATTTAGTTTCGTATGGTAATGGGATATGTCATGATCTCTATCATCGACATCATTGAAACACCTTTCGATGGATCAAAACTTTTCTGATTCAGACAACTAGTATGATCAATCATCCAAATCATTCTAATTGCTCCCAAAATCCATCAGTGACACCTAGCAGCATATGGTGACAACCTATCAGAATTGAAAATAAATCTCTCGGTGCAGTTATCTGTGTGCTTAAGTTTCTCCATCTTAAGCTCTGATCGGATTAGGGTTAAGGTGATCTCGTCAAACCCTAATTTTCATCATATGAATTAATCATTCGATTCAAGTCCAATATAAAAATCCTAATAGAAACTCTTTCTATTATTTCACTCGGTCATGGCCATGGGCTTATGGTCTTGATTCTCATGATCATCATAGGGCTGCTCCTCATCTACCGAGGTAGATAGATCTCCTATTGGTGCAATCCAATTTCTACGATGAACATGCTATAACCAATATACACAGAATTCTGAATGGCTAGAAGATCGAGTTATGGTGTAGTCAAACTATAACACCCTCAAGATGAACTATCGATACACCTCGGATCAAAGAACCAGACACACCACTGCAGCTTCGAGCCAGCCATTGATGAGAAGGTAGACTTCTTGATGACTGCTCAAGGTGGTCATGCTCAGTGCCCTCGTTCTCTAATGAGTACCTATACTCTTGCTCTGGTGTCTCTACACCATAGACTCAAGACTCATCTATCCTAAAGAAGTGATCGTATACCAATCTTTTGGATCAATCACCATCCTCATGATGATCCTACGGTCGGATGCATTTTATGAGTTAATAATAAAAATTCATATCTTAAATTTTTAACTCTTGAAAATATGAACTATCATTACCATTAACTCAAGAAATGTATCACAGATACTTTCAAATACACACTATGATAGAAAATAATCTATTTTATTATTTATAGTCAAAATTATAATTTTATTCTTAGATGTGTATTATAAGTGTTAGCCAATTTTGGCTTCTAGGGCACACATATCTAACAGGACCTAACCAAACTTTTTTAGTGGAGGCCAAAGCCTACTGATTAGGTCTCCGGAGCAAAATCAATATTACTAGAAGTCGTTTAAGAAAATAATTGATTTTGAATCTATCCATAGATGCACATGGGTTGACCAACCAAAGTTGGGCTCGTGTGTAGTCTATGTGGATTCTAGTATCCACTATGGAATTAAAGTAATTCCTCGAATTGGAGGTAGAGGCTACCAATTCGTATAAAATAGTGAAAGAACCTTTAGACTAAAGTTTAAGTTTTTAGGTTAATTGATTCATATACTAATTAGGTTTGGTTTATCCTTTTGCGTAGAAATGGCCACTAATCTGTCACTCCAGTCATTGTTAGACAATGATAAATTAATGGAACCCAACTTCGATAGCTGGTATCATTAGTTGAAAATCATCCTGGAGCATGAGCGGATCCTTTATATAGTAACGGATCCAGCTTCAGGTGTGGTATGAGACACTTATCAGAAGTGGCTCAATGACCACACCATCATTTGGTGCATAATACTAGCAGTAATGAATAATGAGTTCAGCCACAGGTTCAAAAATGTCTAGCCATAGGAGATGCTTCAAATGTTGAATGACTCATTTGGCATGCTTGATGATATTGAAAGGCACAAAATAAGTTGTGCCATTTTCAATGCTCGGATGAGAGATGGGGCCTCAGTCATCGATTATGTATTGCACATGATCGTGATGATTGAGCGCCATAGCAAGCTGGGCTTTTCCTTACACGAGTAGCTCGGTAAGGATGCGATCCTTAATTCTTTGTCCAAGTCTTTCCTCTCTTTTCTAACTCATTTTAGAATGACAAAGCCTACAGTCAACTACCATGGCTTGTTGAAATTGCTGCAGAACTTTGAGAAGAATCACCAACTCCACAAAGAAATGGTGAATGCAGTGGGAGGGTCTTCTTCTGATTGTTGACCTTTTAAGAAAGGGAAGAAGAATAAGAAGAAGAAAAATAAGAAGGTACAATCGCATGTTGGGATGGCTGACAGGATCAGACTAAGAAGCGCAAGTCCGACCAGAGCCAGATGGAGTGCTTCTTTTACAAGAAGTAGGGGCACTAAAAGAGG
This sequence comes from Cocos nucifera, assembly GCA_006176705.1. Classification (NCBI taxonomy): domain Eukaryota; kingdom Viridiplantae; phylum Streptophyta; class Magnoliopsida; order Arecales; family Arecaceae; genus Cocos; species Cocos nucifera. The sequence continues at coordinate 595,085 of QRFJ01000297.1, forward strand.
AACTATCCTCTGTACATTGCCTCTCTGGATCCGAACAGGCCAAGAAAGAAGCAAGTGGTTGCTGGGCAAGGTAATTATATGATAACACCTTTAAATTTTTTCTTATTTGATTCTACTGCCTAGGTATTAGATATTGGAAGCCCTTATCATATTTGTAATTCTATGTAGGGCTTACAGATCAGTAGGAGATTTGATCAAGATGAGAGGTTCTCAAACGTTGAAGATGGAAGATAAGTTTCAATTCTAGCTTAAGAAATCATGAATCTTGTAATCAATTCAAATAAAATTATTCTTAATGAATATCATTTTTGTCCAACTTTCTTATTGAATGTCATTTCTATAAGCATTTTGGCCATGAATAATTTTGAAATATCAATAAAAAAAATTTATAATATCATTTTGAATGATGTTACAATTTTTATTGGACAATTGAATAATGATATTTATTTATTAACTATGTCTGTTAACATAGTTCAATCCTTCGATAAACATCCTAGAATTAGTAATGTGTCCGAAGACTACCTTTGGCATTGTAGGCTGAGTCATATTAATAAGAACAGACTAAATAGGTTAGCTCAAGAAAGAATTCTTGAGATTAATGATTGTGAATCACTTTCGACCTGTGAGTTCTATCTGCTTGGTAAGATGATCAAGTCATCTTTTACTAAAATAGGTGAACGAGCCACTGAACTTCTGAGTCTAGTACATTCAAATATATGTGGACCCATGAACTCAAGTACTAGAGATGGATATTTCTACTTCATAACCTTCATAGATGATCTATCGAGGTATGGGTATGTCTATTTAATGAAGCATAAGTCAGAATCATTTGAAATATTCAAACTATTTCGAAATGAGATAAAGAAGCAAACTGAAAAGAGTATTAAAATTTTTCGATCTGACCGAGGGAGTGAGTACCTTTCTAATGAGTTTCTGACATATCTAAGGAAGAATGGAATTATCTCCCAATGGATCCCTTTTGGAACACCACAACATAATGGTGTGTCTGAAAGGAGGAATTGGAATTTTTTGGTTCGAAATAGAGATCCTATCAAATTCGATGAGAATGATGAGGATCCGATCACCTACATGGATGCAATTCAGAGATTCGACTCTAAAAAATGGCTTGAGACCATAAAATCTGAAATGGAGTCCATGAAAATCGATAATGTATGGACATTGGTTGACCTACCTGAAGGGATAAAATCTATAGGGTGTAAGTAGGTCTTCAAAAGAAAAAAGAATGTAGACGAAAAGGTGGAGAGCTATAACGCCCATCTGATTGTCAAGGGGTATTGTCAACGTTATGGTATTGACTATGATGAGACTTTCTGTGCTGTGGTAATGCTCAAATTCATTTAGATTATGCTTGCCATCACTGCCCATCTAGACTATGAAATCTGGCAGATGGATGTGAAAATGGCTTTTCTAAATAGAGAGCTGGATGAAGAGGTGTATATGATACAGCCTGAAGGATTTACATTCGCAGATGAGTCTAAGGTGTGTAGGCTTCAGAGGTATATTTATGGACTAAAGCAAGCATTTCAGAGCTGGAACATATGATTTGATAGAATAATCAAAATGTATGGCTTCATTAAGAACAAAGAGGAACCCTGCATATATAAATGGACTAATGGTCCAGCAATAATATTCCTAGTATTATATGTGGATGACATTCTCTTAATCAAAAATGATGTTCTTGAATTACAAGGAATAAAGATCTGGCTATTATCATAGTTCTCTATAAAAGATCTAGGAGAAGCTTCCTACATCCTAGGGATGAACATCTATAGAGATAGATCTAAAAGATTACTTGGATTGTCCGAATCTATGTACATTGATACTATACTGAAACAGTTTAGCATGGAGAATTCGAAGAAAGGCTATCTATCAATAGGCCATGAAATTTTTCTTTCAAAGAGGGATTATCCAACAACACCTCTAGAAAGAGAGCGTATAAGTAGAATACAATATGCTTCGACAGTGGATTCTATAATGTACGCCATGATATATACGCGATCAGATGTGGCATACTCACTAGGGATAGCAAGTACATACCAATCTGATCTAGAAAAGAACCACTAGAAGATTGTTAAAATCATCCTGAAGTATTTAAGAAATACTAAGGACTAGTGGCTTGTATATAGTGAATCGGACTTGAAACTTATGGGATTTATAGACTCTAATTTTTAGTCTGATCATGATGATAGCAAGAGTATGTCGGGATATATATTCATCCTTAATGATGGGGCTATCTGCTGGAAGAGTTCTAAATAGTACACTATGATCGATTCAGTTTGCAAGGTGGAGTATGTCGCTGCATCAGATGCTATCAAAGAAGTGGTGTGGCTAAAAAAATTCATCACCGAGCTTGGAGTAGCACCCTCCCTTGATGGTCTAGTTTTGCTCTATTGTGACAGCTCTGAAGCCATTGCTTAGGCGAAGGAACCAAAGGCACACCAACAGACGAAGCATATTCTACGCCGCTATCATCTTATCCAAGAAATTATGGATCGAGGTGACGTTGACCTTCAGAAGGTCGATGGAAAGAAGAACCTAGCCGACTTATTCACTAAAGCTATTATGGTGAAGAAGTTCAATGACTTCAAGTCGAAGATAGGTATTAGAAACTGCACCAATTGGTTTCAGTCCAAGTGGGAGATTGTTGAAAATATGTTCTAAAATCAATCATCAGCCTGTTGATGATTGGGCTATACATTTATAATTATATATGAATTATAAATTAATAAAAATTATTTTAATATTTTTTCATCATAAATTTTGTTGTCTTCTAATGAACTTTTATATTGTGATGAAGTTCTTAGGACTATCTAGATTCGACAAAGAAAGATTTATCATTTAATCCTTAAATTATTCATGATCAAAAGATACGTTGTTACTTAGGACAACAACGTTTATCGAGATAGGTTGTTGTGTGCTATATAGGTTGGTTGTCCTCATAATCAAGAAGTGTTGAGATACTGGTATGGCATGCAAATGAGATGTATGGATACATCTGCACTGAACATGACCAACTTCGAAGCTTTTCTCCTATCAAGATTAGCTCTGATGGAATATGGGTATAAGTGTCCCTCTAACCTGAGATCACCATGGTGACTTTCAAGCAACTCACTATGCTTTAGTGCTGGAATATCTGAATTTTTAATTCAATGATGGAAGATTTTTGGGCGAAGTTAAGTACTTGAGGAGTCGGTGTGTGTATCAAGATGGGATTAACAACTCCTGATTTTAGGAGTTGTATTCAATTATGTTTCAATTTAGCAAAGCCTTGGCCAGGATAGTCTTAGTGAGGAGTCACGAGACTAATTACTTTGAGATACGATATGGATGTATTTACTAGGACTGATAGTCTAACCTTGAGTCATCTATTACACAGAGGTCATCAAGATGAATTATACAGTAACCATATTCCACAGGTACGTCGATGTTGTGTTGTGATAAATTTGATCTATTCGAATATTGGGTACCATTGCTAGAAGGTCACATCAATTGGTACAGAAAAAGAATTTTTGTGCTACTGACTTAGGATTCGAACCTATGGGGTCACATACAATAAGAGTTACTACATGATCTAATGGCAGATCTAGAGTTCTGATGGACTAAAACTTTGAGTTCCACTCATTTGGAACTCTCTAATTAAGAGTTTCACTACTTTGGGACTCTATTATCATGAGTACCATTCATTTGGAATACTAGATTCAAGAGTCCCACTGGAGTGGGACTCTTCGAGAGTTTCATAGTAATGGGACTCTATTGCCTAGACTCCCACTCGATTGGAACTCTATATTTATTGAAGGATTAATTAGTAATTTAATTATTGATTAGCTTAATTTGATTGTGCAATGAGGATTTGATCAAGTTTAATCGAATTGGATTTGATTGGGCTTGACCCAATTAGGTCATGAGTTGACCTAATCGCTGTAGGAGATTTGATCCTGATTTGATCAAGGGCTGGACCAAATTAATTTTTAATTTAATTAAAAATTAAATAGGTTGGGTTAAGTCTAATTTGGTTAGATTTAATCTGGTCTAGTTGATTTTGAATTAATTTGGTTTGGTTAAAACCAACTTGGATTAATTCAAACCCTATTTGAATTCAAACCTCCTCATGTGCCACCTCATGTTTGACTTTTCTACCTTGCCCACGCCCACCTTTATTTTTTACGTAAGTTTCTCTCATGAAGAGAAGGAATTTGTGCCCCTTTCATTTTTTGTTTGACCTAATCAAGTGTTGGATCAATTCAAACTTTTTCTGAATTTTGAATTCATAGAGGTTGGTTTGGTTGAAACCTCTCTCTCCCTCTTATCCTTATCTCCATGCCCTTCTCTTTTTTTGATCATCAATTTTTTGAAAAATGAGTATGCATGCAGAAGGAAAGTCCTTCTACGTGTGAAATAGGTGGTATGGGCATTGGAATTGGATAGTCTTACATTTGAATTCAAATACTAGAAGTTGGTTGAAACTAGTTCAACCAATCTTAATCTATCCACTCTACATAGCATTTCTACTTATTTTTTATGCAATAAATTATGAAGATTTTTATGTGTGAAGCCAGAGAGGTTATGATTCTATGGTAAAAATTTGAAAGTGATTAGGCATTAGTTTTGAATAAAAAAAAAATCCTGGAGTGAAGCTGAGCAGGATCCTATGGCACTCTATTTTTTCTTCATACCTCTATTTTCTTCTAATTTTTATCTCTAAAGACACCTAATTTTTAGATATGATCTAAATAAGATTTATAGATTTGAAAGTTATCTTTTCATAAAAACTTATTTCATGGAAAAACTCCACATAGAGAGGGCGTGAGAGGATTTACAATGCATCAGGATTTTTAGGCTGAGTGAAACCCAAGATTTGAGAATCTAGATTTGGGTTAAGAGATCGAGTGCTGTGAGCATTGAATTGTCACCAAACTTTGTACACCATCTTATCATCCTCCAAAGAATAAGTTTTAATTTTTTAAAATATTTAAAAAATCAAAAAGTAGATGATCGATCGGATCGATCATGATCAACCGTCGAAGGCTCTGTCGAGGAGCTAGCACTCTAGTAGGGCTGATTGGGGCCAGGAGCTACGTGTGGACCAACCATAGAGGCTAGACATATGTGCGACTATAGTACAACACTAGAGCATTATTTGTTAAATTCAGATTATGGTGATCAGCTTTCCGCAAAAAGGTATTGTATTCTGAAAATATAGATGTAGTAAATAGTTTGCTACACAATTTTATTTTCAGATCTTTATGAATACATGCATATTATGTTTAGATCCTTAGTGTAGGGTTCAATATTATGATATGATTAGTAGATAATTAATTAGATTAATTATTTTTTTCACTACATCTTTGCTATTTTTGAAAAATTTTTTTGAAAGTAACACTGCAAATCCTGCACTGCATCCTTCAGGTCCAACCATTAACATGATCATACTTGATCCATCTAACTAATGAATGATTAAGCCCAACTATGGTTGGTCAACCTAACCACTATTTAGAGAGATGTAGCTAAGAAATCATATTATGAATGATAATTTCATTAGCGGATAAGCACCAGGCCTATGGGCCTCCAATGATTATCTAACTAACGGATCCATTATCATCTACTTAATGGAAGGCTATGATCTAGTTATCACCATAACTATTTTATTTTAAGGATCTAATAATTTTAAAAAATTTAATTGATTTGATTTAAAGAGAGAAGGTAAGATGAACCAGCTTGTCATGATCTTTCCACTGGCTTTACTAAGTCTGCTTAAGGGAGGCCATTAATAGGCTGGTCTAAGAGCACCTAAATCAGTTATACTGATTTACTTAGCTGACATGGGTCAGCTCGAATAGTCATGTAATCTGATCAAAACATAATTTTATCAAGAGTCCAGATAAGTTTGATCAGTAGGAGGGTCTGCCAAAGCTTGCCTTAGACACCATCAGAAATGGTCAGATAAATAGGCTACCAATTAAAGACCGTCGGTCTGGCTTACCTTAGATACCAACTGATTTAATTAATTTTAATTAGATCAACCTAACAGTTCATGCTAGACCGCAGAGTCAAGAATCAAGTTCGTCTTGGCTCTCGTTAAAGATATGGACTTGATCAACTACAACTACTATAATTGATCTAGAGAATCCTTGACCTAATCTAAGACAATAATTGATTAGATTTAGTCAATTCTCTAATTAAATCCATTCTTTAATCTAACCCTAGGTCTAACCCAATTAATGAACCTTATCCCCACTAATCCATTTAACCTAATGTGTTATGATTTGTGTCTTAGAATCTTCAATTTACAATCCTAGATCCTAATTAAACAACTTCTTAATTCTTAATTAAGTTTTGGGCTGAGGGTTGGGATTCGACTTTTTAAAAATAAATTTTATATTTATAAAATATTTTTATAATATAGTTCTATCAATCAAGTTACATGTTTGATTCATAATCAATATGCAAGTAACATAAATATGAATCTACTTTAGATCTAATCTAAATAGGTTCATGTAATTGAAATAATTTCAACTTTAATCAATCATAAATTTTTTTAAATCAAATCTAACATATTTATGATGATTAAAATTAGATTAAAATATTTTTAACTAGATCATAAAATTTTTTAGATCTAATCTAAAATTTTATTATCAACATTTCAAATTAGCACATACTAGAACAACCTCTCCACTATAAGAAATAAATCTTATAGTAGAACAACCTTATAATCAGTCCGTACAATCTAAAATTTTTATTTTTAAATCTAAAACTATTTTAAATTTAATAAATCATAAATAAAATTAGATCATATCCAATAAATTTATGATTAAAGATAAATCTACACGAACTAGGATAATCTCTCCACTACAAGGGATAAATCTTACAGCAGGATAATCTTATAATCAGTTCATGTGATTATCATTTTTAATTTTAAATTTAATAAATAAATTATAAATTAAATCTAATCTAAAAAATAATTTAAATATATATACATAATCATGTAATAATCAATCTTGCTCTGATACCAATTGAAGAAATTAGATCTAGAATTTTAGAATTAGATTTTGAAACTTTCTCAAGATTTGACAGTGAAAGACTAAAATTAATTAAAATAAATTTTAAATATAAAAAATATCCTAGATTTAGAATCTATTATATGATCATGGCATGTCATTAAATAAAAAATTAAAATATATAAAAAAATTAAAATATGTTGATCACATCAACATGTATATACACTACATCTAATGCAAATATGAAAATAATAGATCAGATCTATTACCTATGCAAGTTAGTCATTCTAACTTACTGATCTAGGCTTGAGGATGAAGTTGTGAGCCACATATGCATCCGATCTCTAGGAGTCATCTACATGAGCCCACGATCACGATCAGAAGTCCTGATGCAGAAAATCAGCATAGTATGCTAGTACTGTACTGATCCTTCTTTGACGATCGATCAGATCCCTCCTTCTGGATTTAGACTCTTCCAAAGAGAAGAAGGAAGAGATGAGTTTTTAGATGTGAGACACTCTTAGAAAACTCAAGGAAGGATGTTGTTCTATACATTCGACCTATTCGGCCATTAGGTACTATTGCTAGATGGTTACTTCGATTGGTATAAAAATCTATTTCTATACCACTGACTTAGGTTCAGACCTATGAGGTTACATATATTAGAGTTCACGATCCGATCAGATGGTTAATCAATGATTAAGAATCGTTCTAGGGTTAAACAATCAATATGATTGATATTTAACCTAGTGCAAGAATTGCAGGAGGATCGATTAGCAATTTGATTGCTAATTGACTTAATTTGATTAAGTCAAAGGACTGAGATTAAGTTTAATTAAATATAATTTAATTAGATTTAGTTTGAATTTGATTGGATTAAATCCAATTGGCTTATTGGATAAGTCAAGTGCAAGGAAGAACTAGTCCTAGTTCAATTAGAACTTGGGTCAATCCAATTTCTAATCTAATTAGAAATTCAATTAGAATTAAATATAATTTAATCTAATTTAATTAAATTTTTAATTAAATTAAGATCTATTTTAATTGGTTTAAGTAAATTTTGATTTTATTTGGTCCAAAGATCATGTTGGACCAAGTCAAATTGAAAGTCCTAGTGAGACTAGGACTTGTATCAACCCAATCTCTAATTTAATTAAAAATTAAATTAAAATTTAATTTAATTTAATTTAATTTAATTAAGGTTTTGGTTGGACTAAGACCTATTATAATTGGATTAAAATAAATCTGATTTAATTTGGTTAAAAGATTTTATTTGACCAAGTCAAATTGGAAGTCCTAGTATGACTAGGACTTCCCTCCTTGTGCCACCTTAGCCCCAATGCCCCCCCACTCATATTTTTTAGGATTTTTTCATGGAAAATGCTCTCCCCAGGCCCTCTCACACATGCCCTTCTCTTTCTCTCCTATTTACTTGGGAATTAGTTAAGGACCAAATCAATAGATGGAAAGTTGTTGTGGTATTGGACTCTATATGATAGAATCCCAACAAACATTGACTCTTCCCTAGTGTGCCACCCCCATCCTAATTTTTTCTCTGATTTCTATGGTAAAAAGAAGAGTTTTTGTGCACTGTTTTGTGGTGGTCCATGGCATGGGATGAGGAGGGGGCACCCAAGTGTTGGGCACCCCAACAACTTGCCATATATGGTCCTGTCTTGTCTAGAAATTTGACCTAGACAAGGCTCTTCCATAACTTATTATTTAAAATAAATTTTTACTTAAATTTTTCATGAAACATAGACCTTTGAGATATAATTTGGGTGTCCAAAAATCAGAGGGAAAGGATTCTTGGGCATTGAGATTCAATAGACACCAAACAAGATGTCTAGGTGAGAGTAAAAAGAAGAAGAAGAGGATCTTCTTCTAGGGTTGCTGTGTTCATCATCTTCCTTCTTTCTTCCTTGGGTTTTCTGAGAGAGTCTCAAATTTGAAACCTCTTCTCCACCTTCTCCTCTTTGAAAGAGTTCAAATTCAGAAGAAGGCATCTGATCAACCATCAAAAAAAATCAGCATGGTATTAGCATACTGTACTGATTTCCTATATCAAGATTTCTGATCATGCTCGTGGGCTCGTGTGGACGACTCCTAGAGACCGGATGCATATGTAGCTTACAACTTTATCCTCAAGCTCGGATCAGTAAGTTAGAATGTCTAACTTGCACAGATAATAGATCTGATCCATTGGTTTTGTAGCTACATTAGATGTAGTATTATAACATGTTGATGAGATCAACATGTTAATATTTTTTTTTATATTTTTAATTTTTAATTTAATATCATGATTTGATCATATAATAAATCTTAGATCTAAGATATTTTTATATTTATTTAAATAAATATTTAATTTATTTAAGTCTTCTACTGCATGATCTTAAAAGAATTTCAAGATCTACTAATGAAATCCTAGATTTGATTCCTTCAATTGGTATCAGAGCCTAGATTCTTATTACATGATTTTCTTAAGCATATTTAGATTATTTATTGAATTAGATCTAATTTATAATCTAATTATTAAATTTAAAATTAAAAATTTAGATCTCACAAACTATCATAAGGTTGTCCTACTATAAGATTTATCCTTTACAATAAAAAGATTATCCTAGTTCATGATGATCTATTCCTAATCATAAATTTATTAGATTTAATCTAATTTTATTTATAATTTAATAGATTTAAAATAATTTTAGATCTAAAAATAAAGTTGTTAGACTACATGGACCACTATAAGGTTGTCCTGCTGTAAGGTTTACCTCTTACAGTGAAAAGATTGTCCTAATACGTGCTAATCTAAAATATTGATCATAAAATTTTAGATTAAATTTAAAATATTTTATGATCTAATTAAAAATATTTTAATCTAATTTTAATCATCATAAATATGTTAGATTTAATCTAAGTTGATTTATGATTGATTGATATTGAAACTATTTCAATTTCATAAACCTATATAGATTGGATCTAAAGTAGATTCATATTTATGTTACTTGCATTTTGATTATGAATTAAACATGCAACTTGGTTGATAGAATCATGTTGTAAAAATATTTTATAAATATGAAAATTATTTTTGAAAAGTCAAACCCGAACCCTTAGCCCAAAACTTAATTAAGAATTAAGAAGTTGTTTGATAAGGATCTAGAATTATAAATTGAAGATCCTAAAACATGAATCATAACACATTGGGTTAAATGGATTAGTGAAAATTAGGTCCATTAATTGGGTTAGACCTAGGGTTGGATTAAAAATAAACTTAATTAAAGAATTGACTAAATCTAATCAATTATTATCTTAGATTAGGTTAAGGATTCTCTAAATTAATTATAATAGTTATAGTTGGTGAAGTCTATATCTTTAACGAGACCCAAGATGGACTTGATTCTTGACTATGAGGTCTAGCATGAACAGTTAGGTTGATCTAATTAAAACTATTAAATCAGTTGGTGTCTAAGATAAATCAGACCGGTGATCTTTAATTGGCAGCCCACTTACCTAGCCACTTCTAATGGTGTCTAAGAAAAATTTTAGCAGACCCTCCCATTAATCGAACTTACCTAGCCTCTTGGTGAAATTATATTTTGATCGAATTACTTGACTATTCGAGCTGACCAATGTCAGCTAGGTAAATCAGTATGACTAATTTAGGTGCTCCTTGACTAGCCTATTAATGGTCTCCCTTAAGCTGACTTGGTGAAGTCAGTGGGAGAATCATGATAAGCTATTTCATCTAACCCTCTTCCTCTAAATCAAATCAATTAAATCCTTTAAAATTATTAGATCCATAAAATAAAATAGTTATGGTGATAACTAAATCATAGCCTCCCATTAAGTGGATGATAATGGGTCCATTAATTGGATAATCATTGGAGGCCCATAGACCTGGTGCTTATCCGCTAATGAAATTATCATTCATAATATGATTTCTTTGATGCATCTCTCTAAATGATGGCTAGATTGACCGACCATAGCTAGGCTTAATCATTCATTAGTTAGATGGACCAAGTATGATCATGTTAATGGTTGGACTTAACCAAAACTTTCAGTAAAGGCCCTAGCCTACTGAAAAAATATCTGAGATAAAATTAAATTACTAAAAATTATTTAGAAAAATAATTGATTATGAACCTATCCTTAGATGTACATGGGTTGACCAACCATAGTTGGGCTTGTGTGTAGTCTATGTGGATTCTAATATCCACTAAGGAATTAGGATACTTCCTCGAATTGGAGGTAGAGGCTATCAGTTCGAATAAAATAGTGGGAGACCTTTTGATTAAAGTCCAAATCTTTAGGTTTAATAAATCAATTACTAATTAGGCTTTTGGTTCTCCTTTATGCAGTTAAATCCAAATCATAGTTGCTCCATTCACTGTTAAATAGTGATTAACTTATGGGACCCAACTTCAATAATAAGTTTCGAAAGTTGAATGTTGTTCAGCACTACGAAGTGGTTCGTGCTGGGGCCTCTATGCTTAATTTAAACATAAGATCCAAGAATAACCTAGATCAGGTAGAGTGCTTTCATTGTAAGAAGCAGGAGCATTGAAAGAGGAATTATCCTTAATATCGTGATTCCCATGACCACAACAGGCTGAATAAGAGAGATGAGCAAGTAGTTGCTGATCAAGGATGTTATATGATAATATCTTATAATTTCTCTATTTATGATACTTCTACTTGGGTATTGGATATCGGAAGTCCAGTCCATATTTGCAATACATTGCAAAGACTTCAAATTAGTAGAAGATTTGAGAATAATGAGTGATTCTTGAATGTTGGAGATGGAAAGTCTGTTCCAGTTCTAGCTATGAAAATAGTTCAACTTATTCTCAATGCTAATATCATTTCTTTAAATGAATGTCATTATTGTCCTTCCTTTCTGATAATTACAATCTCTATTAGCCTTTTGGCCAAAGATGGTTATCATTTGTCTATAAAGGAAGATTATTGTGACATTATTATGAATAATGCTACAATAATACAAAGATAACAAAGAAATGATATTTACATTTTATCACAGCCTGTGAGTATAATGTACACTTCTAAAAAACATCCTAGATTAGATAATGTCTTGATATCTACCTATGGCACTATAGACTAGGTCACATTAACAAGAATAGGATAAACAGATTGACCCAAGAGAAAATTCTCAAAGTAGATGATTGTGAATCACTCCAACCTATGAGTCCTATCTTCTTGAAAAAATGATCAAGTCATCTTTTACTGAAAAAGATGAGAGAGCTACTGAGCTCTTAGGTCTAGTACATATTGATGTATATGGACTAATGAGCACTGGTGCTAGAGGTGGATATTTCTACTTTATCACTTTCATAGATGATCTATCTAGGTACGGATATATTTATTTGATGAAACTTAAGTTGGATTCATTTGAAATGTTCAAAAAATTTTGAAGTGAAGTGGAAAAATAAACTAAAAAGAGTATTAAAACTCTTCGATCAGATCGAGAAAGTGAATATTTATCCAGTGAGTTCTTAATATATCTAGGAGAGAATGAGATTCTCTCATAGTGGACTCCTGGCATACCATAGCATAATGGTGTATCGAAAAGAAGAAATCGAACCTTATTGGACATGGTTTGATCCAGATGGGGTTTGTCAGTCTGCTTATTTCATTTTGGGGTTATGCTCTTGAGACTGCATGTTATATATTAAATAATGTACCAAGTAAATCTATTGCAAAGACTCCATATGAGATATGGACTGGGTGTAGGCCTGCACTCTCTCACCTACGATTTTGGGGTTGTCCGACCTATGTCAAATATTTGCATACAGTTAAGCTTGGACTCCGATCTGATAAGTGTGTGTTTATAGGATATCCCAAAGAAAGTAAGGGTTACTATTTCTACCATGCTAAAGAACAAAAGGTGTTCGTCAGCCTTAAGGCAATCTTTTTAGAAAAGGAGTTCCTTGGTGAAGAAACTATTGCCTCTAAGGTTAAACTTGATGAAGTTCAACAGGTAGAAAACTCGATACCTATAGCTGAACCTGAGTCGAATTTGATTAGATCAGATCCAGACTCTAGTGTACCATACCATTAAGGCAATTTGGTAGAGTACTGCATCATCCGAATAGATACTACGGTCACTACAATAAAATAAATTTTTAGCGATGCAAAATTTTCATCGCTAATAATCAATTTTCATCGCTAATAATTATTAGTGATGGAATTTTCATCGCTAATTCTTAGTCACAAAAAATGGGGTTGTAGATAATTATTAACGATGAAATTTTCTTTTTGTCACTAATAACAATTGTTTATGATGAAAACTTTTTATCGATAAAAAATTTTTACATTCATCGCCTTTTCTATGATGAAATTATTTGCAATGGAAACAAATTTTTTTCCATCATAAATAATATTTTTATCGATAAAATTTTTTTATCGTAGATAAAAAATTATTTATGATGGAAATAATTCTATCATAGATAATCATTATCTACAACAAAAAATTTTTGTCGTAGATATTTGATTATCTATGATAGTATATTTATGATGGAAATAATTCCATCATAGATAATCAGTTATCTACAATGAAAATTTTTCATCATAGATAATTACATCATAAATAATATTTTTAAAAATAAAAAAATATTCTTATATTAATTTTTTTAATTTTTAAAAAATAAAATAAAAAATCCATAAATAAATATCATCATTTCATTCATCCATAAATAAACATAAACAAATGTCATCATTTCATTCATCCATAAATAAATTTCATTTTTCATTACATAAAAATTTAATTATAAAAAATATTTTTTTATAAATATAAAATATCTAAAATAAAAATATACAAAAATAGGTAGCCGACCATCAAGCACCAATAATATCTGGAGAAGAAAAATGGGCCGAATAAGGAGAGTGCTTAGAAAAGCTCAGACCGATCTGCTGCTGCCTCATCATGTGCATCATCTGCTCCATCTGTGCTATCCACTCTATCATCTACGTTTGGAACAGGTGGTACTCATCGATGCATGCACTCAAATTAGCAATCCGCTATCGATCTTCAGCAGTCGATCTCTGTATCTCTGCCAGCCCAACATCATAGGCAACATGGATATCAGTCCTGGATGGACATGAAGATGGAGGAGCTCTAATCCCATACCCTAGCCTCCTAACATAATAGGATCTCGTACCAAGCACTCGATCATAGATCTCATCATCTGTGGGTGCAGTCGAGTCCTCTAGGGTAGGCTAGGATCTAATATCTATCATACAATCCTAAAAATTTAATTTATAACTATTCTAAGTTTGTACTGAAAATCAAAATACAAATACATAAATAGTTAAAAAAACTTACATAAAACTCTTGGCTCCTATCGTCCAGCCTCCTGACTGTCGCTGATGTGTCCGCTGGTAGATATCGATCCTATCAGGAAGCTCGCCATCTCTACATCTCTCTGTAATTTAAGAATAATTAATAAAAAAATTTTAAATAGTTAAAGAGTTAATATATGATAAATAGAAATTACTTACTATCTGCTCCATTTGACGAGCGAATGGCCTTGAACCCCCACAATGCGAGACTGTCTATCTCACTCGATTTGCGGCATTCTTGGCACATTGATCCTACATAGTTAACATTCAAATTAATCAATAAATAATTAAATTTAAAAATAAATAATATTTAATTATTAAATTCTAAATAAGAAAAAGTTATTTGATATGTCGAATCCTCGTATGTGAGGCATATGACAACCCAGTCCTTCATAGTGATGCTATCATATGGCCGCTGTCACGCTGCCTCCACCCCCTGGTAGTGCACTATAGCATATCAGTGGCAATGAATGCAATGCCGGTACTTCTTGAAATATGAGCATAAATGATCATCTACAGCTCACCATATACGATCATGCTCAAAATCAATAATGTCAAAAATAGCCTACGAATAATAAATATTATAGGAATACAGTGCTAATTAAATATTTAAATAAATATTATTATACCTATAAGTGGCTATAGAAGACCTTCCTCTGAGGTCATGTAACCTGACGCCAATTGAAGAGCATCGTCGGGGCATAGCTACGGCAAATGATGCCCAGCTTAATTTGCCATGGCTCACACCATCCCCTAATAGGTCTAGTATAGCCTGGTGGAATCTCGATGCGGAGATGCTATCCCTCGTGCTCGTGTCTCCAATGCTTAAGGGCGAGATTCTTCGACGAGGTTCTTTGATGGATCTCGCCCTCGCCTCACCACCGAAATAGAATGGCCTACAAAAATAATGAATAGATTATTAGTACATTAGCCATCTATTAACCTAATAGATAAATTAAAATAAAATTTTATAATATAAAAAATATTAAAATACCATTCAGGCCCGCCTGATCACTTGAACCTACCTTAGTCCGATCCCCCTATACAGGGCCCTCCGGTGACTCCAATGGTGTAGCAATGGAAATGGGGAAAGGCTCAGCGGTACGCTAGGAAGTCAAACATCATCGTATCCCTCCTGGCGCCATACCTGCAATCCTTAAAGTATGCATTTAATTAACTTGACATATACAACCTTTGAAGTCTAGGAATCAATGAAAAATATCTTAAAATCTTATAAGGTATCTTCTTTCCTTTTCTATTATCGATTTTGTACCTAGGCTCACCACATTGCGGACATTCACTTGCTTGTTCGTTCTTCTTGTAAAATAATATACAATCATTTTTGCAAGCATGTATAGGAATATAGCCAAGTCTCAATTTTCGCATATACATTTTTGCTTCAGTATATGATTTCAAAAATGTCGATCCATCAGGAAGAGCTACTTTAATCAATGCTAAATTTTGATCAAAAGACTTCTGACTCCATCGGTTTACAGTTTTAATATGAAGCAATTTTATTAAAAACTCTAACTTGGAGAACTTCACACAATTTGGATAGAGTGGCTCTTGTGCATTCTGAACAAGCTTTGCAAACTATTCTAAAGTCCCTTCTATCTCATTAATATTATATTCATGATCAGAACTATCTTGAGATTCACCAGCACTCATGAGTACATTTGAGCTAACATCCTGATGTTAATCATCCATTAGCGAACCTATACCATCATGTTCGACAGGTTTAGTAGTATCAATATCATCTTCGATATCGTCATTGTCGTACACAACTTCATTAGGATCACCCTTCCCATGCCATATCCAGCGAGCATACTTCTTATCCATACCAAAATATAGCAAATGCTTCTCAACAAGTGATATGTAATGATACACCATATTGACAAATTTTTTATATGGATATTTTATCCGACTGGCATTATCAACCTTACACCGTGTAAATTCAATAAAATCTTGAATATCTTTTCGATATTCAGGCAAGAAAATATCTCTGACGTTCATCCAACTTTTATCGATATCAATATGACAATAAAGAATAATGATTCATAAATCCTAACTCCACCAACTCCATCCTAATAGGTATGGTCCTATCCCTTTTAAAAATGTATCACTTTTAGTGTTGCCATAGCTTTGTTCTTTGTTCCATATTCAAAAAAAAATTTCAGCAACATCTTTCTACAGTTGTTCAAGTATATGATATAGATGGATTATATTTTAACCACATCTAATATGTACTTAGAGAATGAACGAGATAACTATGATGAAATTTTTCATAATAGAACATAGAACACGATGACAACAATAAAATATTGATGTATTTTTGAACTACCCAAATCGGGGCATCTAAGAGTCATTCACAGAGTCCATTTTAGGAACTTTATGACTAACTCTTGAATAGGAGTCTAAGGTTACATGATTGCATGCATAATATAACTACCAGATAGGATTCGAGATGGAGATCCGATCAGGATCATGGCCTGATAAGTACCATAAATTCATCAATAAAAATATTAATTTATTAATTAATTTATATTAATTTTTAAGAATTAATGACCAATTTATATATATTTTTAAGAAATTAATATTTTTATTAATTAAAAAATAAATAAAAAATAATAAAAAATAAAAAATAAAATTTTATAATCAATGAAAAGAGCCCATTTTTTTTTATCATAATAAAATAAGTTTGAAATAAAATAGAGCTAAAACAAAGAAGATGTAAATTTTTAAAGAAATAAAATAAATAAAAATTAAAAAAAAATATACGGCTCAAGCCGCCGTGCCATATCAGTCGGTGCATCCAAACACGTCGAGCCAAGTCGACAAGCCAGCATGCTAAGCCAGCCACGTAAACTAACTCAGTCGTGGAAGCCGTCAGTCGGTCCACGATCCAGGCATGGACCGCCAGCTCAGCAGAAATCGGTGAATCACGGTGCGACACATGGTAGACCTAGATCCTTAAAGGGTTCATAAAAAATCTATCATGGTTCACAGAGCATTTTGATCTTTTCACTCAATGATAGGAGTGCTGATTGGCTGCGGTGTGTGGTGCGGCTGGTCCATGCAGTCCATAGAAATAGTAATTACACGATCGGATGGCTGCGGTAGCTTACGGTCAAGATCAAACAGCTGTGGTTATTTTTAAATTTGATTTAGCTTCAGACTTCATGCGGATCACCATCCAATGATAGTGCACGATCCAGGGAATGATCCAACGGTCCAGAATGCTCCCGACGGTAATCAGAATTTCAGATGCACGATCAGTGGCCAGATTTTCTCCATCAACATGCAATCAACGGCTAGAATTTAATCCGACCTGATCTAGACTGATACGCATCTGATTTTGATGATTTTTGGCCCATTGAATTCCTATTGAATGGCTGGATTTCATCAAACCTACCAAAATTCATCCAGAACTCTTTTTTTATCCAAATTTTATTCGAGTTTCTTTATATTTTGAAGATTAAAAAGGTTATTAGTCCCACATTGCCTAGAAGAAAATCCTCCACTCCTCCTAGCTCTATAAAAAGGACCCTAGGCCTCTAAAATAAACAGATCTGATCAAGATGAAGCTTTGGTAAAGGGGGAAGCCAAGCTATGGATTAATGGTTGCTTCAAAGCAACAGATGCCAAGAGAAAAAGTTGGGCTTCTACACCATCTTTCCACTAATGCTGATCCAAGATCAGATATCAGACTATTTTATTTTATTTTTTTTCTTTTTTTTTAAATTTTATGTATTTAAATTTTAAAATTTTAATTAATGTAATTTTTTTTGCACTTTGATTTTAACTTTTTTTATTGTAATTTAATTTTTGCACTTTAATTATTATTCTTTATTTTACTGCAAGTAGATGCTAAGATCTAATTAATAAATCTCAGTACCAAGTTTACTTTTCTGCATAATTTAATTTCTATTTTATAATTTTAATTTTTAATTTCTAACTTTAAATTCTATTTTCAAATCTTTTTCTTTTTTTTTTAAGAAAATTAAAAATTTTAAATCTAAAAATACTATCTTTTCTATGGATTCGATCCGACTCACTGCTATCTATGCATTTTTAATTATTTTAAGAAGTCGGATTAAACTAGTAAATATGGTGTCTTAACGACAACATCGCGTTCTTATCAAGTTTTTGGCGTCGTTGCTAGAGAGGCATAAAAATTAAATTTTTTTATTTCTTTGATTTTTTTATTGCCTACTAATTATTTTTCTTATTTATTTTGTAGAAAAAAATAGAGAAAAGATCAAAGAAGATTAGGGCATGAACAAAACTCTCAATCCTATTTGGTGAGATCATTCCTAAACCCTAAATCTTTTTCCTTATTTTTAATATTTATTTTATTTTTAAATTAATTAAATATTATCTACTTAAACCTAATTAAAAATTTCATCATAAGATTAGAAATCCTAATTACTTAGAGCATCCATCATATTAGTTTTGTTTTTATTTTTATTTTTTTTGATGATTGCTGGAGGCAAGGTAAGCCTTTTAGAATTCAATTAGTTGCATGCATCTAGCTTAAATTGCATAGAACTCTTTGATAAAATTTTTTTTTTATGCATATTCATATTAAACCAAATTAAGGGCATAATCCATTAAACAAGATAAGGTAGGAATTTGATCATCCTTCCTTGGCCCACAAACAACCAACCAGCATCCTACATTAACTCAAACCTTAACTTTTAAAATCAATTAGACATCAACCCTTAAGGATATTCGAGCTCAATAGGATAAAGAACCCTAAGAGTTGAACCAAGTTAGGGTTAATCAATTTGATTGGTGTCTAAGAAAGTGATTCAAAGATGACTGAGCCCGAAAGAAGGTGGTTACTTAATTGATTCTGTTCGCTTACCTGGCCAAGCATAATTAGTGTCTAAGGCAAGCAACGGGGGGACTCCCACCGATCTTACACTTATCTGGCCAGTTGATTGACTGATCCTCTACTTGGAAGACTCGAAGGTGATCTTGGTAGTTAGGAGCTATCTAGACCTAAGACAACCCTTAGTCAGGATTGATTGCCTAACTTGTTTGCTAAATAACATCAAACATAAACCACAAATTAACTCCTCTCTATCATCTCTAGATTTAAGACTCCTTAGGATCTTTCTTTAGAACCCTCTTCTTTCTTTCTCTCCTCTTTTCTTAAAAAAATAATAATAATAATAAAATAAAAAAAATATATATCTTGAACCATATATCAGGTTGCACTAGTACATGCATGGTAGAAGATCGCTTTTACCTGACCTAGTTAAACCAAATTTTGAAATTGAAAGACTAATTCATATAAGACCAGATAATCAAATGGCTGGAAATCATGAAGAACCACCTAGGCAGATGAAGGAATACTTTATTCCTTCCACCTACAACCCATCGACTTGCATCCACTTACCTGATATCCCTGCTAGCCACTATGAGATCAAGTCGACCACAATCCAGATGCTCCCATCTTTTTATGGGAACACCAATGAAGACCCTTACAAACATCTGGATGAATTCTTAGAAATCTGCTCTACGGTAAAAATTCAAAATTTTTCTGATGATGCCCTTAGACTGACCTTGTTCCCTTTCTCATTAAAAGATAAAGCCAAGTACTGGCTTGGCACATTAGGAAGAACAATTCAAACATGGGCAGAGATGCAACATGAATTTCTTAAGAAATTTTATCCCATAGGATGAACCAATACCATGAGGCGAGCCATCATGGGATTTGCTCAGCTTCCAGAAGAACAAATTCATGAATCATGGGAAAGACTTAAGAAACTTCTTAGAAAATGCCCACACCATGGTCTATCTATGTGGTAAATTATACAAGCTTTCTATGAAGGTTTAGGAGATAAATATAAGCAGATGGTTGATGCATCCTGTGGAGGTGCATTCATGAGTAAAAGTGAGGATGAAGCTTATACCTTGTTTGAAACCTTAAGTGAAAACTCTATTAACCATGCTTCATTATCCTCTTATGAAAGATCAATTTCTCAACAAAAATAGACAGGAATTTATGAGATCAAAATTCCAAAACTTAATTCTAAGACAAACTTGAACATAATAGCATAAAAATTAGATAAAATCGACCTTATTACCTAAAAATTAGATCAATTCCTAAATCTAGGTCAACAATCTTCTGCACAATAAACACCAGCTTCTAATTATCAAGAGATTTGCTCTATTTGTGCTAGCCCAATACATCATGGAAGTGAATGTCCCATGATTGCACAATTACCACCTCTTATCCAAGAACAAGTCCAAGTTGCTCAAGGTTACTCCAAACTACTTAATGACCCATATTCAAATTTATATAATCCTGGTTGGAGAAACCATCCTAATTTCTCTTGGAAACCACAACAAACTCAGGCTCAGACCCAAATCCCACCAGTTCCAAAATTATCAAAATAGGCCTCTAGTACCAGAACTATGCCTATAATAAGGGTCAACCTAGTCAGTCTTCTCAACCACTGCATTATAATCAGCCCTCATACCCACCTCCTCAACAGACCAATCTAGCCGACGATAAATTCAATCAACTTCAATAATTAATTCTAAGCCAACAACAATCAATCGCCAGACTAGAAGCTCAAATAGGATAATTAGCTGAGTCTAGCATGAGGAGAGAACCAGGTCAATTACCAAGCCAACCAATTGCAAATTCTAAAAATAATCCATCCAATGTCTATCAACCACCTGGATTTACTCATCCATCTAACATCCCACCTAAGAATCCCCAATTAGAAAATGCCAAAGCAATATCTGAACTTAGAAGTGGTAGGATTCTTAAGGACCCATACCAAGACTAGGTGATAGAGGCTAATACTGATGTTAGCCAAGATGAAAAATTTGAAGAAGAGGATAGTACTGAAACTAATCATATAGAAGAACCTGAGCTTAGAACTGGTACTGACACTGATAAGATAGATAAAGAAAAGAAGAGAACAGATGAATTAGCTAAGACATATAAACCCAAAGCCCCATTTTCTTCGGCCTTAGAAGCAGGACTCTTCTCGCATAAAAAGCAAGAAAGCACGCAACAAGGAGCTAATGGAAACTATTTAAATAAGTTCATATTAATTTACCCCTCCTTCGATGCAATTCAGCATGTCCTAGCCTATGCTAAATTTCTAAAAGAATTCTACACCTAGAAGCATGAGCCACAAACCACCAAAAGAGTTATGCTATCCTGAGGAATGTAAGTGCGGATCCTGTTAAATCCAATACCTCAAAAGATGAAAGATCCTGGTGCACCCTTAATTTCATGTGTTATTAGGAGGTATAACCTTTAACCGAGCATTACTAGACTTAGGAGCTAGTGTGAACCTACTTCCAACCTTGGTTTATGAAAAATTTGGGATTGGAGAATTAAAACCCAAATCAGTTATTTTGCAATTAGCTGATAGATCTATAAAAACACCACGTGGTTTTAATTGAGGATGTTCTAGTTAGAGTAGATAAATATTATTTTTCAATAGACTTCCTCATACTTGGCATGGAACCATCCCAAGAACTTAACCAGAATCCCATAATTTTAGGACGTCCATTCTTAGCGACTGCCAATGCCAATATCAACTGTAAGACAGGAGCTATAGACATTTCTTTTGGGAATCAAAAAGTAAGAATGAATGTTTTTAATACCCCAAAATACACTCAAGAGGAGGAAGACTATTTTGTAATCAATCAGGTAGATAAAATAGTTGAATCTAATTCCTCCTTAGATTTACTGCAAGATGACAAACCCACTGAAGAAACTCAAACCCAGGAAGTGAATGCCTTGCTTAATTCACCTCTACCATCACATTCATTACCTTGGTCAGTGAAAGTTGAGCTCTTACCTGAGCGAAAAATTAAACCATTACATCCTTCAATTCATTCCACCACAACTTGAACTAAAATCTTTACCTGAATCACTTAAGTATGTATTTTTAGAATCAAAGAAAACTCTACCAGTAATAATTGCTTCTAACTTAACTACTGAATAGGAAAACTAATTGGTAAATATTCTAAAAATATATAAGAAGGCCATAGATTGGACCGTCGCTGATTTAAAAGAAATTAGTCCATCAATATGCATGCACCATATTTATATAGAAGATAATGCCAAACCAACTCGAGAGATGCAAAGACGGCTTAACCCTAACATGCAAGAAGTAGTCAAGAAAGAGGTAATTAAGTGGTTAGATGCTAGAATTATTTATCCTATCTTTCACAGCCACTGGGTGAGTCCCACACAAGTTGTTCCAAAGAAATCTAGACTCATGGTTGTCTGCACTGAATATGAAAACTTAGTACCAACACGACTTTCCACTGGATGGCGTGTCTGCATAGATTATAGAAAACTCAATATAACAACCCGAAAAGATCATTTTTCCTTATCCTTTATTGATCAAATCCTAGAAAGACTAGCAGGCCAACAATACTTTTGCTTTTTAGATGGATACTCACGATTCAATCAGGTAGCAATCTATCTAGGAGATCAAGAAAAAACCATCTTTACATGTTCCTATGGAATCTTTGCTTTCCGCAGAATGCCATTCGGATTATGTAATGCACCTGCGACTTTTCAAAGGTGCATGATGTCAATATTTTCAAACATGATAGAAGATTTCTTAAAAATATTCATGGATGACTTTTCAATCTTTGGAGAATCTTTTGAGAGTTGCCTCAATAATTTGAAGAAAATATTAAAACGATATATTGAGGCTAATCTAGTGTTAAGCTAGAAAAAGAGCCACTTCATGGTTCAAGAGGGGATCGTTTTAGGACATATAGTATCTAAGAAAGGGATTGAGGTAGATAAAGCTAAAGTTGAACTAATTTCTAAACTTCCTCCTGAAGGAAAATCCTGATTTTCCGATCTAGGTTCGTTCAGATCTGATCAGATCAAGAGATATATTTCAAAAATTTTTCTCTTTGATCTATATCAAATCTAGGATGTTTCAGATCTGATTCTTATTATTTTAATAAATAAAATAAAATAAGAATAAATTAAATTTAATTTAATTTACCTAATTTGGGTAATCCTATTATCCTGTTGATGATCCTGTTTGCAGCGGAAGGTTCTGGATCTAGCCACGCAAGCGCCTGGCCTCTACCAGTATCCACTCGGGCTGGATTTGGAGATCCTCTTCTTCTCTATCACGTCTCCAAAAATCAAATCTGGATCTAATCTGGAGGATCTTCAAAACTCCTTTTGAAGATCAGCAGTCGTCCTTTACCGCAGTGCAGCCTTCTTGCTTTTGATCCCCTTTCTTTCATCTGGATCGCACCAACCAAGCTCCAAAACTATTTTGGACATGGAGAGAAGAGGGAGAAGAAACTTTGGCATGGAGGAGGAGAGGAGAAAAGGCCTTTGGGCATATGGAAACTCTTATTTCAATCATCTTATCTAATTTGAGTTGGGCACAGGGACTTATTTATAGACTACCTGTGATCCAACTCTTCTTCTTCCCAACCAATCACAACCCTTTGTGAAATCAGATCTAAATCTGATTGGTGGAAATAGAGTCCCCTAGATTCCTCCTTAGAGGGCACCTAAGACCAGTCAAACTAGATTCTTAGAAGAACTCTAATTGGAATCCAAAAGGGAGGTGGAGTCCTTGTCCAACAAGGACTCCAGGGCGCCTCCAACTTGGGCACACGCCAAGGTGGCATGCGCCCTCCTCCTTGCCAAGTTCTGGTAGGGGGACAGGCCCCCACCAGCTCTCCAATAGGTGCATGATATGTGGTCAAAAGTCAAAGTGTCAATGGTCAACGTTTGACCAGTCAAAGGTAGATTTTTGATCAAAGTCAAAGAACAAGAAATGGCAGGTGACCAAAAATGGTAGGTAATGTCTTACAAAATAAGACAACCTTTTCTAACTTGGACAACCTCCAGTCAGACCATATGAAGGCCTCTGATTGAGCATAAACTCATTTGGCTCAGAAAGGACAACTTATTTATAATAGCAAAAGAAGAACGTTAGGTTCAATCGAGTGCTAGCACGATTTCCTTGAACCTAATTAAATCTCATTCAGATCAATTAAACGAGATCAGTTCAATTGATGATCACCAGATTCTAACCCTTGTTTGTGTGACCCAGTTAGATTCAGTTCTGTATGGTAATGGGATATGTCATGATCTCTATCATCGACATCATCGAAACTCCTTTCGATGGATCAGAACTCTTCTGATTCGAACAGCTAGAATGATCGATCATCTAAATTATTCTAATTGCTCCCAAAATCCACTAGTGACACCTAGCAGTATATGGTGGCAACCCATCAGAGCTGAATGCGAACCTCTTGGTGTAGCTACCTGTGTGATTCAGCCCTTCTATCTTGAGCCCCGATCAGATTAGGGGTAAGGTAAACTCGTCAAACCCTAATCTCTGTCATATGATGTAATCATTCGATTCAAGTCCGATGTGAAAATCTAAATAGAAACTCTTTCTATTATTTCACTCTACCATGGCCATGGATTTTTGGACTTGATTCTCATGATGATCATAGGGCTGCTCCTCTACCACCGAGGTAGATAGATTCCATCTTGATGCCATCCAGTTTCTACAATGAGCATGCTATAGCCAACATACACCTCAGGGTTCAATATGGCTAAAAGACCAAGTAATGGTGTAGTCAAACTACAACACCCTCAAGGTGAACTATCGATGCACCTCAGGTCAAAGAACCAGACACACTACTGCAGCATCGAGTCAATCATTGACGAGAAGGTAGACTCCCTAATGACTACTCGAGGTGGTCACGCTCAGTGCCCTCGTTCTCTAACGAGTATCTGTACTCTCGCTTCGATGTCTCCACACCATAGACTCAAGACTCATCTACTAAAGAGAAGCGATTGTACACCAACCTTCCGGATCAACCACCATCCTCATGATGATCCTATGGTCGGGAGCATTTTATGAGTTAATAATGATTATTCATGTCTTAAATTTTCAACTCTTGAAAATATGAATTATCATTACCATTAACTCAAAGGATGTATCACAGATACTAAATACACATATGTGATAGAAAATAACCTATTTATTTCTTTTAGTCAAAATTATAATTTTGCCCCTAGAAGTGTATTACAAGTGTCAGCCAATTCTGGCTTCTAGGGCACATATATCTAACAATCTCCCACTTGTCCTAAAGCCAATTGGCTATAAGTCTAAGTTCCCATCTTCTCAAGGTGGGCTTCGATCTTCTGCTGGCCCAACGGCTTTGTAAGTGGGTCTGCCACATTATCTGTGGAGTTGACTCTCTTGACCTCGACATAACCCTTTTTCGAGGTAATCGTGGATGGGTGGTATCACCGTTTGCTTGAAACTCTTCCAGCTGACAGCACCACCATTGCACACAAATAGTCTGCCAGATGTCGACTTTCGATCATCTATATCAGACATAAAATCTGAGTCTGTGTATCCCTAGACTTGGAGTTCTCCATTACCAAAGACCAACATTATATCCTTAGTTCTTCTCAAGTACTTAAGGATACATTTCACAGAAGTCCAGTGTTCTTCATCTGGATTTGACTGATATCTACTTGTGACACTCACAGCATGGGCTATATCAGGTCGTGTACATAGCATGGCATACATGAGACTCCCTATTGCAGAAGCATAAGGGATCTTGCTCATGCGTTCTATTTCCTCAGGTGTGCTGGGGCACATCTTCTTGGAAAGATGAATACTATGTCTGAAGGGTATTAATCCCCTCTTAGAGTTTTCCATACTAAACCTCTTTAGTACTTTCTCTATGTACATCTTCTGTGAAAGTCCTAGCATCCTATTCGGTCTATCCCTATAGACCTTAATTCCTAGAATAAAGGATGCTTCACCTAGGTCTTTCATGGAGAATTTCCTTGGACAACCATAATTTGACTGTTGTCATCATGGGAACATCATTCCCAATAAGGAGGATGTCATCCACGTACAATACGAGGAAGACAACAGCGCTCCCACTGACCTTTTTGAAAACACACAGGTTCTTCTTCATTTTTTGATGAAACCAAACTTTTGATGATCACATCATTGAAATGAGTGTTCCAGCTCCGAGATGCTTGCTTAAGTCCATATATGGACCTTTGCAGCTTGCAAACCTTGTGATCAGTATCACTGGATGTGAAACCTAGCGGCTGTTCCATATAGATATCTTCCTCAAGATATCCATTTAAGAAATGCCATTTTTCACGTCCATTTGCCATATTTCATAATCGAAATAGGCTGCAACGGCAAGCAATGTGCGGATGGATTTTAGCATAGCCACTGGAAAAAGGTATCCTGATAGTCAATGCCTTCGCATTGACTATAACCTTTTGCCACTAGTCTAGCCTTGAATGTCTCCACATTTCCCATCTGCACCAATCTTTCTCTTGAAGATCCATTTACATCCAATAGGTACTATACCTTCTGGTGGATCTACCAAGGTCCAGACTTGGTTTGAGTGCATCGAGTCAATTTCTGACTGCATTGCCTCTAGCCATTTTCTCGGAGTCGATATCTGATATCGCCTCGTTGTAGGTTTTGGGATCATCACCATGAGCACCATTACCTACGAGGAACATTTTCTCTACTTCCTCTGAAATAATACCTAAGTATCTTTCAGGGGACGGAAAACTCTTTCCGATCTACGAGGTGGAGGAGGTAGTGTTCTTATTGGCTCAACCTGATTTGGTTCCAATTGGTCCTTAGCTCGTTGTACTTGTGAGACTTTCTCATCAAGCTTGATCTATTTTCCAATGCCGCTATCTTGAATAAACTATTTTTCAAGAAAGATGGCATGTCGACTCACAATCACATTGTGGTCTTCTGGAATGTAGAAATAGTATCCTAATGACTCTTTAGGATATCCTATGAATCGAGCTCTAAAGGACCTAAACTCTAACTTGTCCGCTTGTTGTCTTTTGACATGAGCCGGACAACCCCAAATTCTGAGATGACTCAGACTTGGTTTCTTACCGTGCCATATCTCATACGGTGTGGTAGGAACGGTTTTAGAGGAAACCCTATTCAGTAGATAGATTGAAGTTAACAATGAGTGTCCCCAAAGGAAAATCAGGAGGTCTGTGAAGCTCATCATGGATCGAACCATATCCAATAGAGTCCGATTTCTCCATTCTGAAACCCCGTTGAGTTGAGGTGTTCCTGGTGGAGTCCATTGAGAGACTATGCCATTTTTCTTTAGATAGTCTAGGAATTCTTGGCTAAGGTATTCACCTCCTCGATCTGATCGAAGAACCTTAATGGGTTTTTCAGTTTGTTTTTCTACTTCATGTCTGAATTCTTTGAACTTTTCAAAAGCTTCAGACTTGTGTCTCATAAGATACACATACCCATACCTAGACAGATCATCGGTAAAGGTAATGAAGTAGACAAAATTGCCTCTAGCCGGCACATCAAATGGGCCGCACACATCAGTATGTACTAGGGCAAGGAGATCTGTGGCCCTCTCCCCATGTCCAACAAAAGGGAGTTTAGTCATTTTGCCTTGAAGACAAGATTCACAAGTTGGATATGACTCAGAAGTCAATGGACTCAATAGCCCATTTTTCTCCAATTTGTTGATCCTATCTTCTGCTATATGACCTAATCTCAGGTGCCATAGATATCTGTCGTTTGGACTATCCCTAGGTCGTTTGGCATTCACGTTTTGCTCGAATAATGAGCATACCTCCAGAAGGACCTTCCTTCTTGTTCTTCAGGGTGGCCAGGTAAGTAGGACAGTTCCGCTTCCAATGGCCGTCGCTGCTTGCAATGGAAACACTTTCCTTTGACATCGGCCTTCTTCTTCGGCTTCTGCCTTCTTCTTCTTTGATCCTTCCACCTTTTGCTTTTTCACAGACTTCTTTTTCTTTCCATAAGACTTTCTTTTGGAAGAAGTCCGTTCCATAGCAAGAACTGAGCCTTTAGAACCTTTCATAGAAAGCTCAGCGGTAACCAGCATATTCATTAATTCGGCCAAGGAATTTTGAAGTTTATGCATGTGGTAATTCATGATGAATTGCCCATATGCATCAGTCAAGGATTGCAGAATAATATCATTCTGCAGGTCCAAGTCTAACTTCACACCGAGCTTCTCAAGCTCTTCCATGTCCTTGATCATTGTCAGACAGTGATCTTGGACTGACTGCCCATCACGCATCTTAGCCTTAAAAAGTCATTTCGTGACTTGATATTTGGCTGCGCGACTCTGTTCACCAAACATCTCCTGCAGGTGAGCCAACATTTGGCGAGCAGTCCCGATATCTTCATGTTGGCGCTGGAGCTCATCAGACATCGAGCCCAACATGTAATATCTGGCCTTATTATCTTCGTCTATCCATTTTTCTAGAGATGCTCTCTGTTCAATAGATGGACGGGCTGGTAAGGTGGGAGGGTCCTGGTCCAAAACATGGGTTAACTTCTCGAAACCCAAAACTATTTTGTAGTTCCTGAGCCAATCTTTATAATTGGGTCCAGTCAGTCTATGTGTGTCCAGGATACGTGCCAATGGGTTGGACGCAGACATTTTTCTATAGAGAGTCAAAGATTCTAGTTAGATACTGTAATTTTGACTTGACCAATTTATTTAGGGATTTTATTTTTAAACAAATTAGCTTCCACTATTTTCTCGGATCCCTACACTCCCTCTGTAGAGATGCGAAAAATCTCCACGATTAATGATTTCTAGTGGGTGGTGCGGTCTCACCAACTGACTCATCACCTCACCTAACAGTTATTGGTGATGGGTTAGCCAATGAGTGAACAACTCTTGTTCAATGATTCTCTAATCATGGTGCACCCAAACTTGGTCTCTAATTCATGAATCTCACCGTATCCGAAATATTGATCCACTCCTTAGTTAAGTCAGACCCACCATTTGCATAGACTGGGTTTCCTAATTGAGTCTCTCACCGTATCCGAAATATTGAGCCCAACTCATCCTCCAGCCCATAGCATCCAATGCCTAATAGACATGGTTGCATCTTTTCCCGGTGCAACTGAGCCACTGTATCCAGCCGAGAACAATCAACCCCGGAAAGGGCCCGCACATCTACAATGGTGGAAGACCTCAGACTTAATCTTTTCTTAGGGAGAATTGATTCAGGTCTCATTAAACTAGACTTGGCTTAGTCATAACAATTATGACTAACCTAGTGGCATGGGTTAGCTCGGATTATTGACCACCTCAGATCAGAACTGTGTCAACAGATATGGCCAGGTAAGTGAGACCGGTGGAAGGAATATGCCATTAACTCGTACAAGAACGCATTCAGGTCGAGTAGCTTCCAATTAAAAACCAGTCGGTCGTATGTGCCAAACTTACCTTAGACACCAAATTGTTGAGCCAGAACCAATTGGGTTAGCCTACAATCCAGACTCTAACCTCTGAGCCTAATTAGGTCTTGCTTGATCGTGACTCGATCTTGACCCAGACTTAATCCTATTAGGCTGGTCAATTTAAGCATTGTTGATCCCATCTAACCAACTCTTGATTCGGTTTGATCAACCGCTTAGACCTAATTGAGCTACCCAAGCCCGAACCCAGTATTATGAATATGTCTTAGATCTGAAATTCTCAATTTTAGACCTAATTAATATTTCATAAACTTAATTCTTAATTAAGTAGGGTTCATAAACAAAATATGCACAATAAATCCTAGGGTTTCAGGATCTAGGGTTTTGCAGAAAGTAAGTTTTGGGTTTCTGATTAAGGACGAACACGCAGCACCCCTACACATCATAAGAACACCCCATCGAATGGGAAGAGAGGGCCTTTAAACCCTTCTTCATTCTTATGACCGGACGGCCAAGAGGAACGCCTTAATCAGGAACATTCAATACTACAAAACAGTTTCAGATCTATATCATATATCTCATATACAAAGTAGATCTAATCATGGCATATTTTGCATACATCTCATGTATCGAATCATGCATGTTTTTAGATCTAAATTATCTCATAATAATCTAAAAAATTAGATTTAAATTGATCTAATCAAAATAAATTCTAATCTAGATAATTATGTAGAACTATTCTACAACTAGTCTAGACATGCATCAATCATATCTCATATGATATTTAAAAATTAAATAATTTTTATTTGCTATTTTTTAGATGTTATTATAACACTTATAATATCAAAAAATAGTAAATAAAAGATCTAAAATATGATTTAATCAGATTAAATCAAAACATGCAAGACTATTCTATAGAACTATTCTATTCTAGAACTAGTCATGCATATCTTCTAATCTTAGATCCAAATTATTTAATTTTAATTTTTTCTAATTTCAGATCTGATCACATCTCATGTGACATCTAAAATCACTTATTTTTTAATTAAAATAAATTTAAAATCAGATCTAAATAATTTTAGAACCATGGCTCTGATACCAGTTGAAGGGAAATCCTGATTTTCCGGTCCAGGTTCGTTCAGATCTGATCAGATCAAGAGATATATTTCAAAATTTTTTTTTCTTGATCTATAATCAGATCTTGGATGTTTCAGATCTGATTCTTATTATTTTAATAAATAAAAATAAATAAAGATAAATTAAATCAAATTTAATTTACCTGATTTGGGTAATCCTATTACCCTGTTGATGATCCTGTTTGCAGCGGAAGGTTCTGGATCTAGCCACGCAAGCGCCTGGCCTCTACCGGTATCCACTCAGGCTGGATCTAGGAGATCCTCTTCTTCTCTATCACATCCTCCAAAAATTCAGATCTGATCTGGAGGATCTTCAAAACTCCTTTTGAAGATCAGCAGTCGTCCTTTGCAGCAGCGCAGCCTTCTTGCTTTTGATCGCCTTTCTTTGATCTGAATCGCACCAACCAAGGTCCAAAACTCCTTTTGGACGTGGAGAGGAAGAGGGAGAAGAAGCTTTGGCATGGAGGAGGAGGGAGAGAAAAGGCCTTGGGGCGTATGGAAACTCTTATCATCATCTATCTAATTTGAGTTGGGCGCAGGGTCTTATTTATAGACTAAGCTGTGATCCAACTCCTCTTCTTCCCAACCAATCACAACCCTTTGTGAAATCAGATCTAAATCTGATTGGTGGGAATAGAGTCCCCTGGATTCCTCCTTAGAGGGCACCTAAGACCAGTCAAAGTTGGTTCTTAGAAGAACTCTAATTGGAATCCAAAAAGGAGATGGAGTCCTTGTCCAACAAGGACTCCTAGGCGCCTCCAACTTGGGCACACGCCTAGGGTGGCGTGCGCCCTCCTCCTTGCCAGGTTCTGGCAGGGGGACAGGCCCCCACCAGCTCTCCAATAGGTGCATGACATGTGGTCAAAAGTCAAAGTGTCAATGGTCAATGTTTGACCAGTCAAAGGTAGACTTTTGACCAAAGTCAAAGAACAAGAAATGGCAGGTGACCAAAAATGGCAGGTAATGTCTTACAAAATAAGACAACCTTTTCTGACTTGGACAACCTCCAGTCAGACCATATGAAGGCCTCTGATTGAGCACAAACTCCTTTGGCTCAGACAGGACAACTTATTTATGATAGCAAAGAAGAACGTTAGGTTCAATCGAGTGCTAGCACGATTTCCTTGAACCTAATTGAATCTCATTCAGATCAATTGAACTAGATCAGTTCAATTGATGATCACCAGATTCAAACCCTTGTTTGTGTGACCCAGTTAGGTTCAGTTCTGTATGGTAATGGGATATGTCATGATCTCTATCATCGACATCATCGAAACTCCTTTCGATGGATCAGAACTCTTCTGATTCGAACAGCTAGAATGATCGATCATCTAAATCATTCTAATTGCTCCCAAAATCCACCAGTGACACCTAGCAGTATATGGTGGCAACCCATCAGAGCTGAATGCGAACCTCTTGGTGCAGCTACCTGTGTGATTCAAGTTCTTCTATCTTGAGCCCCGATCAGATTAGGGTTAAGGTAAACTCGTCAAACCCTAGTCTCTGTCATATGATGTAATCATTCGATTCGAGTCCGAATGTGAAAATCTAAATAGAAACTCTTTCTATTATTTCACTCTA
This sequence comes from Cocos nucifera, assembly GCA_006176705.1. Classification (NCBI taxonomy): domain Eukaryota; kingdom Viridiplantae; phylum Streptophyta; class Magnoliopsida; order Arecales; family Arecaceae; genus Cocos; species Cocos nucifera. Next base: position 627,434 of record QRFJ01000297.1, read on the forward strand.
CCATGGCCATGGATTTCTGGACTTGATTCTCATGATCATCATAGGGCTGCTCCTCTACCACCGAGGTAGATAGATTCCATCTTGATGCCAATCCAGTTCCTACAATGAACATGCTATAGCCAACATACACCTCAGGGTTCCATATGGCTAGGAGACCGAGTAATGGTGTAGTCAAACTATAACACCCTCAAGGTGAACTGCCGATGCACCTCAGGTCAAAGAACCAGACACACTACTGCAGCATCGAGTCAGTCATTGACGAGAAGGTAGACTCCCTAATGACTACTCGAGGTGGTCACGCTCAGTGCCCTCGTTCTCTAACGAGTACCTGTACTCTCGCTCCGGTGTCTCCACACCGTAGACTCAAGACTCATCTACTAAAGAGAAGCGATTGTATACCAACCTTCCGGATCAACCATCATCCTCATGATGATCCTATGGTCTGGAGCATTTTATGAGTTAATAATGATTATTCATGTCTTAAATTTTCAACTCTTGAAAATATGAATTATCATTACCATTAACTCAAAGGATGTATCACAGACACTAAATACATATATGTGATAGAAAATAACCCATTTATTGCTTTTAGTCAAAACTACAATTTTGCCCCTAGAAGTGTATTACAAGTGTCAGCCAATTCTGGCTTCTGGGGCACATATATCTAACACCTCCTCCCACTTCTATCAAACAAATTCGATCTTTTCTTGGCCATGTAGGATTCTATCGTCGCTTCATCAAAGACTTCTCTAAAATTTTTCGTCCTTTGTGTAATCTACTTGCTAAGGATATTTCTTTTAACTTTGATAAAAATTATCTTAAAGCTTATGAAATTTTAAGAGAAGCTATGACCAAAGCTCCAATTATACAACCTCCTAACTGGTCATTACCTTTTGAAATTATGTGCGATGCCTCAGACTTTGCCATAGGAGCTATCCTAGGCCAAAGGATAAACAAATATCCTGTAGTGATCTATTATGCCAGTAGAACTCTGAATGAAGCACAAATAAATTATACCATCATTGAAAAAGAGTTGCTAGCCATTGTGTTTGCCTTAGAAAAGTTTAGATCATATCTATTAGGATCAAAAATCATAATTTACTCGGATCATTCAGCCTTGAGATACCTGCTCTCAAAGAAAAATGCTAAACCATGATTAATTAGATGGATCTTACTGCTACAAGAATTTGATATTGAAATTTAAGATAAGAAAAATCTAAAAATATTGTAGCAGACCATTTGTCTAGGATCCTAGTTAAAGATAGTGAACCTGTATCAATCAGAGAATCTTTTTTAGATGAATAATTATTATCAGTTTCACAAACAAAGGCCCCTTGGTTTGCAGATTTTGTCAATTACTTAGTCGTAGGACAAATTCCTGATGGCTGATCTAAGAATGAGAAGGATCGGTTCTTTGCTCAAATCAAATATTATTTTTGAGAAAATCTTGAGCTTTTTAGAATTTGTGCTGATCAAATCATTCGTAGATGTATTTTAAATCTGAACAATTGAGTATCTTATAATTCTGTCATACCCTTGCTTACGGAGGATATTTTTCTGGACAAAAAACTATGGCCAAAGTATTGCAGAGTGATTTTTATTGACCAACATTATTTAAGGATGCCCATACTTTTAGTCAGGAGTGTCTTAAGTGTCAAGCCTTAGGGAATATTTCAAAGAAAGACATGATGCCTTTAAACCCCATCTTAGTAGTAGAAATTTTTGATGTATGGGGAATTAATTTTATGGGATCTTTTCCACCTTCCAATGGATTTGAATATTTTTTGGTAGCTATCGATTATGTTTCTAAATGGATTGAAGCAATAGCAACATGAACCAATGATCATAAAGTAGTCTTAAAATTTATTTAGAAGAATATCTTTTCTAGGTTCAGATTTTCACGTGCTATCATTAGCAACGAAGGTACCCATTTTACAAACCACTAATTTCGAACTTTATTATGAAAATATGGGGTGACACATAAGATAGCTACACCATACCATCCGCAAACAAGTGGCCAGGTAGAAGTATCTAATAGGAAAATTAAGAATATCTTACAAAAGACTATTAGGTCTGATCGAAAAGATTGGTCAGATCGATTAGATGATGCATTATGGGCCTATAGGACAGCTTATAAAACCCTTATTGGAATGTCTTCCTATAGATTAATCTATGAAAAAGCATGTCACCTTCGGGTAGAACTTGAACATAAAGCATATTGGGCAATAAAATAATTAAATTTTAATTTAAATCAAGCTGGTTCTAATCAGATGTCATAATTGAGTGAATTAGAAGAATGAAGGCAAGAAGCTTATGAAAATTCAAAAATCTATAAGGAGAAAATGAAAGCTTTCCATGATAAACATATTTCAAGAAAAATCTTTGAACCAAATCAAGAAGTCTGGTTATTTAACTCAAGGCTTCGATTATTTCTTGAAAAATTAAAATCTAGATGGGATGGACCTTACATAGTTAATTACGTATTCCTACATGGTGCAATCAAACTCTATGATCCTAGGACTAAAAATTTCTTTAAGGTAAATGGCCAAAGGCTTAAACCATATATCGAAGGGATATCATTAAATCAAAATATTGACCAAGTATAATTAACAGAATCATAATGAATTAAACTGCATTTCGTCTAAAGATAATAAACTTAGCGCTTGTTGGAAAACAACCCAATACTTCTTGAATCTAATTTATTCTTTTTTTTTTAGGCTAAGCTGGAGAAGAACCAAAAAGCTGGAGAAGGATCATAAGCTTCAAGACCCATGCTAAATAAATAAACATAATTTACACCCTTTTATTTATTTTTCCTCTCCATTGAGGATAATGTCAATTCAGTTAGAGGGTAAATATATATATATAATATAAAAAAATAAAAAATAATAATAAAAATATATATATAATAATAATAATAATTAAAATTTAAAATTATTTTAAAAATTTTTGGATAAACCATATTTCAGAAAAGAGAATCTTAAGCAAAATAAACTTAAAAAAGTAATAAAGTTAGAAAGTATTAACTAATAATAGTAGCGAGTTAAGAAGCAGATTACTTGGTCAGACCATTAGTAGCCTACTTAGGTCATTTAATGGCTAACAGCACTTTTAATTGCACATGCACACTAATGAAGCATAGTAGGTGTTGATTATAAGGCTAATAAAGGATTCAATTATCACTAAAAATTGATGGTTTATATATACCTCAATTAAAGAAACTTGAATCTAGGAAAAAAGCTATCTGCTTAAATAAAAAGTGTAAAACACAAAGTATATATGAATTGCCCTAAACTAGAACTCTGCACCTAAGTTAAGTGTAGAAGTTCACATCAAACGGTGAAGAAAAGGCTGGGATGCTCCGCACAATTTTTTTTTTTAAAAAAAAAGCAGTGTGAAAGCTACCTTAATTCATGTACTTAACTTGAGAGTATATAGAAAACTAACCAAAATAGATGATAAAAGAAAATTCGTTTATCCTTTGAATCAACACTCAAATGCTAAGTTAGTATTCACGAAACCAAGTACTGAAAATCTTTAGATGAACTCTAAGAAAGTTTTTGATTAATCTACCATGAAATTTATTTCTAAAACTTAATACTTAGTTAGTGATACTGTCTAAATTTTTTATCTTAAATCCTAGATCTATTCTTATGAAGGAGGATCTCAATGAAATATGGTAATTGATCTAAATTAAATTCTTTCTTTACTCGAAAATGAGCAAAGCTTAAGTTGGGAGATACGATAAGTATCATAAATTCATCAATAAAAGTATTAATTTATATTAATTTTTAAGAATTAATGATCAATTTATATATATTTTTAAGAAATTAATATTTTTATTAATTAAAAAAATAAATAAAAAATAATAATAAATAAAAAATAAAATTTTATAATCAATCGAAAGAGCTCATTTTTTATCACAACGAAATAAGTTTAAAATAAAATGAAGCTAAAACGAAGAAGATATGATTTTTTAAAGAAATAAAATAAATAAAAATTAAAAAAATAAAATAAAATAACATAGAGCTCAGCCGGCTCAAGCCATCGTGCCATATCAATTAGCGTGTCCAAACGCATCGAGCCAAGCTGATAAGCTAGTGCACCAAGCCAACCACGCAAGCCGACTCAGCTGCGGAAGCTATCAACTGATCTACGATCCAGGCATGGACCGCCAGCTCAGCAGAAACCAGCGAATCATGGCACGACACGTGGTGGACCTAGATCCTTAAAGGATTCATAGAAAATCTATCATGGCTCATAGGGCATTTTTATCTTTTCACTCGACGATAAGAGCGCTGATTGGCTGTGGTGTATGGTGCGGTTGGTCCATAGGAATAGTAATTACGCGATCGAACGGCTGCAGTAGCTTGCGATCAAGATCAAACGACTATGGTTATTTTCAAATTTGATTCAGCTTCAAACTTCATGCAGATCGCCATCCAACGACAGCGCACGATTTAGGGGATGATCCAATGGTCCAGAACGCTCCCGACAGTAATCAAAATTCCAGACATGTGATCAGTGGCCAGATTTTCTCCATCAATGCGTGATCAATGGCCAGAATTTAATCTGACCTGATCTAGACTGATACACATCCAATTTTGATAATTTTTGGTCAGTTGAATTTCTATTGAATGGCTGGATTTCATCAAACCTACCAAAATTCATCTAGGACTCTTTTTTTATCCAAATTTTATTCGAGTTTCTTTGCATTTTGAAGATTAAAAAGATTATTAGTCCCACATTGCCTAGAAGAAAATCTTCCACCCCTCCTAGCTCTATTAAAAGGACCCCAGGCCTCTAGAATAAACAGATCTAATCAAGGTGAAGCTTTGATAAAGAGGAAAGCCAGGCTATGGGTTTATGGCTGCTTCAAAGCAACGAATGTCGAGAGAAAAAGCTGGGCTTCTACACCATCTTTCCACCAATGCCGATCCAAGATCAGAGATCAAGCTATTTTATTTTATTTTATTTTATTTTTAAATTTCATGTATTTAAATTCTAAAATTTTAATTAATGCAATTTTTTTTGCACTTTGATTTCAGCTTTTTATTTTTATTATAATTTAATTTTTATAGTTTAATTATTATTCTTTATTTTACTGCAAGTAGATGCTAAGATCTAATTAGTAGATCTTAGTACCAAGTTTACTTTTCTACATAATTTAATTTCTACTTCATAATTTTAATTTTTAATTTCTGACTTCAAATTCTATTTTCAATTCCTTTTCTTTTTTTTTAAGAAAATCAAAGATTTTAAATCTAAAAACACTACCTTCCCTATGGATTCGATCCGACTCACTGCTATCTATATATTTTTAATTATTTTAAAAAGTTAAATTAAATTGATAAATATGGTATCTTAATAATAACATCGCGTTCTTATCATGGTCCGAATCTTGGATAAGATTTCGACTCATATCCCTGATTGAAACTCGATCCGAATCCCAGATCGAGATCCGACCTGGATCATGACCCAAATTCTAGACTGAGATCTTGACTCATATTCTTGATTGGAACTCGATTCGGATCCCAAACCAGATATTTTATATGCATTAGAAATTAAAATATTTAATTAATTAAAATTAAAATAATAAATCATCATCAACATGGAATACAGGAATTAAACAAATAATAAAATTAAACTATAACAAGTAAAAGCATAAAAATATAATTAAAAAACTATTTTAATTATTAAAAATATATAATTTTTAATTATTTTATCATTTTATCTTGTAATTTAGTATTATTATTAAAATTATTATTATTATTACTATTTTTTATTTTAATATTATTAATATTACTATTTTTTATTAATTATTACTACTATTACTATTATTATTACTCTTATTATTATTACTACTACTATTTTTTATTTTAATATTATTGATATTACTATTTTTATTAATTATTACTATAACTATTATTATTATTCTTACTAATAATAATAATATTATTATTATTATTATGGCTCTTATTATTACTATTATTATTATTATTATTTTATTATTATTATTATTACTATTTTTTATTTTAATATTAGTGATATTATTATTTTTATTAATTATTAATACTAATACTATTATTATTCTTACTATTACTATTATTATTATTATTAATTATGACTACTACTACTATTATTATTACTATAAATATTATTATTATTATTATTATTATTATTATTATTAGTATCCTAACATCGCACTCCCACCCGGCCCCTAGCCCCTGCACCGCCCCTCCACTGCCTACCACCAATGGCTCCCCACCGATCGAGCCATCACCGCCGCCCCTCCACACCCCATGCACCCCCATCCGACCCCCATCCGATCGTTGTGGCCCCCACCCTGGCTCTCTCAGCCCCTACATGACCCACGTACCCATCGTCGCGGCCTCCCAACACCCTGCAGCTCCCCTCCACCGCCCACCACCTATCGCTATCCATCCAAGACAACATCGACCGTCGCACGCCTCTCCATGCCCCATGCACCCCCAACTGCCCCCACTCGACCATCGTGGACCCCCTTGACGCCCCACCCTTGGTGGCCCCACAGCCCCTGCGGTGTTGGTCCTTCATCTCCCACCACCAACAACCTCCACTAGGGCTGTCAACCACCATGCATGATAGCAGAAATCCACGATCGACATCCACCATTGGCCACCGTATGACAACATGCACATCACCGACCTCCAGATCGAAAGAATAAATAAAAAAATAAAATCTAATTTATGGCCAGCAAGTATTTACCTTCGTCAATGATCGATCGATCAAAAATGCACAGCAGTGAGGGCAACAACGGCGGCGGCAATGATGGCATCAACGGTCGTAACAATGATGGTGACAACGATAGTGGAAACAAAAAAGGTGGTTGCCAGTCGGTGGAAGCCCAAAAAGAGGGGGAGATAGCTGTCGAGGGGGGGAGAGAGGGAGACAAGCCGAAGTGGGTTTTACAGGAGTGGGTTGGGATATTTAAAGATTATTAGTGACGAAATTATTGACGATGAAACTTTCATCTCTAAAAATATTATTTATGATAAAATTAAATAATTCATCATTGATATTAATTATTTGTGATAAAATTTATCATCATAAATAATTTCATCGCTAATAATTTCCACCAAATATTTTACTAATTTTTTTTCCTCTCTAAAAAATAATAAAATAAATTATTTATGATGAAAATAATATTTCATCGCTAATAGTTCATTATTTATGATGAAAATAATTATTTATTATAAATAACTAATTTTTAGTGACTTATTATTTTTATCGCTAATAATTCATCGCAAATAACTATTTTTTTTTAAAAAATATGAACTATTTTGAAAACCAAGAAAAGAAAAAAATTAGCCATATTTTACTAATGCGATGAGGTTATGGGTGCGAGTGCATTCACTATTAAATACCCCACAAGCAAATTAATTTTTTTCTATTTTTGAAAGAATTAGTATTATTTTAAAATTTAGTTCTTTTTCTTGAATATTATATATAATTTTAAATTTTAATGTCCATCTTTATCATTCATTATTTAAGTAATTATCGTGAAAGCACCATCACAAAATATCTCCTCGATCAGGTTGCACTAGCTATGTAGATCGATAAAAAATAATTTTGATGGTCACAAATGATCGCATGATGATCTGATAGATAGAAACCATTGATCAGTTCAAAAAATTACACTAATGATTTTTGTGACATTTCTAGCACACTAGCAAAATTTTACTTCAATCAGATATAATTATAATAGTCAATTTAGCATGGGATGATGATTTGAACCATTAAATAAAAAATAAATTATTAAAATGCCAATTGGCGTGTGATTATTAGATTATTTTTTAAGATAAATGATTTTTGCTAATAGTTTGATTATTTTTATAGTGGTTATCATAAAATGCAAATCATATATATATAAACTATCTAAAACTACACTTCTCTTGATATACATTCTTAAGGTTTCTAAGTAATTATACTTATGCTGTTGTAAAATATACGTAACATGGATGATTCATATACACGTAGTTAGATTTTACGATCACCATCATATAGATAATTCAAATATCAGCAAAGATCATTTGTCACTAAATTATCTTATATTCGAACGTCGTTTGGCCTCTTAATCACTCATGTTTTAATTAACGGTCCAAATCATTCCATACTAAATTAACTATCACAATTATATCTGATTGAAGTAAAATTTTGATAGCATTCTAAAAATATCACATAGATCATCATTGTAAGTTTTTGATTCCATCGATTATTTCTATCTATTAGATCATCATACGATCGCTCGTGACCATTAAAATCAAATTTTATCAATCTGTATAGCTAGAGCTATCGGATCGAGATGATATTTTGTAACAGTGCTTGCACGATAACTACTTAAATAATGAATGATGAAGATGAGATTTAAATTATAAAATTATATAATATTTAAAAAAATAAAATTTTTTAAAAGAATACTAATTTTTAAAAAATTATAAAAAACTATACTTGTTTTGCTTGTGGGCGAGCTAACAGTGGATGTGGTTGGACTCCTTGACCACGTCGCAACAGCCATGCATGCCATATTTTTTTGATTTTTTATTTTTAAAGAAGTTCATAATTCTTTTTAATTTAAAACTCTGATCAACTAATTTACAAAGGAATATTAGTGACAAAAATTTTCCATCATTAGTATTATTATTTGTGACGTAAACAAAATTTATGTTGCAAATAATTAATTATTAGTGATGAAAAATTTTTATCGCTAATAATCTATCATTTTATTTTTTAAAAAAAATATTAAAGGTAGCATGTTAGCGATGGATATTTTTCGTCACTAATAATCAATTATTTGCAATGTAAAAGATAGTTCCATCGTAAATAATTGATTATTAGTGATGAAAAATTTCTATCGCTAATTATTGGGGATAAACTCCGCTCCCATCGAAGTCCAGCCTGACGCTTAGCCTAATACGATTGATAATCATGGAAGAGCTTCGATCGAAAATTCTCCTCCAGCGGCCAGACCCCAGCCGAACTCCTCCAACGGCCAAACCTTAGCCAAACTCCTTCAGCCAATTGAACTCTTCCAGCGGCCAAACCTTACCCGAACTTCTTCAACCGGTCAAACTCTTCAGCGATCGAACTCCAGCCAAACTCCTCCAGGAGCTGAACTCCTCCCTCAGTTAGACTCTTCTAGGAGTCGAACTCCTTTCAGATCTCTCCTTTAATCGGATGTCTACAAAAGTCGAATTCCTTCCAAACTTCTTCCTCAATCGGACTCCTCCAAGAGCCGAACTCCTTCCGAATCTCTCCTTTAGACGGATGCCTATAGGAGCCAAACTCTTTTTGGATCTCTCCTTCAGACGGATGCCAACAGGAGTCGAACTTCTTCCTCAATCGGACTCCTCCAGGAGCCGAACTCCTTCCAGATTTCTCCACCAGTCGAATTCTTTCAGGAGCCAAACTTGTCCACCAGTCGAACTCCTTCAATTGAACTTCTCTACCAGTTGAACTTCTTCAGCCGAACTTCTTCACCAGTCGAACTCCTTCTGGACTTCTCCATCAATCGAACTTCATTCAGATTCCTCTAGCAGATTACTTCTAGATTTCAAGTAGCATTCCTCTTGGATGATCCCCTCTAGTCGCATTCCCTTTAGGAGTCCAAACTCCTCTGAAATTGATATACACCAAAGCTCTTCACCCCTCCACGTAGCCTCAAGCGGCTTAGTATCGGACAGCTACAGCTGTCACTATCAGTCTGCTGTAGGTGGCGCCCCTCTCACGTGATTCCAAGCGGCCAACTATCTGATAGCTATAGCTATCCCTATCAGTCTACTGTAGGTGGCACCCCTCTCACGCGACTTCGAGCGGCTAGCTACCTGATAGCTACGGCTGTCACTATCAGTCTGCTGCAGGCGGCGCCCTTCTCATGCGGTCCTAAGCGGCTAGCTACCAGATAGCTATGGCTGTCACTATCAATCTGCTCCGGGACTCCATCTACAAAAGAAACCCTCTAGATACATTTTCTCTAAGCTCTCTTCTCCTTTCCGAACCTCGACTGAACTATTTTTTGAGCACTCCATTCTTGTTGGCTAGAAGAGCTGACTTGATCGTCGGAGGATCCTATCGAAGCCACCACCATCGACACCGGGTGGGACTTTATTTTATAGATCATCGATGGTAACCTCTTTTTTCTTGACACCAGCTCGATCCAGCGTCGATCAGATTCTGCACCAATAGGATTGGCACTAGAAGGAGGGCCTGCTGTTCTTGAGGTATCCTTATTCTTAAAGTAGTGCTCAGCCGATCCTATAGATCTTTTTCTTCAAGATCCAAGCCAGACCCACCCATTCCTACTCCAGCATCGGTGCCTCAACCTCCTCCTCCACCTATGGTCATGGTAGATTCGGAGCAGTTTAACCTACTAATGCAGTGGATTCAGGGCCTTATCGAGATGGTGCAGGCCATGCAGCAGTCTCTGATGGTGATTCCACTAGGAAACCTGCCATTAGAATGTCAGGAATCGATCCCAAAGAAAAGCACTTGGGCTAGCATACCCATCGCCCCTAGGAAGAAAAAATAGAGAGCAGAGGATCCTTATTTGGATCATGATTCTTCTCTGAAAGAAACCTTCCCCATCTACAGTCAAAAGTCTTCTAAGGTCTGCGATCGAGATGATTTCCTCAATCAGAAACTGCGGGGGATGGATTAGCGGATTGAGGAGCTCGACCTTGTCGCCCTAACTCACCATGATGATGTTTGAATCGATCCCCCTTTCTCTCCCCAAATTATGCAAGAGTCTATTCCGTCGAACTTCAAGCTTCCCTCGATTTGAAAGCTATGACAAAATCTCTGATCTAGTCGATCACCCAGAGGCCTTTTGGACTATGATGCTGCTCCATGGCGCACCAGGCGCCATCTTATGTTGATCTTTTTTGTCTACCTTAAAGAAAATAGTAAGAAACTGATACTCGACATTGAAGTCGGATACGATCTTCTTCTTTGACTAGACGAGCCATCAGAACTTTGCCACTCTCCTAGCTCAGGCTGAAGGATATGCCCGAGCAGAAGAAGCCTTCAAATTGAGAGATGAGGGAGCGACAATAGAGCGACAGGTGGGTGAGTCTAGTAAATCCATGGCTGATGGAGGGCCGAATGAAGTTTGGCCATGCTCACGAACTCCTCCCGAGTGCAAGCGAGTTTGAACTCCTCCTCAAGATCGTCGTCAAAGAAGTCTCGATGGAAGGGCACGAAGAAGTTCTCCCCCAAGAAGGTTTCACAACTACGCCCCCCTCAATGCTCCATAGACGTCGATCTGAAGCAAGAGAAGATTAGCCAAGGATGCTACCGCAGCTAGAACCACCAATGAGGGAGGAGCAACAAGGAGATCGGCCGCCTCCCAACATCATCAATGCTATCTCTGGCGGGGTTAGTACTTCGACGAGCCACCATTTTTCAGCCTCAGAGCTAGGGAAAGCTTGTCCCAAACTAGGAAGGCCCGTATGAAGTAAAGGAGGTCGTCCGACCTTGAACTTATCGCTTGAAGGAGCTCGAAGGAATAACGGTCCTATGATCTTGAAACTTAGAGAATCTGAGAATATACTATCGGTAATTTTTCTTCAATAAAACTCTTCCATTTTAATATTTTTATTGCTTGATGCAAAAATCATATGATGACAGGGAAGAAGCAATCAATAGTGGCCATGCTAAAAACAGGAGGAGAACCTCATCCTAACATGAGCAAATCGAAGACCTCATTCATTTTAGACGAGATGAGGAGAGAGGTCCTGACAACGGCCCTTATGTGCTCCTACAATCCATTAGGAATAGGAGGAGAACCTCATCCTAATGTGAGCAAAGTAGAAGGCCTTATTCATTTTAGATGAGATGAGGGGAGAGGCCCTGACTATGGCCCTTATGTGCCCCTACAGTCCATTAGGAATAGGAGAAAAATCTCATCCTAACGTGAGCAAAGTTGAAAGCCTCATTCATTTTAGACGAGATGAGGAGAGAGGCCCTGATAACGGTGCTCCTACAGTCCGTTAGGAATAAGAGGAGAACCTCATTCTAACGTGAGCAAAGTCAAAGGCCTCATTTATTTTAGACGAGATGAGATGAAAGATCTTCCTCAACCTCAGCTAGTGATAAGATCTTTTCTGAGCTTTAACTTCAATGTCAACCTCGGCTGGAGACAAGATCTCCTCCGAGCTTCAACTTCAACCTCGATTGAAGATAAGATCTCCCCTGAGCTTCAACTTCAACAGAAGATAAGATCTCCTTCAACCTCGGTTGGAGATAAGATCTTTCTCGAGCTTCAATCTCGAGCTCAACGTCAACCTCGATTGGAGATAAGATCTCCTCTGAGCTTCAACTTCAAACTCGACTGGAGATAAGATCTCTCCTGAGCTTCAACTTCAACGTCAATCTCGGCTAGAGATAAGATCTCCCTTGAGCTTCAACATCAACTTCAACAGAAGATAAGATCTCCTTCAACCTCAGCTAGAAATAAGATCTCCCCCGAGCTTCAACATCAACTTCAATAGGAGATAAGATCTTTGTTCAACCTCGGCTGGAAATAAGATCTCCTCCGAGCTTCAACTTCAATCTCGACTGGAGAGAAGATCTCTTCCGAGCGTTAACTTCAACGTCAACCTCGGCTGGAGATAAGATCTTTTACGAGCTTCAACTTCAACAGAACATAAGATTTTCTTTAAATTTGGTTGGAGATAAGACCTCTTCCGAATTTCAACTTCAACGTCAACTTCAACAGGAGATAAGATCTCCTTCAACCTCGGCAGCTGGAGATAAAGATCTCTTCCAAGCTCCAACTTCAACATCAATCTCGACTGAAGATAAGATCTCTCCGAGCTTCAACTTCAACATCAACTTCAACAGGACATAAGATCTCCTTCAACCTCGACTAGAATAAGATCTCTCCCAAGCTTCAATTTCAATGTCAACTTCAACAGGAGATAAGATCTTCTTCAACCTCGATTGAAAATAAGATCTCCTTCGAGCTTCAACCTCAACCTCAACGTCAATCTTGATTGGAGATAAGATCTCCTCCGAGCTTCAACTTCAACCTTGGCTGGAGACAAGATCTCTCTCAAGCTTCAACTTCAATGTCAACCTCGGCTAGAGACAAGATCTCCTTCGAGCTTCAATTCAATTTCAACCTCGGTTGGAGATAAGATCTCCTCCGAGCTTCAACTTCAACATCAACTTCAATAGGAGATAAGATCTCCTTCAATCTCGACTGGAGATAAGATCTCCTCCGAGCTTTAACCTCAACCTTAATGTCAACCTCGACTGGAGATAAGATCTCTTTCAAGCTTCAACTTCAACCTCGGCTGGAGATAAGATCTTTCTCGAGCTTTAACTTCAACGTCAATCTTGATTGGAGATAATATCTCCTCCGAGCTTCAACTTCTCTCTTAACCTCAGTTGGAGACAAGATCTTCTCCAAGCTTTAACTTTAATGTTCAACCTCGATTGGAGACAAGATCTCTCCCAAGCTTCAACTTCAGCTTCAACCTCGCTGGAGATAAGATCTCCCCCAAGCTTCAACTTCAACATCAACTTCAATAGGAGATAAGATTTCCTTCAACCTCGACTGGAGATAAGATCTTTTCCGAGCTTCAACCTCAACGTCAACCTTGGTTGGAGATAAGATCTTCCCCGGGCTTCAACTTCAATCTCGATTGGAGATAAGATCTCTTCCGAGCTTTCAACTTCAATATCAACCTCGATCGGAGATAAGATCTCCTCCGAGCTTCAACTTCAACGTCAACCCCGACTGGAGATAAGATCTTCCCTGAGCTTCAACTTCAATTTCAACCTTGACTGGAGATAAGATCTTCCCCGAGCTTCAACTTCAACGTCAACTTCAATAAGAGATGAGATCTCCTTCAATCTCGACTAGAGATAAGATCTCTCCCAAGGTCCAATCCTTCAATAGAAGATAAGATCTCCTTCAGCCTCGACTGGAGATAAGATCTCCTTCGAGCTTCAACCTAAACTATTACAGAGCCCGAAAGAGGACTTCAATAGTCATCTTTTTTATACTTCCTTCCTTCGAATTTCTAACTTGAGAGTTAGGAGACTATTATTGGGGATAAACCTCGCTCCTGTCTAAGTCCAGCCTGATGCTTAGCCTAATGCGACTGATAATCATGGAAGAGCTTCGATAGAATATTCTCCTCCAATGGTTGGATCCCAGTCGAACTCCTCCAGCGATCAAACTTTAGTCGAACTCCTTCAGCTAGCCGAACTCTTCCAATGGCCAAACCTTAGCCAAACTCCTTCAGTCGGTCGAACTCCTTAGTGGTCGAACCCCAGTCAGACTCTTTCAGGAGCTGAACTCCTTCCGAACTTCTCCTTCAGTCGGGTGTCTACAGGAGTCAAACTCCTTCCGAACTTCTTTCACAGTCAGATTCCTCCATGAGTCAAACTTCTTCTGGATCTCTCCTTCAGTCGGATGTCTATAGAAGTCGAACTCCTTTTAAACTTCTCCCTCAGTCAGATTCCTTCAAGAGCCAAACTTTTTCTGGATCTCTCCTTCAGATAGATGCCTACAGGAGCCAAACTCCTTCCAAATCTCTCCTTCAGATGGATGCCTATAGGAGTCAAACTCCTCTCGGACTTCTTCCTTAGTCAAACTCCTTCATGAGCCAAACTTCTTCTAAATTTCTCCACCAGTCGGATTCCTCCAGGAGCCAAACTCCTTCCAAACTTCTCCACCAGTCAAACTCCTTTAATTGAACTTCTTCACTAGTTGAACTCCTTCAGCCGAACTTCTCCACCAACCAAACTTCTTTTGGACTTTTCCATCAGTCAAACTCCATCCGAATTTCTTCAGCATATTACTTTTAGATTTTAAGTAGCATTCCTCCCGAATGATCTCCTCTAGCCGTATTTTCTTTAGGAGTCCAAACTCCTCTAGAATTGACATACGTCAAAGCTCTTCACCCCTCCACGTGGCTTCGAGCAGCTCAGTATCGGACAGCTACGACTGTCACTAGCAGTCAGCTATAGATGATACCTCTCTCACGTGGTCCCGAGCGATCAGCTATCTGACAGCTATGGCTGTCACTATCAGTCTGCTGTAGACGATGCTCCACTCACACAGCCTCGAGCGGCCAGCTATCTGATAGCTATGGCTGTCACTATCAGTCTGCTACAAGCGGTGCCCCTCTTACACGACCTCGAGCGGCTAGCTACCAGACAGCTATGGCTGTCACTACCAATTTGCTCCAAAATTCTATCTATAAAAGGGATCCTCCAGATATATTTTCTCTAAGCTCTCTTCTTCTTTCCGAAACCATGTCGAACTCTTTTCTGAGCACTCCATTTTTATTGATCAAAAGAGCTGACTTGATCGTCGGAGGATCCTACCAGAGCCCCCACCATCAACTCCGAATGAAACTTTATTTTGTAGGTCACCGACGGTGACCTCATCTTTCTCGACTTTAGCTTGATCCAGCATCGATCAGATTCTACACCAACACTAATAATCTATTATTTAATTTTTAAAAAATATTTATTAATAAAAGATGATTAGCAATAGAAATGTTTCATCACTAATAATTAATTATTTACGATGCAACTATCTTTTTCATCATAAATAATTGATTATTATCAACAAAAAAATTTTATCGCTAATAATCTATCATTTAATTTTTTAAAAAATATTTATTAATAAAAGATTATTAGCGATAAAAATTTTTCATCATTAATAATCAATTATTTATGATGCAACTATCTTTTCCATCATAAATAATTAATTATTAAGAAAAATTTTTATCGCTAATAATCTAATATTTTTTTAAAAAAAAATTATTAAAAACTATTTATTAATGATGAAAAATTTTCATTGTTAATAATTATTATTTATGATGGAAAAGAAATTTTCATCATAAATAATAAATTATTAGCGATGAAAAATATTTTTCATGGCTAATAATTTTTTTTATGATGGAAATATTTAAATATTTTCATCGCTAATAATCATATTTACAATGTAAATTATTTTATCATAAATAATATATTCTTTTGTTATGGATTTCTTGGTCCAAGATAGTGATCCTATTGAACTCGATGAGAACGATGAGGATTCGATCACCTATATGGATGCCATGCAGAGACTTGATTTCGAGAAATGACTTGAGATCATGAAATCTAAAATGGAGTCCATGAAGGTCAATGATGTATGAACATTGGTTGATCCATCCAAAGAGGTTAAACCCATTGGGTGTAAATGGATCTTCAAAAGAAAAAGGAGTGCAGATAGAAAGATGGAGACCTATAATGCCCATCTGGTTGTCAAGGGGTATCATTAACATTATGATATTGACTATGATAAGATATTTTTTTTTTATGGTAATGCTTAAATTCATTCGGATTATGCTTGCGATTGCTGCCTATCTAGACTATGAGATCTGGTAGATGGATGTGAAGACAGCTTTCTTGAATGGAGAGTTGACTGAAGAGGTGTATATGATACAACTTAAGGGGTTCACATCCACAAATGAGTCCAAGGTGTGCAGGCTTCAGAGATCTATTTATGAACTGAAGCAGGCATCTCGGAGTTGGAACTTGCATTTTGATAAAGTGATCAAAATATATGGCTTCGTTAAGAATGAAGAAGAATCCTACATTTATAAATGCACAAATAGTCCAGCAGTAGTATTCCTTGTCTTGTACGTGGATGACATTCTCTTAATCAGAAATGACATCCCAGCACTATAGAAAATAAAAATCTGGTTGTCATTACAATTCTCCATGAAGGACTTGGATAAAGCATCCTACATCCTAGAGATGAAGATCTATAGGGATAGATCTAAAAAAATGCTTGGGTTATCCCAGTTCACATACATAAATACTATGTTAAAGAGGTTCAGCATGGAGCATTACAAAAAGGGATATCTCTCGATAGGCCATAAAATTTTTCTCTCTAAGAAGGATTATCTGACAACTCCTGAAGAGAGAGCGTATGAGTAAAGTCCCATATGCTTCGGCAGTGGGATCTATCATGTATGCCATGATATGTACGAGATCAGATGTGGCATACTCACTAGGAGTAGTGAGTAGATACCAATCTAATTCTGAAGAAAATCACTGAAAAGTGGTTAAAGCTATACTTAAGTATTTGAGAAATACTAAGACCAATGGTTGGTATATGGCGAGTCAGATCTGAAACTTATGGGGTTTATAGACTCCAGCTTTTAATTTGACCATGATGACAGTAGAAGCATGTCGAGATATATCTTTACTCTGAATGATGGAGCTATCTGCTGAAAGAGTTTCAAGCAGCATACTATGGCAGACTCTATTTGCGAAGTAGAGGACATCGCAGCATCAGAAGCTGTGAAGAAAGTTATATGGTCGAGAAAGTTTATCACCGAGCTTAGAGTAGCATCCTTTCTTGATGGTTTGATCCTCCTCTACTACGACAGCACTGGTGCCATTGCTCAGGCAAAAAAATCAAAGGCACACCAGCAGATGAAGCACATCCTACGCCGCTTCCACATGGTCAGGAAGATCATGGATAGAAGTGACGTCGACCATAAGAAGATCGACGAAAAGAAGAATCTGATCGATCCCTTCACTAAAGCCCTGGTAATAAAGGAGTTTGACAACCACAAGTCGAAGATGGGTATTAGATACTATGTCGAGTGGCTTTAGGATAAGTGAGAGTTATTGAAAAATATGTTCCAAAGTCAATCGTCAGTCTGTTGATAGTTATGTTATATTATATTTATAATTAATTTATTAATAAATAAAATATATTTTTGATATTTTTCATCATAAAATATTTATCTTCTAATGAACTTCATTATTGTGATAAAGTTCTTAGGACTATTAAGCATCGATAAAGAGAGGATTTATTGATTAGTCCTTAAATCTATTCACAACCAAATGATAGGCTATTAATTAGGATGACAGCATCTATCAAGCACAGATCACTATATGCCATATGGATTGGTTGTCCTCTTAACCAAGAAGTATGGAGACACTAGTATGGCATACAGGTGAGATATATAGGTACATCTATTGTTCCTACGGTTACTTGGAGCCATAGTCATAGATCCGATCTCTTACGTGAACTTGAATGTTAATCCAACAAACTGAAGAAGATCTAAGAAAGATGAGAAAAGCTAGGGTTTTGATGTTGGAACCAGAGAGAAGAGAGTTAGGAAGAAAAGCTCAATTGTATTCTCTACTATTGTAAAAGTTATAATGTCCTAGTTTATATACCCTAGAGTTCCCACATGAATCCTAACAAACCATAGCTTAAAAACTCCCTTAGGCTAACCCAATACATGAAAGCACTCACCAAGCCCAAGTCTCACATGCTCTCATCCCCTGGATCTAATCCCAACCCATACATGAATTAGCCCCCTTAAGACCTCTCAAACCAAGCCTTAAGACCCCTAGGATCAACCCAGACCCTAGCCCAAAATAGAACCTCGCATAACTCGCGTACTGAGTCGGATTAGTCTCAGCACTGAGCTGGCTAAGTTTTACTGGGTCAGCTTAGTTTAAAACTGAATCAGTCCAATTCTATGCCATGCCTACAGTCCCAAAACTTGATCTTTCTATTTTTGCCTGTGCTCTAAGACTTAGCCGATCCAATTTTGGACTGAGCTGGCTAACCTGCAAAAAATATCCTTTCTGCAGTCTTGATTTTTCAACTTTAGTTTCTTGCTCCACCTTGAATCCTAGGTCTCCGAAGCACCAACCAAGCTCCTTGAGGTCCTTAATATCCTAACCTCAAGCCTCTGGAGAGCTACATACCGTCTCCACCCTAGAAAAACTCCTGTCCTAGCCCTAGGACCACACTTATCCTAACCTCCCCAGAGCCCTCACCCTAGCTTCGTCTGTGGCCTCCCAAGGCTTGGGAGACCACACCACCTACAATCTCCATCTTGGTGCGCCCAAGTCTTGGCACGCCTGGCAACATTCTCCTGCACAATCCTGGTGTCCCTACATGTCCTGATAGCCCCTCTTGCTCATCTTATCACTGCCATTCTTCTTCAACTGCTGAGCTTCCTTTGAGGCCTTCAGGATGACCGCCTCCATCACTGAAGTTCTTGGCTTGTTTCTCTGCACCATCTTTGGAGTTGTAGATATCCTTCTACTTAGCAGCTGCATCACTTATCCTAAACTTTCTTGGAGATCATGCAATGTTCCTTTATCGGCACTCACCGCATATCCTGATGCTCCACCTGACACTATCCCCTCAAAGCAACACCTATCTCCCGATTCAATCCTCTTCATTTGGATCTGTACAGCCCTGGCATTGGTGTTGGGATATAGGTCCTCCCTCTACATCCCTCTACTTTGAACCCATGTCACAACTTTCTCCACCCATGAAGCCACCTCTGCTCGGTGCTCCACCTGGAGCTGAAGTCCCCCTGATGCCACAGAAGCCGACTCTGTCTTCGAGTCCCTCGAGAACAACTACCCAATGCTGTACTACTAGGCTTGCCGGTGTACCCGAACACCATCACTACCCCTTCAGACCCTCTGCACTCCATAGATCTGTTCGAAACCATCTCAGATACACCGCACCCTATAGGCTCCTTCGAGACCACTAAGATTGTATCCGAATCTTTACTTTTAGTGACTGTACTGATAGAATCCGAGCTTTCTCCTTCCTTGCACTTCTTCTAAAGTGGATACTCCCACTTAAAGTGCCCTACTTTTTCATACTTGAAGCATCTCTTAGATCCCTTGCTGCCCCTCTATTTGCCCTTCTTTCCTTTTTTGTGCTTTTTTAAAACTACAAGACTCTCCTGAAAAATCTTCCTCTTCGTCATCCATTTTTGCTACTCGTTAGATCTGAGCACTGATACGATCTCCTCATACACCAGTGTCTCCTTACCATACAGCAAAGTTGTCATCAATGGATCAAAGCTCCTGGATAGCGAACACAGCAACAATAGACTCTTGTCCTTCTCTTCTAAATCCACCCCTATATTGAGCAAGTTCATGCTCATCCAGTCGAACCCCTGAATATGCCCCACAACATCCTCGCCCTCCTGCATCCGAAGGCTATACAGTTATTTCTTCAGCATCAACTTGTTGCACATGTTCTTTCCCATGTACAATTGCTGCAATCTCGATCATAATCCCTTGGGTGTTCTCTCCTCCAACACACCATACAAAATCTCATCCGCCAAACAAGCCCTAATCATGGCACATGCCTTTTTCTTCAAGAACACCCACTCCTTATCTGTGATCTCCTTCGGTCTATCTTCCAAGGTCGAATCCAACCTCATCTAAACCAGCAGATCCTCCACCCTTACCATCCACATCATAAAACTTTCTTTTCCATCAAACTTCTCTAATCCTACCTTCAACCTACTGTTCTCCATAATTAATCCAAGTCAAATAACAGCAAACAGATAAATCTAAGAAATATCTTGACTAAAAATGGTGGACAATAGTCCTATGATCTCTTTCTTCCTCACAAAGCTTGGAGAAAGTCTTTAGATCTGAATCTCGCTGCTGATCTTTGTTGAAAATTGATCTTCTTCCTCCTTCACGCTCAACCTTACTCTGATATCAATTGTTGTTCCTACGGTTGCTCAGAGCCATAGTCGTAGATCCGATCTCTTGCATGAACCTGGATGTTAATCCAGTAAACTGAAGAAGATTTAAGAAAAATGAGAGAAGCTAGTGTTTTGGTGTTGAAACCAAAGAGAAGAGAGTTAGGAAGAAAAGCTCAATTATATTTTCTACTATTATAAAAGTTATAATATCCTAGTTTATATATCCTAGAGTTTCCATATGAATCCTAATAAATCATAGCTTAAAAACTCTCTTAGGCTAACCCAATACATGAAAGCACTCACCAAGTCCAAGTCTCACATGCTCTCATCCCCTGGATCTAATCCCAATCCATACATGAATTAGCCCCTTTAAGACCTCTCAAATCAGATCTTAAGACCCCTAGGATCAACTTAGATCCTAGCCCAAAACAGACCCTCACATAACTCTGCCCATGCACTGAGCTGGCTAAGTCTCAGCACTGAGCCAGCTAAGTTTCACTATGTCAGCTCAGTCTGAAATTGAGTCGATCCAGTTTTGTGCCATGTCTGTAGTCCCGAAACTTGATCTTTCTATTTTTCTTGTGCTTTAAGACTTAACCAATCTAGTTTTAGATTGAGTCAGCTAACCTACAAAAAATATTCTTTCTATAGTCTTGATTCTCCGACTTTGATTTCTTGCTTCATCTTTAATTTCAGATCTCCGAAGTACCAACCAAGCCCCTTGAGGCCCTCAATATCCGAACCTCAAGCCCGTAAAGAGCTACATACTGCCTCCACCTTAAGACAACTCCTATCCTAGCCCTAGGACCAAACCTGTCCTAGCATCCCTAGAGCCCTCACCCTGACTTCGTTCGTGGCCTCCCAAGGCTTGGGAGCACCACACCACCTATAATATCATCATTGAACATGACCAACTCTAGAGTATTTTACTATCGAGAATATCTCTGATGGAATATAGGTATAAGTATCCCTTAGATC
This sequence comes from Cocos nucifera, assembly GCA_006176705.1. Classification (NCBI taxonomy): domain Eukaryota; kingdom Viridiplantae; phylum Streptophyta; class Magnoliopsida; order Arecales; family Arecaceae; genus Cocos; species Cocos nucifera. The sequence goes on from QRFJ01000297.1 coordinate 648,952, forward strand.
TGAGATCACCTCAGTGACTTGCAAGCAACTCACTGTGCTTTGGTATCGAACTAACTGAATTTCTAATTCAATAATGAAAGACTTCTGGGCATAGTCAAGTACTTGCAAAGTCGGTGTGTAATTAAGATGAAAATGACCATTCTAAGAGTTGGAGAAGAATATATCACTATATTTGAATATAGCAAAATCTTGGCTAAGATAATCCATCAAATGGATTTGATATTTTAAAATACAATATAAAAAACCTGATCATAGTTGATAGTTGAACTTTGAGGTGTCTTACGAGCATTATGATCAAGAGGATGAATTATATGAAAACTATATCCGCATGGGTTCTAAGGATGTTGTTCTATACATTCGACCTATTCGGTCATTAAGTATCATTACTAGATGGTTACTTCGATTAATACAGAAATCTATTTTTATGCTACCGACTTAGGTTCGAACCTATGAGATCATATACATTAGAGTTCATGATCCGATCGGATAGTTTATCAATGATTAAGAATTATTCTAGGATTAAACAATTAATACAATTGATGTTTAACCTAGTGCAAGCATTGTAGGAGGATTAATTAGCAATTCGATTGCTAATTAGTTTAATTTGATTAAGTCAAAGAAATAAAATTAAGTCTAATTAAATATAATTTAAATAGATTTAGTTTGGGCTTGATTGGATCAAATTCAATTAGCTTATTGGATAAGCCAAGTGCAAAGAAGAACTCATCCTAGTTCAATTAGGACTTGGGTCAACCCAATCTCTAATTTGATTAAAAATTAAATCAAAATTAAATTTAATTTAATCTAATTTAATTATATTCTTAATTAAATTAAAATTTATTTTAATTAGATTAAATAAATTTTAATTTTATTTGATCCAAAGATCAAGTTGGATCAAGTCAAATTGGAAATCCTAGTGAGACTAGGACTTGTATCAACCCAATCTCTAATTTAATTAGAAATTAAATCAAAATTAAATTTGATTTAATTAAGATCTTGGTTGAACTATGACCTATTCTAATTGGATTGAAATAAATCTAATTTAATTTGGTTAAAAGATTTTGTTTGATCAAGTCAAATTGGAAGTTCTAGTATGACTAGGACTTCCCTCCTTGCCCCCCCCCCCCCCGGCCACTCCTATTTTTTAGGATTTTTTTCATGGAAAATCTTCTCCCCAGGCCCTCTCACACATGCCCTTCTCTTCCTCTCCTATTTACTTGAGAATTAGTTAAGCACCAAGTCAATAGATGGAAAGTTGTTACGGTATTGGACTCTATATGATAGAATTCCAATAAACATTGACTCTTCCCTTGTGTGCCGCCCCCGCCCTGATTTCTTCTCTAATTTCTAGAGTAAAAAGAGGAGTTTTTGTGCACTCTTTTCTGGTGGTCCATGGCATGGGATGAGAAAGAGGGGGCACCTAAGTGTTGGGTGCCCCAACAACTTGCCATATATGGTCCTGCCTTGTCTAGAAATTTGACCTAGACAAGGATCTTCCATAACTTATTATTTAAAATATATTTTTATTTAAATTTTTCATGAAACATAGACCTTTGAGAGAGGATTTGGGTGTGTGAAAATCAAAGGGAAAGGATTCTTGGGTGTTTAGATTCAATAGACACAAAACTAGGTGTCTAAGTGAGAGCAAAGAGAAGAAGAAGAGGGTCTTTTTCTAGGATTGTTGTGTTCGTCATCTTCCTTCCTTCTTTCTTGGATTTTTTAAGAGAGTCTTAGATCTAAAACCTCTTTTCCACCTTATCCTCTTTGAAAGAGTCCAAATCTAGAAGAAGAAGGCATCTGATCGATCACCGAAGAAAGATCAGCACAGTACTAGCATACTGTGCTGATTTTCTGTATCAAAATTTTTGATCGTGCTCGTGGGCTCATGTGAATGACTCCTAGAGTTTGGACGCATGTGCATCTCATAACTTCATCCTCAAGGCCAGATCAGTAAGTTAGAATGTCTAACTTGCATAGGTAATAGATCTAATCTATTGGTTTCATAGTTGCATTAGATGTAGTATTGTAACATGTTGATGAGATCAACATGTTAATCTTTTTTTTATATTTTTAATTTTTGATTTAATATCATACCTTAATCATATAATAAATCTTAAATCTAGGATATTTTAATATTTATTTAAATAAATATTTAATTTATTTAAGTCTTCTATTACATGATCTTAAAAAAGTTTCAAGATCTATCCATGAAATCCTAGATTTGGTTCCTTCAAGGTGGGCATGAGATATTAAGTGGCACAAGGAATGGAGTCCTAGTTATACTAGGATTCTTATTTTGACTTGATCTAATATGATCTCTTAAATCATATTAAATCAAAAGCAAATCAACCCAATTAGATTAGGTCCTAAACTAATTGAGAACCTAATTAAATCAGATTAAATCATATTTAAATCTAAACTAATTTTTTAATCAACTTATAAATTGGGTTGACCCAAGTCCTAGTTGAACTAGGACTAGTTCTTTCTTGCACTTGGCTTATCAAATAAACTAATTAAATTTGATCCAATCAATTCCAAACTAAATTTAATTAAATTATATTTTATTAGACTTAATCTCAGTCCTTTGGATTAATCAAATTAAGCCAATTAGTAATTAAATTACTAATCGATCCTTCTATAACACTTGCACTAGGTTAAACATCAATCATATTGATCATTTAATCCTAGAATGATTCTTAATCATTGATCAACCATCTGATTAGATCGTGAGCTCTAATGTGTGTGACCTTATAGGTCCAAACCTAAGCTGATAGCATTGGAATAAATTTTTGTACCAATTGAAGTAACCATCTAGCAATGGTACCTGACGATCGGATAGATCGAATGTGTAAAACAACATCCTTAGAATCCATGCAGATATAGTTTTTATATAATTCATCTTCTTGACCAAAATACTCGTAGGACACCTCAGAGCTTAGCTGTCAACTCTGATCAGGTTGTCCATATTATATTTTAAAATATCAAATCCATCTGATGGATTATTCTGACCAAGGTTTTGCTATATTGAAATATAGTGATACATTGTTCTCCAACTCTTGGAGTGGTCAATTCCATCTTGATCATACTTTGACTTTGCAAGCACTTGACTGTGCCCAAAAGTCTTCTATTAATGAACTAGAAATTTAGTTAGTCTAGTACCAAAGCACAGTGGTTGCTTGTAGGTCACTAAAGCGATCTCAGGTCTAAGGGACACTTATACCTATATCCCATCAAAGACATTCTCGACAGTAGAATGCTCTGGAGTTGGTCAGGTTTAACATCGATGTACCCATACATCTCACCTATATGCCATACTAATATCTTCACACCTTTTGGTTAAGAGGATAACCAACCTATATGGCATACAGCGATCTATGCTCGATAGACGCTGTCGTCCTAATTAATAGCCTATCATTTGGTCGTAAACAAATTTAAGAACTAATCGATAAATCCTCTCTTTATCGAAGCTAAATAGTCCTAAGGACTTCATCACAATAATGGAGTTCGTTAGAAGATGAATACTTTATGATGAAAAATATCAAAAATATATTTTATTTATTAATGAATTAATTACAAATACAATATAGCACAACCATCAATAGACTGACGATTGGCTTTGGGATACATTTTCCAACAACCTCTGCATGGGATCCATGTAGGTGATCGGATCCTCATTATTTTCATTGAGTTCGATAGGATCACCATCCCGGACTAAAAAATTATAGTATCTATCGGATTAATGGGGTACTCTACCGAATCTTCTTGGTGCCTCTTCAATGGGCTCTAGATTTGATCTTATCAAATTCAGTTATGCAGGTTCACTAGAATGTATCAATTCTTTCATCTATCAAACTTCATTAAGTTCAACATTAGAGGCAGCTGTTCCTTTCCTAAGGAACTTCTTTTCCAAAAAAACTGCCCTTTTACTGACGAACACTTTTTATTCTTCAACAAGGTAGAAGTAATAACCCCTAGTTTCCTTGGGGTATCCTATAAACAAGCATTTATCGGATCTAGGTCCAAGTTTTTTGGGCTACAAATATTTGACATAAGCCGGACACCCCCAAACCCTAAAGTGAGAGAGTGTCGGCCTACACCTAGTTCATATCTCATATGAAGTCTTTGCTGTTGTAACATCATCATGGTATCACCTAGCTTTGATTCCACGTGTTGCAGAAACTCTTGATCTTTAGCATAAACCTGAGGAGAACTTTGACATTCTCTAAGGTAGCTGACTACCGATCCACCTAATCTAGATCTATGATGGGGCACCTCCCTCCTTGGGCTTCAGAGAGGTGCCCCCCTTTGGGTAGCAACTCTAGAGAGAAGAAAGAAGAGAGATTGAGGAAGAAAAGATTTATTTTTCAATCTACGTTATAAAATCCTAATACAACCTATGTATTTATATATAGCTATTAGTTCCGACTAAAAACTTTTCTGGCTAACCCAATATATGAAAACACTCACCGAGCCCATGTTCACCCATGTCTCCCATGCTCTCATCTCTTGGATCTAAATCTGACCCATACATATATTAGCCATCTTAAGACCTTATTAGATCAAGCCTTAAGATCCAAACAGAAAACTCCATCTAGTTCTGTTCACCACCATCGAGCCGACTCTATCAGGAGCCAAGCTAGCTTGACTACATCTCATCTAAATCTTATCTTCTATCTGCCTGAGATAGCCGACTCGACTGCACCCCAAGTCGGCTCGATCTCAGCCTGAGCCAGCTCGACTACGTATCCGAGCCAGCCCGCTTGTGTGTCAATCCTTTATCTTGGTTGATTCTTTTCCTGGCTTTGATCCTTTGCTCTATCTTATATTCTAGATCTTCAAAGCATCTATCAAGCCCCTCAAGGCTCTCACACCTGAACCTCGAGCCCGTGCAGGGCTAAGTGTCATCTTTATCTTAGGACAACTTTCATCCTAGCTCTAGAACTCACATCTATCCTAGACTCCTAGAGCCAACATCCTGGCTCCTCCTGTGGCCCCCTAAGGCATGGGAGCACCATACCAAATCCTACAATCTCCATCTTGATACGCCCAAGCCTTAGCATATCTGGCAATATTCTCCTGCACGATCCCACTATCGTCGCACACCCTGACAGCCTCTTGTGTAAACACCACCTTCACCAATCCTCTTCAGTTATTGTGCATCCTTGGAGACCTTTAGGATGACCACCTCCATCACTAAAGATCTTAGCTTGCTTCTTTGCACCATCCTAGAATTGTAAGAACCCTTCTGCTTGGCAACTACATCAATTATCTTAGACTTTTCTTGAGATCCCATAGCATTTCTGTACTAGCACTCATTGCATATCCTAACACAGTCTTCTCAGAACTTTGCCAGTCTTTCAAGCACATGCTGCTCCATCTGGAGCTATGCATCTCCAATATTGGTACTAGGATATTGGTCCTCCTGCACTCCTCCACTTTGAACTCGTATCACATCTCTATCAATGAAGCCACCTCTATCCGGTGCTCCACTTGAAATCGAAGCCCACTTGATGCCATAGAAGCTGACTCTATAATCAAGTCCCCCAAGGACAACCACTCAATACTGTACTATTGAGTCTATCACTGCACCTCAAACACCATCATTGTACCTTCGGATCCTCTGCACTCCATAGACCCCTTCGAAGCCATCTCAGATACCCCCGCAACCTGTAAGCACCTCTGAAACCTAAGAGCTCATCCAACTCTTTAAAATCAGTGACTGAACCCTAAAGAATTTCATCCTAGCCTTCTCCTCTTCTGTTCCTGCACCAGCCATCACTTCAGTTGTGCTCAGAGGAACTGCAGCTCAAATCCTATCCTAGGCTCAGACCCACCTATATCATCCCAAGGCTCTTGAGACTCCCTAGCTCTCCTTGACACCTACTCCCGATCTTCCTGAGATGCCTCTTGACACTCTCTGCTAAGATACCTTCCTCGACTGCTGCATCGTTGAGCCTCTATCAACCCTATGCCTCTAGAAAAGCACTACTGCAGCACTCCAGTGCTCCCTGCCTCATCTCTATGCCACCTCCTCATAGGTATCCGGATCCTCTATTGCTGCACATAACCCATCCTTCATCTAAATCATGACTCTTTCTAGTACTCCTGTAGAAAAAATTTGATCCAAGATCAGCCATCCAGCACTGACTTGTTGGACCTCCATAGATCATCCATCTCCATCACCTTCAAGACTTTGCAAATCCATGCTCTGATCAAATCACTGAATGCATCCTTGACTACTTCTTCTGCCTTCCTACAACCGAAGGACGTATAGTCACTTCTTCAGCTTTTCTTCGATTATTACTTCTTAGAAAATCTCTCTTCATCTACCAAATTGCCCCACACTGCCCATCTTCCTAGAGAATCCTATCACCCATTATACACCCCCGATCTCTCCAACCAAGATCAATCAAAAAATCAAGCATCCAAACCTTCCACCCTAAAAAAAATCCTTTTCGTTAATCCTCTCAGCCTCCACCTTCAATCCGCCACTCTCAGTTAATCAAACCACAACAATAATAAAGGTAGATTTGAGATATACCATAAAATACTTATGCAGATTCCTAATTTCACTCTGTATGACTTCTCCTTCACTTCCATGCACCATCAGGCTCTAATATCAATTATTGTAATATCATCATGGCATCACCTAGCTCTGATACCATATGTTGTGAAAACCCCTAATCTTTAGTATAGACCTGAGAAGAATTTTGACATTTTCTAAGGCAGCAGACTATCGATCCATCTAATTTGGATTTGTGATGTGGTGCCTCCCTCCTTGGGCTTGAGGGAGGTGCCCCCTTTAGGCGACAACTCTAGGGAGAAGAAAGAAGAGAGATTAAGGAAGAAAATATTTGTATTCCAATCTACGTTATAAAATCCTAATATAATCTATATATTTATACATAGCTATTAGGCCTGACCAAAAACTCTCTTAGCTAACCCAATACATCAAAGCACTCACCAAGCCCATGTACACCCATGTCTTCCATGCTCTTATTTTTTGGATCTAAACCCAATCCATACATGTGTTAGCTATCTTAAGATCTTATTGGACCAGGCCTTAAGATCCAAACAAAAAATCTCATCTAGTTCTATTCGCCACCATCGAGCTGGCTCTATCAGGAGCTAAGCTGGCTTGACTGCATCTCGCTCGAATCCTATCTTCTGTCTGCCTGAGATAGCCGACTCGACTGCATTCCAAGTTGGCTCGATCTCAGCTTGAGCCAGCTCAACTGCATATCCGAGCTAGCTCGCCTGTGTGTTAGTCCCTTATCTTAGCTAATTTTTCTTCTAGGTTTGGTCCTTTGCTCCATTTTGTGTCCCAGATTTTTAAAGTACCTACCAAGCTCCTCAAGATCCTCATACTTGAACCTCGAGCCCATGCAGGGCTATATGCTACCTTCACCCTAGGATAACTCCTATCCTAGATCTAGCACTCACACATGTCCTAGGCTTTCAGAGCTAACACCCTGGCTCCTTCTGTGGCCCTCCAAGACTTGGGAGCACTACACTAAATCCAACATTTGCAACAGACTAGCTCGGAATAACGTTCAAAATATAACAAGCGATCTCAAGTGCATAACCCTAGAAAAAAATTGACAGACTCGCAAATCCCATCATAGATCTGTTAGATAAATGTTCCCTAGAAGTCAGAATTGGCTGATACTTGTAATACACTTCTAGGGGCAAAATTATAATTTTGACTATAATGAATAAAATGGGTTATTTTCTATCACATATGTGTCTGTGATACATCCTTTGAGTTAATGGTAATGATAATTCATATTTTCAAGAGTTGAAAATTTAAGACATGAATAATCATTATTAACTCATAAAATGCTCCCGACCATAGGATCATCACGAGGATGGTGATTGATCCGGAAGGTTGGTGTACAATCGCTTCTCTTTAGTAGATGAGTCTTGAGTCTACGGTGTGGAGACACCAGGAGCGAGAGTACAGGTACTCGTTAGAGAACGAGGGCACTGAGCGTGACCACCTCGAGTAGTCATTAGGGAGTCTACCTTCTCGTCAATGACTGACTCGATGCTGCAGTAGTGTGTCTGGTTCTTTGACCTGAGGTGCATCGGCAGTTCACCTTGAGGGTGTTATAGTTTGACTACACCATTACTCGGTCTCCTAGCCATATGGAACCCTGAGGTGTATGTTGGCTATAGCATGTTCATTGTAGGAACTGGATTGCATCAAGATGGAATCTATCTACCTCGGTGGTAGAGGAGCAGCCCTATGATGATCATGAGAATCAAGTCCAGAAGCCCATGGCCATGGCAGAGTGAAATAATAGAAAGAGTTTCTATTTAGATTTTCACATTGGACTCGAATCGAATGATTACATCATATGACAGAGACTAGGGTTTGACGAGTTCACCTTAACCCTAATCTGATCGGGGCTCAAGATAGAAGAACTTAATCACACAGGTAGCTGCACCAAGAGGTTCGCATTCAGCTCTGATGGGTTGCCACCATATACTGCTAGGTGTCACTGGTGGATTTTGGGAGCAATTAGAATGATTTAGATGATCGATCATTCTAGCTGTTCGAATCAGAAGAGTTCTGATCCATCGAAAGGAGTTTCGATGATGTCGATGATAGAGATCATGACATATCCCATTACCATACAGAACTGAACCTAACTGGGTCACACAAACAAGGGTTTGAATCTGGTGATCATCAATTGAACTGATCTAGTTCAATTGATCTGAATGAGATTCAATTAGGTTCAAGGAAATCGTGCTAGCACTCGATTGAACCTAACGTTCTTCTTTGCTATCATAAATAAGTTGTCCTGTCTGAGCCAAAGGAGTTTGTGCTCAATCAGAGGCCTTCATATATGGTCTGACTGGAGGTTGTCCAAGTCAGAAAAGGTTGTCTTATTTTGTAAGACATTACCTGCCATTTTTGGTCACCTGCCATTTCTTGTTCTTTGACTTTGGTCAAAAGTCTACCTTTGACTGGTCAAACATTGACCATTGACACTTTGACTTTTGACCACATGTCATGCACCTATTGGAGAGCTGGTGGGGGCCTGTCCCCCTGCCAGAACCTGGCAAGGAGGAGGGCGCACGCCACCCTAGGCGTGTGCCCAAGTTGGAGGCGCCTAGGAGTCCTTGTTGGACAAGGACTCCATCTCCTTTTTGGATTCCAATTAGAGTTCTTCTAAGAACCAACTTTGACTGGTCTTAGGCACCCTCTAAGGAGGAATCCAGGGGACTCTATTCCCACCAATCAGATTTAGATCTGATTTCACAAAGGGTTGTGATTGGTTGGGAAGAAGAGGAGTTGGATCACAGCTTAGTCTATAAATAAGACCCTGCGCCCAACTCAAATTAATTAGATGGAAATTGAATCAGAATTCCCATGCCCCAAGGCTGCCTCTCCCCTCCTTCCTCCATGCCAAACTTCTTCTCCCTCTCCTTGCTCTCCACGTCCAAAAGGAGTTTTGGACCTTGGTTGGTGCGATTCAGATCAAAGAAAGGCGATCAAAAGCAAGAAGGCTGCGCTGCTGCAAAGGACGACTGCTGATCTTCAAAAGAAGTTTTGAAGATCCTCCAGATCAGATCCAGATCTAATTTTTGGAGACGTGATAGAGAAGAAGAGGATCTCCAGATCCAACCTGAGTGGATACCGGTAGAGGCCAGGCGCTTGCGTGGCTAGATCCAGAACCTTCCGCTGCAAACAGGATCATCAACAGGGTAATAGGATTACCCAAATCAAGGTAAATTAAATTTGATTTAATTTATCTTATTTTATTTTATTTATTAAAATAATAAGAATCAGATCTAAAATATATCAAGATCTGATTAGATCAAAAGAAAAAATTTTTGAAATATATCTCTTGATCTGATCAGATCTGAACGAACCTGGATCCGAGAAATCAGGATTTTCCTTCAACTGGTATCAGAGCCAAGGTTCTAAAAGTATTTAGATCTAATTTTAAATTTATTTTAATTAGAAAATAAATGATTTTAGATGTCACATGAGATGTGATCAGATCTGAAATCAGAAAAAATTAAAATTAAATGATTTGGATCTAAGATTAGAAAATATGCATGACTAGTTCTAAAATAGAATAGTTCTATAGAATAGTCTTGCATGTTTTTGATTTAATCTGATTAAATCATATTTTAGATCTATTTATTTACTATTTTTTGATATTATAAGTGTTATAATAACATCTAAAAAAATAGCAAATAAAAATTATTTAATTTTAAATATCATATGAGATATGATTGATGCATGTCTAGACTAGTTGTAGAATAGTTCTACATAATTGTCTAGATTAGAATTTATTTTGATTAGATCAATTTAAATCTAATTTTTTAGATTATTATGAGATAATTTAGATCTGAAAAATATGCATGATTCGATACATGAGATGTATGCAAAATATGCCATGATTAGATCTACTTTGTATATGAGATATATGATATAGATCTGATAACTTGTTTTGTAGTATTGAATGTTCCTGATTAAGGCGTTCCTCTTGGCCGTCCGGTCATAAGAATGAAGAAGGGTTTAAAGGCCCTCTCTTTCCCATTCGATGGGGTGTTCTTATGATGTGTAGGGGTGCTGCGTGTTCGTCCTTAATCAGAAACCCAAAACTTACTTTCTGCAAAACCCTAGATCCTGAAACCCTAGGATTTATTGTGCATATTTTGTTTATGAACCCTACTTAATTAAAAATTAAGATTTATGAAATATTAATTAGGTCTAAAATTGAGAATTTCAGATCTAAGACATATTCATAATACTGGGTTCGGGCTTGGGTAGCTCAATTAGGTCTAAGCGGTTGATCAAACCGAATCAAGAGTTGGTTAGATGGGATCAACAATGCTTAAATTGACCAGCCTAATAGGATTAAGTCTGGGTCAAGATCGAGTCACGATCAAGCAAGACCTAATTAGGCTCAGAGGTTAGAGTCTGGATTGTAGGCTAACCCAATTGGTTCTGGCTCAACAATTTGGTGTCTAAGGTAAGTTTGGCACATACGACGACCGACTGGTTTTTAATTGGAAGCTACTCGACCTGAATGCGTTCTTGTACGAGTTAATGGCATATTCCTTCCACCGGTCTCACTTACCTGGCCATATCTGTTGACACAGTTCTGATCTGAGGTGGTCAATAATCCGAGCTAACCCATGCCACTAGGTTAGTCATAATTGTTATGACTAAGCCAAGTCTAGTTTAATGAGACCTGAATCAATTCTCCCTAAGAAAAGATTAAGTCTGAGGTCTTCCACCATTGTAGATGTGCGGGCCCTTCCCGGGGTTGATTGTTCTCGGCTGGATACAGTGGCTCAGTTGCACCGGGAAGATGCAACCATGTCTATTAGGCATTGGATGCTATGGGCTGGAGGATGAGTTGGGCTCAATATTTTGGATACGGTGAGAGACTCAATTAGGAACCCAGTCTATGCAAATGGTGGGTCTGACTTAACTAAGGAGTGGATCAATATTCTGGATACGGTGAGATTCATGAATTAGAGACCAAGTTTGGGTGCACCATGATTAGAGAATCATTGAACAAGAGTTGTTCACTCATTGGCTAACCCATCACCAATAACTGTTAGGTGAGGTGATGAGTCAGTTGGTGAGACCGCACCACCCACTAGAAATCATTAATCATGGAGATTTTCGCATCTCTACAGAGGGAGTGTAGGGATCCGAGAAAATAGTGGGAGCTAATTTGTTTAAAAATAAAATCCCTAAATAAATTGGTCAAGTCAAAATTACAGTATCTAACTAGAATCTTTGACTCTCTACAGGAAAATGTCTGCGTCCAACCCATTGGCACGTATCCTGGACACACATAGACTGACTGGACCCAATTATAAAGATTGGCTCAGGAACTACAAAATTAGTTTTGGGTTTCGAGAAGTTAACCCATGTTTTGGACCAGGACCCTCCCACCTTACCAGCCCGTCCATCCATTGAACAGAGAGCGTCTCTGGAAAAAATGGATAGACGAAGATAATAAGGCCAGATATTACATGTTGGGCTCGATGTCTGATGAGCTCCAGCGCCAACATGAAGATATCGGGACTGCTCGCCAAATGTTGGCTCACCTGCAGGAGATGTTTGGTGAACAGAGTCGCGCAGCCAAATATCAAGTCACGAAATGACTTTTTAAGGCTAAGATGCGTGATGGGCAGTCAGTCCAAGATCACTGTCTGACAATGATCAAGGACATGGAAGAGCTTGAGAAGCTCGGTGTGAAGTTAGGACTTGGACCTGCAGAACGATATTATTCTGCAATCCTTGACTGATGCATATGGGCAATTCATCATGAATTACCACATGCATAAACTTCAAAATTCCTTGGCCGAATTAATGAATATGCTGGTTACCGCTGAGCTTTCTATGAAAGGTTCTAAAGGCTCAGTTCTTGCTATGGAACGGACTTCTTCCAAAAGAAAGTCTTATGGAAAGAAAAAGAAGTCTGTGAAAAAGCAAAAGGTGGAAGGATCAAAGAAGAAGAAGGCAGAGCCGAAGAAGAAAGGCCGATGTCAAAGGAAAGTGTTTTCCATTGCAACAGCGACGGCCATTGGAAGCGGAACTGCCCTACTTACCTGGCCACCCTGAAGAACAAGAAGGAAGGTCCTTCTGGAGGTATGCTCGTTATTGAGTCTAACCTTACGGTTTCTTCTGCATCCAGTTGGGTGCTTGACTCTGGTTCTAGTGCTCATCTGTGCACTTCTATGCAGGGTCTTGAGGATAGCAGGAGGCTGAGGGATGGAGACATGATCCTACGCATCGGTAATGGAGCAAGAGTTGCTGCAGTAGCCGTGGGAACATACCCTCTTCGATTACCATCTGGTTTAGACTTAGTTTTGAAAGACTGTTATTATGTGCCTGCAGCTAGCAGGAATTTGATTTCTGTTTCATGCTTAGCACAAAAAGGTTATGTGATCACCTTCTTTAAGGACCATTGTAACATTCTTTATGAAAGAAATAAAATTGCAAATGGTTTTCCTTATTAATGGTCTTTATCAGCTACATATTGATGTACCTGTTCTAACTATCGAGCAAAACGTGAATGCCAAACGACCTAGGGATAGTCCAAACGACAGATATCTATGGCACCTGAGATTAGGTCATATAGCAGAAGATAGGATCAACAAATTGGAGAAAAATGGGCTATTGAGTCCATTGACTTCCGAGTCATATCCAACTTGTGAATCTTGTCTTCAAGGCAAAATGACTAAACTCCCTTTTGTTGGACATGGGGAGAGGGCCACAGATCTCCTTGCCCTAGTACATACTGATGTGTGCGGCCCATTTGATGTGCCGGCTAGAGGCAATTTTGTCTACTTCATTACCTTTACCGATGATCTGTCTAGGTATGGGTATGTGTATCTTATGAGACACAAGTCTGAAGCTTTTGAAAAGTTCAAAGAATTCAGACATGAAGTAGAAAAACAAACTGAAAAAACCCATTAAGGTTCTTCGATCAGATCGAGGAGGTGAATACCTTAGCCGGAAATTCCTAGACTATCTCAAGGAAAAATGGCATAGTCTCTCAATGGACTCCACCAGGAACACCTCAACTCAACGGGGTTTCAGAACGGAGAAATCGGACTCTATTGGATATGGTTCGATCCATGATGAGCTTCACAGACCTCCCTGATTTTCTTTGGGGACACTCATTGTTAACTTCAATCTTATCTACTGAATAGGGTTCCCTCTAAAACCGTTCCTACCACACCGTATGAGATATGGCACGGTAAGAAACCAAGTCTGAGTCATCTCAGAATTTGGGGTTGTCCGGCTCATGTCAAAAGACAACAAGCGGACAAGTTAGAGTTTAGGTCCTTTAGAGCTCGATTCATAGGATATCCTAAAGAGTCATTAGGATACTATTTCTACATTCCAGAAGACCACAATGTGATTGTGAGTCGACATGCCATCTTTCTTGAAAAATAGTTTATTCAAGATAGCGGCATTGGAAAGCAGATCAAGCTTGATGAGAAAGTCTCACAAGTACAACGAGCTAAGGACCAAGTTGGAACCAAATCAGGTTGAGCCAATAAGAACACTACCTCCTCCACCTCGTAGATCGGAAAGAGTTTCCCGTCCCCCTGAAAGATACTTAGGTATTATTTCAGAGGAAGTAGAGAAAATGTTCCTCGTAGGTAATGGTGCTCATGGTGATGATCCCAAAACCTACAACGAGGCGATATCAGATATCGACTCCGAGAAATGGCTAGAGGCAATGCAGTCAGAAATTGACTCGATGCACTCAAACCAAGTCTGGACCTTGGTAGATCCACCAGAAGGTATAGTACCTATTGGGTGTAAATGGATCTTCAAGAGAAAGATTGGTGCAGATGGGAATGTGGAGACATTCAAGGCTAGACTAGTGGCAAAAGGTTATAGTCAACGCGAAGGCATTGACTATCAGGATACCTTTTCCCCAGTGGCTATGCTAAAATCCATCCGCACATTGCTTGCCGTTGCAGCCTATTTCGATTATGAAATATGGCAAATGGACGTGAAAACGGCATTCCTTAAATGGATATCTTGAGGAAGATATCTATATGGAACAGCCGCTAGGTTTCACATCCAGTGATACTGATCACAAGGTTTGCAAGCTGCAAAGGTCCATATATGGACTTAAGCAAGCATCTCGGAGCTGGAACACTCGTTTCAATGATGTGATCAAAAAGTTTGGTTTCATCAAAAATGAAGAGGAACCATGTGTTTTCAAAAGGGTCAGTGGGAGCGCTGTTGTCTTCCTCGTATTGTACGTGGATGACATCCTCCTTATTGGGAATGATATTCCCATGTTGACATCAGTCAAGATGTGGTTGTCCAAGGAATTCTCCATGAAAGACCTAGGTGAAGCATCCTTTATTCTAGGAATTAAGGTCTATAGGGATAGACCGAATAGGATGCTAGGACTTTCACAGAAGATGTACATAGAGAAAGTACTAAAGAGGTTTAGTATGGAAAACTCTAAGAGGGGATTAATACCCTTCAGACATGGTATTCATCTTTCCAAGAAGATGTGCCCCAGCACACCTGAGGAAATAGAACGCATGAGCAAGATCCCTTATGCTTCTGCAATAGGGAGCCTCATGTATGCCATGCTATGTACACGACCTGATATAGCCCATGCTGTGAGTGTCACAAGCAGATATCAGTCAAATCCAGGTGAAGAACACTGGACTTCTGTGAAATGTATCCTTAAGTACTTGAGAAGAACTAAGGATATGATGTTGGTCTTTGGTAATGGAGAACTCCAAGTCCAGGGATACACAGACTCGGATTTCATGTCCGATATAGATGATCGAAAGTCGACATCTGGGAGTCTGTTTGTGTGCAATGGTGGTGCTGTCAGCTGGAAGAGTTCCAAGCAAACGGTGATAGCAGATTCCACCATGGAAGCAGAATATATCGCTGCATCAGAGGCTGCAAAGGAAGCATTCTGGTACAAGAAGTTTGCTGCAGAAATTGGAGTAATGCCATCAGATGCCATTCCTCTATACTGCGACAACAATGGCGCCATAGCCCTTGCTAAGGAGCCGAGGTCTCACCAGAAATCCAAGCACATTGAGCGGCGATACCACCTCATCCGCGATTACCTCGAGAAGGGTTACGTCGAGGTCAAGAGAGTCAACTCCACAGATAATGTGGCAGACCCACTTACAAAGCCGTTGGGCCAGCAGAAGATCGAAGCCCACCTTGAGAAGATGGGACTTAGACTTGTAGCCAATTGGCTTTAGGACAAGTGGGAGATTGTTAGATATATGTGCCCTAGAAGCCAGAATTGGCTGACACTTGTAATACACTTCTAGGGGCAAAATTATAATTTTGACTATAATCAATAAAAAAATGGGTTATTTTCTATCACATATGTGTATTTAGTGTCTGTGATACATCCTTTGAGTTAATGGTAATGATAATTCATATTTTCAAGAGTTGAAAATTTAAGACATGAATAATCATTATTAACTCATAAAATGCTCCCGACCATAGGATCATCACGAGGATGGTGATTGATCCGGAAGGTTGGTGTACAATCGCTTCTCTTTAGTAGATGAGTCTTGAGTCTACGGTGTGGAGACACCGGAGCGAGAGTACAGGTACTCGTTAGAGAACGAGGGCACTGAGCGTGACCACCTCGAGTAGTCATTAGGGAGTCTACCTTCTCGTCAATGACTGACTCGATGCTGCAGTAGTGTGTCTGGTTCTTTGACCTGAGATGCATCGGCAGTTCACCTTGAGGGTGTTATAGTTTGACTACACCATTACTCGGTCTCCTAGCCATATGGAACCCTGAGGTGTATGTTGGCTATAGCATGTTCATTGTAGGAACTGGATTGCATCAAGATGGAATCTATCTACCTCGGTGGTAGAGGAGCAGCCCTATGATGATCATGAGAATCAAGTCCAGAAGCCCATGGCCATGGCAGAGTGAAATAATAGAAAGAGTTTCTATTTAGATTTTCACATTGGACTCGAATCGAATGATTACATCATATGACAGAGACTAGGGTTTGACGAGTTCACCTTAACCCTAATCTGATCGGGGCTCAAGATAGAAGAACTTAATCACACAGGTAGCTGCACCAAGAGGTTCGCATTCAGCTCTGATGGGTTGCCACCATATACTGCTAGGTGTCACTGGTGGATTTTGGGAGCAATTAGAATGATTTAGATGATCGATCATTCTAGCTGTTCGAATCAGAAGAGTTCTGATCCATCGAAAGGAGTTTCGATGATGTCGATGATAGAGATCATGACATATCCCATTACCATACAGAACTGAACCTAACTGGGTCACACAAACAAGGGTTTGAATCTGGTGATCATCAATTGAACTGATCTAGTTCAATTGATCTGAATGAGATTCAATTAGGTTCAAGAAAATCGTGCTAGCACTCGATTGAACCTAACGTTCTTCTTTGCTATCATCATAAATAAGTTGTCCTGTCTGAGCCAAAGGAGTTTGTGCTCAATCAGAGGCCTTCATATATGGTCTGACTGGAGGTTGTCCAAGTCAGAAAAGGTTGTCTTATTTTGTAAGACATTACCTGCCATTTTTGGTCACCTGCCATTTCTTGTTCTTTGACTTTGGTCAAAAGTCTACCTTTGACTGGTCAAACGTTGACCATTGACACTTTGACTTTTGACCACATGTCATGCACCTATTGGAGAGCTGGTGGGGGCCTGTCCCCCTGCCAGAACCTGGCAAGGAGAAGGGCGCACGCCACCCTAGGCGTGTGCCCAAGTTGGAGGCGCCTAGGAGTCCTTGTTGGACAAGGACTCCATCTCCCTTTTTGGATTCCAATTAGAGTTCTTCTAAGAACCAACTTTGACTGGTCTTAGGCACCCTCTAAGGAGGAATCCAGGGGACTCTATTCCCACCAATCAGATTTAGATCTGATTTCACAAAGGGTTGTGATTGGTTGGGAAGAAGAGGAGTTGGATCACAGCTTAGTCTATAAATAAGACCCTGCGCCCAACTCAGAATTAATGAGATGATTGAATCAGAATTCCCCATGCCCCAAGGCTGCCTCTCCCCTCCTTCCTCCATGCCAAACTCTCTTCTCCCTCTCCTCTCCACGTCCAAAAGGAGTTTTGGACTTGGTTGGTGCGATTCAGATCAAAGAAAGGCGATCAAAAGCAAGAAGGCTGCGCTGCTGCAAAGGACGACTGCTGATCTTCAAAAGAGTTTTGAAGATCCTCCAGATCAGATCCAGATCTGATTTTTGGAGACGTGATAGAGAAGAAGAGGATCTCCAGATCCAACCCGAGTGGATACCGGTAGAGGCCAGGCGCTTGCGTGGCTAGATCCAGAACCTTCCGCTGCAAACAGGATCATCAACAGGGTAATAGGATTACCCAAATCAGGTAAATTAAATTTGATTTAATTTATCTTATTTTATTTTATTTATTAAAATAATAAGAATCAGATCTGAAAATATCTCAAGATCTGATTGAGGATCAAAGAAAAAAATTTTTGAAATATATCTCTTGATCTGATCAGATCTGAACGAACCTGGACCGGAAATCAGGATTTTCCTTCAATAACCTTCTGATCTTTTCTTCCAGATATAGATAGGTATTGTATCAATCATGCCCCTTCCTTTCTTTTCAAATAATTCACATTGAATTATGATACAATCATTTTCTTCATAAGATAGATGCATCCATACCTTGATAGGTCGTCAGTAAATGTAATGAAGTAGTAATACCTACCTCTAGTACATATATTTATAGATTCACATACATCAGTATGTATTAGATCCAGAAGCTCAGTGGCCCATTCATCTTTTCTAATAAAAGATGATTTGGTCATCTTACTAAGAAGGCAAGACTCATAGATATTCAATGACTCATAATCATCAATGTTAAGGATATGCACCTTGACTAAGCTGTTAATCCTATTTTTGTTTATATGACTGAGCCTATAGTGCCAAAAATAGGTATCGATGACATTATCTAGTTTTTGGGGTTTATTTGATGTGTACATTACATTAATAGATAATGATAAAATATAAATATTATTTCTTAATTATTCTCACATTACTATAACATCATTCATAATGATATCACAATAATTTTTTTATTAACAAACACTAACCATCTTAGGCCAAAAGTCCAATAGATATTATATTCATCATAAAAGATGGACAATAGTGATAATCACTTAAAATGATATTATTATTTTTGAAAACTAGCTCGAGAGTTTCTAATGTTAGGATTGAAACTTTACTTCTATCCCCAACATTAAGAAATCTATTGTCATTCTCAAACTTTCTACCAATTTGAAGTCCATGCAACAAATTGCACATGTGAATTGGACTTTCGGTATCTAATATCCAGGTAGATGTATCACATATGAAAAAATTGCAAGGTGTTATCATATAATAATCTTGATTAGCAACCATTTGCTAATTTTTTTTAGTCAGCCTATACGGGTCAAGAGGATAATTTCTCTTCTGGTCTGCCTGATTTGGGTCAACACTAGACTCCTCTTTCTTAGGTCTTAAAAACTTGTCATTGTTCAACAGTGAATGGAGCGGACTTATTCTAGCCATTCTATTTATCTAAAAGAAAAATATAAAATCTTATTTGTACTTGAATTAATTAACTCTAAAGATTTGAACTTTAGTCTAAAGGTCCTCCCACTATTTTTATGAATTGGTAGCCTTTATCTCTAATTTAAAAAATTACACTAATTTCTTAGTAGGCACTGAAATCCACATAGACTACAGATGGGCTCGAGGAAAGCTCTGACCAAATCATATGCATCTACAGGTAGGTTCACCATCAATTATTTTTTTAAATAATTTTTAGTAATTAGATTTTATCTCAGAAGTCAATTCAGTAGGCTAAGGCCTCCATTGAAAGGGTCTAGTTAGGTCCAACCATTAACCTGATTGACTTCGGTGCATCAAACTAATGATAACTAGGCTTGAGAAAAGCTCTAGCCAACCTAATCATCATTAAGAGAGTGCAACCTAATCATCATATGATGGATAATAATTCTAATATCCAGATAAACATCAGGTGTAAGGCACCTCCAATGTCCATCCAGAAAATTGGACTCATTACTATTCATCTTAATAGGAGGCTATGACTCGATTATCCCAATAACTTAGTTATTTTAAGAATCTAATAATTTAGAGAATTTAGATTACTAATATTTTAAGGATAAAAAAGAACATGGACCTATTTTCTCTTACTGACTTCATCAAGTCAAATCCTCCCACTGACTTCACCAAGTCAATAGGTTAGGATTAGAATCAATTTAGATCCATGGGCACCTAATCCAGTCTTACTGATTGAAATTAGTCAAACTGATTTCTAGTGACATGGGTGAGCTCGAATCACCAAGTGATCTAATCAAATTCTAATTGATCATATCGATCAGATAAGTGAGATCAGTGGAATGGATATGCCATTAACTCGTCAAAGATCGAATCAGTGCGAGTAGCTCTCAATTAAAAATCACTGATCTTGTCTGCCAAACTTACCTTAGACACCAATCGATTAATTAGGTTTAATCTAATCAACATAGTAATTTTGGGCTAGACCACTTAGCCATGAATCAAGTCCATCTTGGTTTAGTTAAAGACATGGACTTATCCAACTACAACTATTGAAGTTGAATCTAAAGTGTCCTTAATCTAATCTAATTCAACATTTGGTTAGATTTGACCAGTTACTCTAGATTAATCCATTTCTTAACTAATCTTAGGTTTAACCTAATTAATAGACCTAATTTATCTAACCCATTGACCCACAGCTTATGCAAATATCTTAGAATCTTTAATTCACAATTCTAGACCCTATAGAATTGGGTTAGATTGGATTGGGGTTCGGCATTTCAAAAATAATTTTTAAATTATAAAAGATTTTTTATTTTTTATTTTTTATTTTTTAAATGGGTCGACTCATTTCAAAAATGGATCGACTCATTTCTCAAACAGCAATCTATTACTAGTTTTAAACAAAAAATAAAGTATATAATAAAAATTAAATTATGAATCACTTTTTAGATTGAATCTAAACACATTCATATTTAACTTTCATATTAAAATGATTTCAATAAATATATAAACATATCATATATGCTAGCATTTAATTTTTTAATTAATATAAAAGCATGTCAAGCAATCTGCCTGCTCTAATACCATTATTGGAAATCATGCAGGATTAAAGCATGTATTTTTCAAATACTTTTGAATAAAATAGCAATGAAAGCTAAATTAATCTAAAATTAATTTACTGCATGCATTGATCTAATCAATAAAATTCTACTCAGGATCTAGACATGCTAATATGTATTTAAAAATTTAAATACAATCGATCAGCAAATCATATTTACTGATCGATACGAGTTTAGAATAAGATACCTATGTGCGAGTAGATGATCTCCACGATCTGAATCCATCGAAAGAAGCTCTGATATTGCACTACAGCCTTTCACTTATCTGGCCTCTATAGTTAGTCCACATGGAGCTTCTAGTTCCGACCAGCTCTACTAGAGTGCTAGCTCCTCATCGGCACCTTCGATGGCTGATCTTCATCGATCTGATCGACGATCTTTCTTCTGATCTTCTGGATGCTTCAGAAGGCCAGAAGATAAAATATGGAGGATGATGAGATGGTGTAGAAAATCTAGTAGTAATTTGATGCTCAAAGCATTCGATCTCTCCACCCGAACTCTGAGTCCCAACTTTAGAATTTTGAATACTCAAAAAATCCCGATGCTTGGAAATCCTCTCACACCCACTTTCGGATGAATTTTATCATGAAAAAAATTTTCATAGAAAGATAAACACTCCCTCTATTATACACCTAATCTCATTAGATGGATGACAAAGTAAAAAAAATAGTAGAAGCAGCGTGTGAGGAATGTTGGCACAAGAAAGACACTGCCTTTTTTCTTAGACTTTTCCATGCCCAGACTTGCACCCCTCTCTGGTTATTCTCTCTCTAAGAAACCTTCCCACACCTCCCTTTGATCCATCACGTAAACCCATGCATGCTCTCTTAAAAAAATCTTTTAAATGGGCGCTCACAGTGGATTAAATGCGTAAAGGGGATAAGAGGTTCAAACTTGAATTCAAAATTCAAGTTTGATTCTTATCTACCTCCAACGCCCATCTCAAGTGGGTAACACGCAGAAGAACTATTGACCCCATGATTGATTTTGATGATTGTCAAACTTTGAGTGTTTGAGTATTTAACCATGTATTTCATGAATGGACGTAGGTCTTTTTAGATATTTAAATTGAAGAATCATTTCAAGAAAAGATCTACAAAAATTCATCAAGTCAAGATCTTTAAAGAAAAGATTTTTCTTAAGCTTCCAAAGATCAGAAAAAAGAGAGCTCTTTGATCAAAATAAGAAAGACATAAAGTAAAATTCAAATAAAAATTAAATCTCCTTGATTGAAAGCAAAAATCTCTCAAAATAGCCTTGGAGAAATTTTTAAGACATCTCGAAATTTTTTTGAGAGCTCTCAAGTGGACTGACATGTCCAAATATAGTTCTGATATGATTTCGAGAGATCTTGAGTTGAACTCAAGATGTCTCGATCTTAGAAGATAGAAACTTAATTTTTGTGCTCTGAAAGTGAGAGGTCTCGCAGGATTCTTGAGAGGTCTTACGGTTTCGATGAGACATCTCGATTCAGAATTGAGAGGTCTCAAAATCTGATGAGAGGTCTCATGAAAAATTGAGATATCTCATTTTGCATGGACAACCTTCAACGGATAGTTTTGCAATGGCTATTTTTTGATCCCAATGGCTATTTCAGAGCTTCCAATGGCTAGAACTCTCACTCCAACCATTTCTAAAGATATTTAAAGGTGGAGAATTAATTGGGAAGTAAGAAAAAAAGATCTAGAGAGAGAATCTTTCATTTTCAGTGAGGAATATTGAATATCCAAAGAAAAAAGAAAAGAGAGAAAAGTTGTGCATGGATTTTAGCGAGCATTCAAAGCAAGCTTCTCCAACATCTTCCACATCCTCTCAAGCATAATTTGAAGAAAAGTCAAGCTTCAATCAAACACATCATCGCCTTCCTCTTTAGAATTTTGTAGAGCTTAAATTCTATTTTTTATATCATGCTAAAATTTTATTTATATTTTTTATTTCTTTTCAAGTTTCTTTGGAGGAAAGAAACTTGGAGATTAGGCCTATCCATGCATAGAATTGGACATTATAGATTTTGGTTGGTGAGTCTGAAAAATCAATTGGATTGTTAGTAAATCCAAAAAATTAATGATGTTAGATTTTGATTGGTGCTCCTATGAACACTAACTAGGTTTGTTTGTGAGTCTGAAAAATAAATATACTATAATCAAGAATGGATTATAGTGAAAATATCAAGAAAAGCTTGGAGAGTGGACGTAGGTACGGATTGCACCGAATGAATATAAATCATGATTTTTTTATGTTTGTGCTTTTCTCTTCTATTTCTTTACATTCTTTACATGCTTTTAATTCTTACTTTACTTTTATAATTTGGTTTTGCTATTTTAATTCTACTGCTACACTATTGCTCACATTACTCATTCACCATAAGCATTCAAGTTTCTCTTAATTAGAAGCACATATAATTTGGTTAAATTTTTTAAAAATCTAATTCGCCCCTCCTCTTGGGTTGCAACCTCTGGACAATAATTAGTATCAGAGTAGGTGCTCTATTATTGATTATTGACCTAACCATTTAGAGTTAAAAATTTTGGCAATCCAAATGGAGTCTTTATTTAATGAAGGTTATTCTATAGATAGACCTTCATTTTTTAATGGTTTTAATTATATCAATTGGAAAGCTAGAATAAAAATCTTTATACAAGCACATGATTATAAGTTATAGAAAATTATAATAGATGGCGCACACACGATCAATGCATTGAAAGAGCATGATAAAGAAATGGCCCAACTTAATGCTAAAGCCATGAATATACTTTATTGATCCTTAGAGTTAAATGTATTTAATGTAATTTCTTCATATATTTCAACAAAATAAGTTTGGGAGGAATTGGAAAGAACTTATGAGGGAGCAAATCAAAAAGAGGATTCAAGCTCCCAAGAAGAAAAAAAGCTCATCCCAACATATACCTCATGGCTCATGAGGACGAAAAGAAAAATAAGAAGAAATAAAGAAAAAAGAAAACTTCAATTAAGGAAGAGCAAAGCAAAGAAAAGGAAGATGAAAGAAAAGAGCAAAAAGTAGACCAATTATGCTTAATAGATAAAGAGGAAGAATGTATTACAAATCCTTATCTCATGGCTCTCAATAATGAGATAAACATAGAAAATTTCTTTGAATTTATATTTGATGAATTGTTTGAACCCTTCAATAATTTAATGGATGAATTTAAAAAACTAAGGCTCAAAAATAAAGAACTCAAAAAGTCTAATATTCTTTTAGCTAATGAAAAAAATAAATTATTAAATAAAAAAAATATTTTGAAAGAAATGAATTCTTTGGCCAAAGAAAAGGATATACTATTTAAATTTGAAAAGTCTTTAGTTGAAGAAAATATTAAGTTGAAAGAAAAATTTAAAAAATTAAACCTTTACATTGAAAAAAAACTCTTAATATCAGAAAAATCTTGTTGGAAGAAAATGCTAAATTAAAAAAAAAATTGAAACATTGAAGTCTACGTTCAATAAGTTTATAATCGAATCACAAAAGCTTCAAGCAATATTGAACAATCAAAAAGTTATTTTCAATAAAATTGGAATTGGATATAACTCCTTAAGAAAATAGAAACTTGTTAAGAATATGTTTACAAAAGCTTATTTTGAAAATCACTCTATAGTTTGTTTTAAATGCAACAAAGTTGGCCACAAAATTTTTGAATGTAATACTAAAAGAATTGGTCATACTTTGATTAAGCAAATATGGATTTCAAAAAGAACCATAAGCTCTAACCTCAATAAACCCAAGATGGCTTGGGTACCAAAATCTAGTAAATAAGTTTGCACGTACACCAAGGATCCAATGAAACTAAAGAAGAAAAATTCTTATTAATGGATGCCTTGGGAATGAAATTGGATGGATCATAATGTTTGATAAAATTTAAACTTTTTTTACATCATGCCATCCTTATTTGCTAAATATATTTTAATTATTAATTAGCATTATTGGGGATAAACTTCGCTCCCGTCGAAGTTTAGTTTGATGCTTGGCCTAACGTAACTGACAATCATGGAAGAGCTTCGATCAAAAATTCTTCCTCCAGTGACCAAACTCCTTCAGCCAGCCAAACTTTTCAGCAGTCGAATTTCTTCAGCCAGTTGAACTCCTCCAATGGTCAAACCCCAGTCAAACTCCTTCAGTGACTGAACTCCTCCAGCGGTCGAATCCCAACCAAACTTCTTTTGGATCCCTCCTTTAGTCGAACTTCTATAGGAGCCGAACTCTTTTCGGATCTCTCCTTCAGTCGAACTTCTATAGGAGCCAAACTCCTCCCAGATCCCTCCTTCGGTCGGACGCCGATGGGAGCCAAACTTCTTCTGGATAACTCTTTCAGTCAGATGCCTATAGGAGCCAAACTCCTTCCGAATTTCTCCTTCAGTCAGACTCCTATGGGAGCCGAACTCCTCCTAGATCTCTTCTTCAATCGAACTTCTACAATAGTCGAACTTCTTTCAAATTCTTCCTTTAGTTGAATTTCTATAGGAGCCGAACTTCTCTCGGATCTCTCCTTCAGTCGAACTTCTTTCGGACTTCTCATTCAGTCAGATTTCTATAAGAGCCGAACTCCTTCCAAGCTTCTCCTTCAGTTGGACTTCTATAAGAGCCGAACTCGTTCTAGTCGAATATCTACAAGAGTTGAACTCCTTTCGAACTCTTCCTTCAGCTAGCATTCCTTCTGGATGATTCTCTTTAGTCGTATTCTTTTTGAGAGTCCAAACTTCTCTAAAATTGATATACGTCAAAGCTCTTCACTCCTCCATGCAGCCTCAAGCAGCTCAGTATCGGACGACTGCGGTTGTCACTATCAGTCTACTGCAGTCAATAGTGATCCACTATCAGGCGATGATGACTGTCACCATCAATCTACTGCAGATGGTACTACAGGCGGCATCCCCCCTTGACAGACTTCATCAGGCCTCGAGCGGCCCGCTACCAAGCGGTTGCAGCTATCACTATCAATCTGCTATAAGCTCTATCTATAAAAAGGGATCCTCTAGATATATTTTTTCTAAGCTCTCTTCTTCTTTTCAAAACTCTGCCGAACTCTTTTTTTAGCACTCTATTTTTGTTGGTTAGAAGAGCTGACTTGATCATCGGAGGATCCCATCGAAGCCACCACCACCGACTCTGGATGAAACTTTATTTTGCAGATCATCGGTGGTGACTTCGTCTTCCTCAACTCCAGCATGATTCGGCGTCAACTAGATTCTGCAGCAACAAGCATAATTATAATGATCATTATTTGCTAAATTACTTTGTTTGATTGATTATGATGATTTTATCATTACTTAAAGTGATCATACACCATAAATTAAAAGTTTGATGTATTGATCAAAACTAATATATCATGTTAATTATTCATTTTAAGCTTTTTATTCTATTCTAAATTCAGCATACTTGTTCAATTATTTGTATCATGCTATATTGATTTTCAATTATCTAAGAAACTTAAATTGTTATGAGCTTGATTGTATATGAAACTATTTGGATACTAAACTTAAAAATTGAACAAATTTTGACAATCCTCCATAAGATGCTTAAATGTTAAAATATTCTAAAAAATGTATGATTTAAGTACTTGAAAATAAGACATTCAATTAATACAAAATCAAGTACTTGAAGTATTAATTTGAATTAAATCTTAGATTAACCCCTAAGGATTTTAAAACTTTCTAGTTGAATTGAACTCATAGAGCTTTCATCTAGTTTTTTCTTAATTTGATCTTATCCTATTTGATTATCAAAACCCCTCCTAATTGATTAATTTTGATTTTTCAAATTGATTTGAATATCTTTCTTGATTATTGATTTGATTATCCTTTCTTATCTTAAAAGATAATTTATTGATGAACATTATTATTTTATTTTAATTGATTGATTTTGAAAATTGAATTTGAAAAATGATCTTCTTGAATCTTTTGAAGTTGATATCTAACAAGATATTTCAAGAAAGTTATCATTTATCCTTAAAGCTAAATATTTAATAAGGACTTCAATTTTAGATAATTAATATCAAATAGCTTACCAATTACCATGTATTTGATTGATTTATCTTTTAACAAAAAGAGAAGAATGTCTTTGTTTCAAATCTAGTTTTGCACCGCTATATCGTTTGATATGATATCATTTGAAATAAATTCAAAAATATATATCTTTTTTGAATCTATAATTGCTTGATATTTCTTAAGAAAAGAAAGAGATGATCTTTTTGAATAATTATTGAAAATTTTTTTATGATCTATCTTGATTGATTTGTTGATATCAATTCAAATTAATTTATTATTCAAAATTCTTAAAACTATTTAATTTAAATTAATTTATCTTTATCAATTTAAAACTAAAATCATTAGTATCAAGCTGAATTTGTAAATTAATCTTTAAATGGTATTGAACCAAGAATATTATGATTTAGTCAAAATTTTAGTTTAATTGGTATCAAGAAGTTTTTTCCTAAAAAAATTTTCACTCTTGGTATCATTTTTGCTTTGCATTTTATTGTATTATTTTTTAGCAAAAGAATTGAATATGATGTCGCAAATTTATTTTAGATTGATATACTCTTGATGTGATACCATTTAAGATAAATTCAAAAAATTTCATACATTTTCTAAACTTAATTAAGTGATATTTCTTATGATAAGAAAGATCTAAATTTAAATAAAAAATCTTTTTGATAGATATTCATGTCATAGTTTTTTTATCCTCTCAATATTTATTCTTATTTAAATTTGATAAGAAATATTTTTTAAAAAAAAAATTGGTGTCTTCTTGAGTGAATGAGATGTTTGATTGATATTTGGAATCATTAATGCTTAGATCACTCAATTGATGCTTCTCCTATTAAATTTTATTTAATTTTAAAATAATTTTATTTGCTAAAGTAAGGAAAAGAAATTATTAAAGAAGAAATAATCATTTAATTAACAATGGCTTTGAAATTAAAAATATCTTTCAAATTTAAAAAATCTAAATTTAGTGGATAAATTCATGTTAACTTTATGATCTTCATAAATGAAGCTTTCATGTTATTATCTTATCTAATTTACATGATTTGATTGCTTTATCTTATTTTTGGATAATTAGTTAAAGTTAAATTAAATTTAAAAATATATTTTAACTCTAAGAAATAAATTTCTAAACTTAATCTTGAAACTCATTTAAAAATTTAAATTTAATACTAAATTTCTGATATGCATTACAAATTTTTTATCAATTATTTGTATTGAAGTAATTTCTACTTAAATTAATGAATTTAAAAATATAACTATCTATTTTTTTGATACTGCTTATTTTACTTTGCTCGATATATTCTCGATACATATCTTTCTCGAACTCAATTAACTAAAATTTCTTAAGAAAAAAAAAGATTGAATATTGAATTAAATGTTATGCTTGATTGCATGTTCAAATCTTTTGAAAAGCTCTATTCTTCTTAAAGTTTAAAAGTACATATCTAAAAATCAGATTAAAGAGGGTCATATTCATTTACAAAAGGGGAGAGCCTTTATTATTTGAACTCAAGCTAAGTTCTTGAAGAAAAAATTATTTTATTTTAAAAGAAGAGATAATTTTTTTGATTTGACTTCATAAATTTGATATATCTCTCAATTTAAAGCTTTGATGATGATTTTGATGATTTTGCTTATTTTTTTTCATGAGTTTTTTTTTTTTGATGTTGTCAAAAAGGGGGAGAAGATTTGTTGAGTATATGCTATGTGAGCATATGCTATTTAAATATGCTTAAGCCTATACATTTCATGATATTGCTTGAAACATTGAAATTTAAGTTAAAAGAGTTTTGGTATTAGCTTTCATGAAGAGTGTATTTATAATTATGTATATCATTACTTCATGATTTATACTAGTCAATTTATTAAAATACATTAAACTTTATTTTTATGCATATACTCAAAGTTTTTGCCATCATCAAAAAGAAGAAAGATTGTTGACCCCATGATTGATTTTGATGATTGCCAAACTTTGAGTGTTTGAGTATTTAACCATATATTTTATGAGTGGATATAGGTCTTTTCATATATTTAAATTGAAGAATCATTTCAAGAAAAGATCTACAAAAATTCATCAAGTCAAGATCTTTAAAAAAAAGATTTTTCTTAAGCTTCCAAAGATCAGAAGAAAGAGAGCTCTTTGAATAAAACAAGAAAGACATAAAGTGGAATTCAAATAAAAATCAAATCTTCTTGATTGGAAGCAAAAATTCCTCAAAATAGTCTTGGAGCAATTTTCAAGATGTTTCGAAATTTTTTCGAGAGCTCTCGAATGGACTGGCATGCCCAAACGTAATTCTAGCATGATTTTGAGAGGTCTCGAGTTGAACTTGAGACGTCTCGATCTCAGAAGATAAAAACTTAGTTTTTGTACTCTAAGAGCGAGAGGTCTCATGGTTCCGACGAGATGTCTCGATTCAGAATCGAGAGATCTTGAAATTTGGTGAGAGATCTCATGAAAAACTGAGAGATCTCATTTTGCACGGACAACCTTCAATGGATAATTTTGCAATGACTATTTTTCGATCCCAATGGCTATTTCAGAGCTTCCAATGGCTAGAACTCTCACTCCAACAATCTCTAAAGGTATTTAAAGATAGAGAATCAATTGAAAAGTAAGAAAAAATGAATTAGAGAGAGAATCTTTCATTTTTAGTGAGGAATATTGAATATCCAAAGAAAAAAAAAAAGAGAGAAAAGTTGTGCATAGATTTCAGCAAGCATTAAAAGCAAGCTTCTTCAACATCTTCCACATCCTCTCAAGCATAATTTGAAAAAAAAGTCAAGCTTCAATCGAGCACATATCGGCTTGCTCTTTAGGATTTTATAGAGCTTAAACTTTATTTTTTATATTATACTAAAACTTTACTTATATTTTTTATTTCTTTTTAAGTTTCTTTGGGAGAAAAAAATTTGGGGATTAGGTCCGTCCAAGCCTAGAATTAGACATTGTAGGTTTTGATTGGTGAGCCCAAAAAACCAATAGAATTGTTGGTGAATCCGAAAAACTAATGGTGTTAAGTTTTAATTGGTGCTCCTGTGAAAATTAACTAGATTTATTTGTGAGCCTAAAAAATAAATACACTATAATCAAGGGTGAATTATAGTAAAAATTTTATGAAAAGCTTGAAAAATGAATGTAGGTGCGGGTTGCACCAAACCACTATAAATCATGGTATTTTTATGTTTGTGCTTTTTTCTTTTATTTCTGTATATTCTTTGTATGCTTTTAGTTCTTGCTTTACTTTTATAATTTAATTTTGCTATCTTAATTCTGCTACTATACTATTGCTCACATTGCTCATTCACCATAAGCATTCAAGTTTCTCTTAATTAGAAGCACATATAATTTGGTTAATTTTTTTAGAAATCCAAATTCACCCCCCCCCCCCCCCTCCTAGGTTGCAACCTCTGGGTAATAAGGACTGTTCTTCTATGTGCCCATGCTAAAAAGCACATCAAAATGTGTGACAAAAATCCATAGGGTGCGTGGAGAATAAAGGATAAGGGAGTTTGAACTAATTCCAACTTCTTTCTTATTTGAATTCAAAATTCAAGTAATGTAATCCTAATCCAACAGTTGGACTAGGTCAAAGAGAGATAAGGAAAGGTGCAAACTCTCTCTTCTACATGAGAAAACTTACGTAAAAAAATAGATGAGCCATGAAAAAAGTCAAAGATGGTGGGCGCATGGAAGAGTTTGAATTCAAATCTCATTTAACTTGGTCCAAATTGGTTTCAACTAAATTAATTAATCTAGACCTAATTAGATCAGGTTAAATCTAACTAAATTAGGCTTAACTCAATCTAATAAATTTTTAATCAAATTATAAATTAAGTAGATCTAATTTTTTATCAAATTAGGATCAAATCTTTCACAGCGATTAGGTCATTACATAACCTAATCGAGTCAAACTCAATCAAATCCAATTCGATTGGATTTGATCGAATCCTCATCACTTGATCAAATTAAGCTAATTCATAATCAAATTACTAATAAATCTTTCAATAAATATAGAGTCCCAATTAGGTGGGTATCTGGACAATAGAGTCCCATCTACATGAAATTCTTGAAGAGTCCTAAACCAGTGGAACTCTTGAATCCAGTATCTCAAACGAATGAAACTCGTGATCACAGAATCTTAGACCAGTAAAACTTTTAATCAGAGAGTTTCAGATAAGTAGGATTCAGAATTTCAGTCTAGTAGGACCTACAAAGATAGAGTTCCAGTCCAATGGAACTCTTGACCATAAAGTCCCAAACTAGTGGAAATTTTGATTAGAGAGTTCCAGACAAGTAGGATTCAAAGTCTCAATTCAGTGAAACTCCTAGTCAAAGAGTCCTAGTCCAGTAAAACTCTTGATCATAAAGTTTCAAACCATTAAGACTCTTGATCAGCCATCAAATCAGATAGAAACTCTTATTATGTGTGACCCCATAGGTTTGAACCCTAAGTCAGTAGCATAGAAATCAATTTTCTGTACCAATCGATATGACCATCTAACAATGGTACTCGATGTCCGGATAGTTCAAATAGTCGTAATGCAATATTGACGAATCTGTGGCATATGGTTATCATATAATTCATTCTCTTGACCTCAATGCTCAAAAGATGACTTAGGGTTTAATTATCAATTTTAAAAAATCATCTACAGTATATTTCAAAATTCAGTGTCCATCGTGGACTATTCCGATCGAGATTTTGCTAAATTAAAATACAGTGATGCACTTACTCCAATACTTGAAAGGGTCAATTACATCTTGACTTATATACCGACTTCACAAGTACTTGACTATACCCAGTAGCCTTCCATCATTGAATTAGAAATTTAGGTAGTCTAGTACTTAAGTGCAGTGAGTTACTTGCAAGTCACCATGGTGATCTCAAGTCTAAGGGATACTTATACCCATAACCTTCACAAGCAACTCTTGACAGCAGAGAGCTCCACAGTTTGAATCACGTTTAGTAAAATGTATCCCTACACTTTACCTGCATGCCATACCAGTACTACATACTTCTTGGTTAAGAGGACAATCAATGTATATGATACACAATGACCTACACTTGATACGATATCATCTTAAGTAATAATGTATCATTTGATCGCGAACTAGTGTAAGAGCTAAACGACAAATCCTCATTTATCGAGTCTAAATAGTTCTAAGGACTTCATCACAGAAGAGTTCATTACAGAAAGATGCACAAAAATGATGAAAATATCAAAATAGTAATTTTATTTATTATAATAATTCAAGTATATTTATAATTAGCTCAACCATCTACAACCTAAATAATTGACTTTAGGATATATTTTTCAACATAGAATGTACAGAATTGAGAGCTTTTCAAGAGTGATCTTCTCCAACATTCTCAACATGCTCTTAAGCATTGATTAAGGAGAAGTCAAGCTTTAAAAGATCAATTATTCAGCTTCTTCTCCATGCTTTAAAGAGTTTTTATTTTCTATTTCTTTTATGATAAAATTATATTTTGTTTTCTTTATATATAAATTTTAGGAGAAAGAAACTTGAGGTAAAGGCCGGTCCAAGCCCGTAATTGGACATTGTATGGTTTGATTGGTGAACCAAGGTTAAAATCAATTAGGATTGATTGTTAGCCTAAAAAAATAATCATTATATGGTTGTGGTTGGTGAGTTAAGGTTAAAACCAACTAGACTATTAATGAGTTCAAAAAACTAACAGTGTAAGATTTTGGTTGGTGCTCCTATTAAAAACTAACTAGATTTGTTTATGAGCCCGAGAAAATAAATATATTGTAATCAAAAAAAGATTATAGTAAAATTTTTAAAAGAAGCTTGGAAAGTGGATGTTGGAGCAGATTGCTCCGAACTACTATAAATTTTGTATGTTTATTATGCCTTCTTATTTTATTTACTTGCTTTACTTACTTGCTTTGCATTAGCTTAATTTTTACATAGTATTATTTATACTTTAATTTTATTGCTATATATATTGATCATATTACAATCACTCAAATAAGTTTAAATTAAAGCATATTATTAATTAAATTTTAATTTTGACTAAAATTTTATAAGTATCCAATTCACCCATCCTTTTGGATAGCCATCCTTGAGCAATAAGTGGTATCAGAGCATGTACTCTATTATAATTATTGACCTAATGGTCAAGAGCTAAAGATATTAGAAATCCCAAATGAAATTTTTGCTTACTGAAGGTTATTCCATTGATCGACCCCCAATGCTTAATAGATTAAATTATAGTTACTGGAAAGCATACATGCGCATCTTCATACAAGCACACGATTATAATTTATGAAAGATTATTATTGATGGCTCACATACCTCAAATGCATTATTTGAGCATGATAAAAAAATATTCTAACTAAATGCCAAGACCATGAACATGCTTTATTGCTCTTTGGACTTAAATGAATTTAACTTGATTTCTTCTAGCATTTCAATAAAAGAGGTATGAAAAATTAAAAATGATCTTTGAGAGAGCAAATGAAAGAGAAGAATTAAACCACCATAAAGAGAAGAAAGCTCACTCCAACCTATGTCTCATAGCTCATGAGGATGAAAAGAAGAAGAAGAAAAAGAGAAAATAAAAATAAAAAAAGCATTAATTATGGGAGAGAAAAATAAAGAAATCAAAAATCAGAAAGGAAAAAAATATGCTATAAATTTTTGCCTCATGGTTAATAAAGATGAGATAAATTTTGAGAACTCTTTCCAATTTATATTTGATGAATTATATGAAGCCATTAATGATTTAATGAATGAATACAAAAATTTAAGGCTAAAAAATAAAGAGCTTAAAAGATTAAATCTTCTTTTAGATGATGAAAAGAATAATCTTTTGAGTGAAAAAGAAGATCTTTTGAAAGAAATAAATTCTTTGGCTAAAGAAAAAAATATACTTTTTAAATCTAGAAAATCTTTAGTTGAAGAAAATATTAAGTTGAAAGAGAAATTTAAAAAATCAAAATTTTACATTAAAGAGAAAAAAATTGTTAGAAAAAAAAATCTCTTATGGAAGAAAAATAAAAAATTAAGAAAAAAGATTGAAAACTTGAAACCCATGCTTGAAAAATTTACTATTGGATCTTAAAAGTTTTAAATAATTTTAAATAATCAAAAAACTATTTTTGATAAAGCAAAAATTGATTATAATTCAATAAAAAAATAAAAATTTATCAAAAATATATTTAGCAAAGCTTCACTTAAAAATCATTTAATTACATGTTTCAAATATAATAAAGTTGGCCATAAAATTTTAAAATATAATACCAAAAGAATCAACCAAATTTTAATTAAATAAATTTAAATTCTAAAAGAAATCATCTGCTCTAACATCCATGGATCTAAGATAATTTGGATATTAAAGATTAGCAAATGATTTTATAGGTACACCAAGGATCTAATAGAATAAAAAGAGAAAATATTATGGATGGATGCCTTAGGAATGAAATTGAATGAATGATTATATTTGATAAAATCTAAACTTTTCTCACATCATGTCATCATTGTTTACTAAATATATTTTAATTATTAATTAATATAATTATTGAGTGTGTTTGATTGATTTTGATGATTTATCATTGCTTAAAATAATCATACTTGATGAATTAAAAGTTTTATATATTGATCAAAACTATTATATCATGTTAATTATTTATTTTAAGCTTATTATTTTATTCTAAATTCAGCATGCTTATTCAATCTTTTGTATCATGCTATTTTGATCTTTAATTATTTGAGAAATCTAAATTATTATGAGCCTGATTGTATATGAAATTATTTGGGTGCTAAACTTATAAATTGAATAAATTTTGACATTCCCCCATAAGATACTTAACGATCAAAATTCTTTTAAAATAATTGGTATCAAGCTGAATTTATAAATTAATCTTTAAGTGGTATTGAGCTATCAAGAAAATTATTCAAAGAAATGACTATTTGATTTAATTTTTTTAACAAAATTAGTATAAAATTGATTATTTTCATAATTAGTATCAAGAAGTTTCTTTCTAAAAAAATTTTTACTTTTGATATCAATGGTATGATACTTGCTTTACATTTTATTGAATTATTTTTGGCAAAAAAATTGAATATGATATCTCAAATCTATTTTATATTGATATACTCTTGATGTGATATCATTTAAAATAAATTTTAAAAAAATTCATACATTTTCTAAACTTAATTGAGTAATATTTCTTATGACAAGGAAGATCTGAATTTAAATAAAAAATATTTTTGATAGATGTACATGTCATACTCTTTTGATCTTCTTGACGTTTATTTTTATTATATGCATTCTTTTATAAATATTTTTAAATTTAATAAAAAATAAATTTTTGAAAAAATATTATGGTGTCTTCTTGAGTGAATGCTATATTTGATTAATATTTAGATTAATTAATACTTAGTTCACTCAATTGGTGCTTATACTTTTGAATTTTATTTAATTTTAAAATAACTTTATTTACAAAAGTAAGAAAGAAAAATATTAAAAGAAGAAATAATTAGTTAAAGATTAATTTGATAACAATTGTAGGTGCTTAACTTGAAAGAAAAAGGGTGGAAAATATTTTTGATTCATTTACTACTCAAAAATAGAAAATATTTTATAATGAAATTTTTGATATTTACTCTTAAAAATAGGAAGAGAGATATTTATTAAA
Organism: Cocos nucifera; assembly: GCA_006176705.1. Lineage (NCBI taxonomy): Eukaryota > Viridiplantae > Streptophyta > Magnoliopsida > Arecales > Arecaceae > Cocos > Cocos nucifera. The sequence goes on from QRFJ01000297.1 coordinate 684,327, forward strand.
TATTATCTAGCTTTAATTAAAAATTAAATAATTAAATAATTCTCAACCAATTACTTTATAGTATTCTCAATTTAAGCTTTCATGTAATTATCAAATTTGATTTATTTGATTTGATTGCTCAATCTTAATTTTGGATAATTAGTTGGAGTCAAAATAAATTTAAAGCATATTCCAAGAAATAATTTTTTAAATTCATTTCTGAAACTCATTTGAAAATCTAAATATAATATAGAACTTTTGACGTACATTTAGAAATTATTATGAAATTATTTTTACTCTAATACTATCATTGACTTGCTTGATATATTTTTGATACATATCTTTTTTAAACTTAATTAACTAATTTTTTTAAAAAAAAATTAAATATTAAAGTACATATTATGTTTAATTTTGTATTTAAATTTTTTGAAAAGTTCTATTCATTTTAAAGCTTAAAGATGTATATTTGAAAATCTGATTAAAAATCATATTCATTCAAAAAGAAGGAGAGCCTTTGATATTTAAATTTAAGTTAATTTCTAAAATTAAAATAAAAATTTTAAATTTATTTTGAGTGAAAGGATAAATTTTTAAAAGAGAGATGATTCATTTAAATTAATTTTTTAAACTTTATACATCTCTTACTTTGATACATTTATATTATTAATTTTGATAATTTTTTTTATCCTTTTCATGAGCTTTTTAATGCTATAAAAAAGGAGAGAAATGTTGAGTATATGCTTAAAAGATTAATACTTAAGAAACTTAATGAATTTGATACTTGAAACTTTAATCCTCATTGATTTGAATTAAAATATAAATTTGAAATGAATATATAAAATATGTATAATAAATTAATTATGTACAATGAATCAAAAGATTAATTAAAAATATTTATGAAGTACTCATTCATATATTTAATCTATATTTTATGATACTTCATGATATATTTTAATAAAATATATTGAAATATATTATTTATTTTTATTGAGCATATACTCAAGATTTTGTCATCATCAAAAAGAGAAAGATTGTTGATCCTAAGATTGATTTTGATGATTCTAAAATATTAAGTATAAATGATACTAATCATAAATTTTAAGAACATATATAGAACTTTTTAAATGCTTAAAATGAAGAAATTATCCATAGAAGAAAGCCCCTCAAAGGAGAAAGGTCAAAGAAAAGAATGATTTTAAATGCTTCAATAAAGCTCAAACAAGAAGTTTTTGGAAGCCTTAATGGTGAAAAAGGCCATAAAAATTAAAGTAAAAGAAGCCCTTAAAAGTTAAAGACAAAAAGCCATTCACGCAAAAAAAATATGTAGAATTTTTGAAGCAAAATTTTTAAAGGCTAAGGATTAAGTTGGCTTAGTGAAAAACTGAGCTGACCCAATACTTAATCAGCTCAGTGAAAAATTTAATCGATCCAGTCTCAATAAGTAGAAATATAGAAAGTTGATTTTGAAGTCTACTAATACTGAGCCGATCCAGCTGAAAATTAAGCTGACTCCATGAAAAACTGAGCCAACCTAGTGACTGTAATGGCTAATTTTTTAGAACTTTATTTTTTTGTCCATAATGACTCCCAATGGCTACTCCAAGGGTTCCAACTAAAGTTTACGGACTCGATACCAAAACTCATACCGGTAGTCGGCCAGTACGATACGGTACCATATTGTAACACTCTATGCCATCAATAAAAATCAAAAAAAATTCGTTCAATGGCCAAAAAAAGAAAAAGCGAAACTCTCCCATACTGTGTTGTACCATCCCATACCGATGTCGATCAAACTACTCGATATCAATCCATACCATACTGTACCAATCGATTCAAATCATTTTTCGAAAAATTAGCCTGAACCATTTCGATTTTTCATCGATATGATATAGTATGGAATGTACCAGTCGGTTCGAGCCAGTATGGAATACTATGGTTCCAACGGTCAAAACTCATTCTCCAATCACTTTCAAGCATATAAAAAGCTAAAAACTCTATTGGGAAAGAAAGAAAATATATTAAAGAAACAAAATCTTCAAACCAAGAGAGGGTTATTGAATATCATTGAGAAAAGAAAAAAGAGAGGGATGAAGTGCACAGAATTGATAACTTTTCAAGAGTGATCTTCTCCAACATTCTCAACATCCTCTCAAGCATTAATTGAAGAGAAGTAGCTTCAAAAGATCAATTATTCAGCTTCTTTTCTATGCTTTAAAGAGTTTTATTTTCTATTTCTTTTGTGCTGAAATTATATTTTATTTTTTTTACAAACTTTTTTGGAAGAAAGAAACTTGAGGTCAAGATCGGTTCAAACCCATAATTAGAAGTTGTATGGTTTGATTGGTAAGCCAAGATTAAAACTAATCAGGATTGATTGTTAGCACAAGAAAATAATCATTGTATAGTTGTAGTTGGTGAGCTAAGGTTAAAATCAACTAAATTGTTAGTAAGCTCGAAAAACTAATGGTATAAGATTTTGGTTGATGCTCCTGTTGAAAATCAATTGGATTTATTTGTGAGCCTGAAAAAATAAATACATCATAATCAAGGAAGGATTATAGTAAAATTTTCAAAGAAAGCTTGGAGAGTGGATATAAGAACGGATTGCTCCGAACCACTATAAATTTTGTGTGCTTATTGTGCCTTCTTATTTTATTTACTTGCTTTGCACTAGCTTAATTTTTACATAATTTCATTTATACTTTGATTTTACTGCTGTATACATTGATCATATTACAATCACTCAAATAAATTTAAATTGAAGTACATTATTGATTAGATTTTAGATTTGGCTAAAATTTTTTAAGTACCCAATTCACCCTTCCTCTTGGGTAGCTATTCTTGAGCAATATTAGTAAAATTTTAAAAAAAGATAATTATGTGAAGTTGGAATTAATAAAGCTTCTATTTTTTAATTTGGTTTGAATATGGATTACATTTAAGATGTGCAATTTCTAATCCAACTTTTAGTTGCTTGCAGCCTTGGCTATTTCTTTCTTACCTCTATAAATAATTTAGAGTGAGTCACAATATCTATCTCAATGATAGGGCCACAGAGAGGGAAAAAGAACACATGACCGTATGAATCTCATCATTTTCCAAGTGTTATTTAAGAAATTGGTGCAATACATAAGGCACCCAATATTGTCGTAAAATATTGTTATAATTGTAGTAGATTTTACCCATTATCCGAGTATAAACTAGTTTTCTTATTTACATTAACATCAGGGTTCCACAAGCATCAGACATGATAAACATTTTGTTTACTCAACATTAAAATTATCTTAGGATAATAATACAATTGAGTTATAATCAATAGTGATGCTATATCACCTAATAGATTATGGCTTAAGATACAAGTACTTTTGTATATTAGAGTCATTGTGAATATTCAAGTGTATATTAGTTTTCTTTCTTAACTAAATATGATGTCCATCCATGCTACTTATGTTAAGTCCTAGGCTCAATAGACTAAAAATTGAGTGGAATAGTTTTCACCTTCCAGTGGAGAGAGGATAATTATATATAAATTTGAGGTGATATACTTGGTCCAGAATAAGAAAAAGTTTGCCTTGTTAGGTATTTATCTTACAATCAAGTAGAGAGAAAGTTGTTGGAGAATTTTGGTTGTGTGGCTTCTTTGACATATGGAGAATATTAGTTCTTTTTTTGGAGAGAGGGAGGCCTTTAGTAAAGATGCCACAAAGAAGGAGAGATATTCTTATTTATTTTGAGAGCAAGTGCTAAATACGGCTGCTAATTTATAATATTTTTTGAATGATTTTCTTTTAACACTCCTTTAAATTTCTGTTTTGGCATCTCTTTCTTGTTATTATATTTTTGGTGTTCGTTCTAGATCCTATGTTAGCACATTTGTTCAAGATCCTAATTTTAGCAAGAGTCAATACTCCATCACTGTATCAAGGGGCAAAATTATTCTAAAATTTTATCCCAAAATCAATACATGGGGCGATCTTGGATACTATCCTTAGGATGGATTTCTTATCACCAAATTGGATGGTGCTTTAAGAAGCAAAGTTGATTTAAGATCACTACCATATATGATTATTGGGATGCAACCAAATATGGTGATTTCATCATCTTCATCTAAATCACTCTTGATCCTATGTAAATCATCTCATACCAAACATTCTCTAAATGATATAACCATAAAGAATGAGATAAAATCTACTATCAAGATCACTCACAATACATAATAATTAGATAATGACCTTAGGTGTAGTTGTTAAACTTGCACACAGATCGGCTTGGCCAAGGATCTCAATCATTGATCTAACCAAATTTCATATTAAAAATTATAATTAAAATAAAATATATAGTATCAAATATTGAATATTTATATAAATTAAAGAATATTTATATATATTAAATGCCACTGTTAATTGGTTAATAGCAACATAAATAAAAAGAATACTTATTATATTTTGAAAAACTTGTAAAAAAAAATAAAATGATGTTCAAATATAGGATATGCTAAAGCTACTTATATTTTAAAATATCATAAAAAAGAAAATGAAGTTATTCATATTTATTTTTTATCAAAAGAAAAAATATTGAACTTTATGAAAGGAAATAATTATTAAAATATAACATATCATAATACATTTCAAATGGGTATATTTTATAACATGAATAAATTTTAAATAAGTATAATAAATGCTGATTATTTAACAAAGTAAATTATTGCCATAATGGTTTGGTTGTTTTTAGCTAACCGAGATGTTATAAGAAAAATTAAAAATCAGGATCCAAATCCAAAATAGTTGAATAATATCCATCTATTTTCAGCCCTATTGTCAGTTCAGGTAGTCCCAATAAATGATCACATCTCAAAAGATAAAATATCTCAAACAATTAACTAACAACTTAAGAAAATATGATAGAAAAATTGATTAACTTTGACCCGTCAACTTTGGGCTCGGGTTGTACCTTTCAAATGATTCTTTCATGATGTCAACGCCACTTCTAGATCTATGCAGAAGGATGAAAGAATAGTTTGGAGTACTTGGAGATCTGTGAGAGGCATGATCTAGTTTATGTCATGAAAGAAGATTGATAAGTCTTTCATGCGAAAAATACAATCTGAACTCATTAACTTTAACCAGTTAATCAGTTAATAATACAGCACCGATACGCAGCACCTACAGCGTAATTTATACCGGGACAGAAAGAAAATAAGAGCAAATTGACTTATTTAATCTGCATTAACCATCCACAAGCATATAGAGATGGCAATTTATGACCTGACCCACTAACATGCTGTACGCAACACAAATGGATATTAATTTGGCATAAATGATTCCTAGTCATAACATATCCAGCTGACTCAACCAGTTTATTAGATGGGCCTCTTCTCAAGTTTAGATTCACAACGTGTCTATTCCAATTTGATCCCTTTAAACATTGGGTAAAGATGACAAGGCTACAAACAATATTTGAGAAATTTTAAAACTATTTAACCTGTTTACAACCCAATTAAGCTATGTAGCACGATTGAACCGAACTGACCCGTCCATTAAATGGATTATGCAGGCCACCTTAGGTTTAATAAACAGAGCGTGTTCGATTTTAGATTTCTGACTAGATTAGGTTCAGGCTGATAGCTTTTTCATAATACCTGTCTCGAATCTCAACCCAAGCGACCCGAAGCCAATCCAGTGGCAGATACAAGCAGCGCCAAATTTTATATTAATTGGTTGGATCAGGCCTTATCGGCTGCCAGTAACAGCTTCCAACTGAATCTCAAGAGTCACCGGTCAGCGATGGCTACCAACCGAAACTTGATCCAACCATAGAGGGGAACAATCTAGAAGAAGCATACTCTCATCAGTTACTGGAATGCTATTACCGAGTTTCTTACTCTCATTGAACAGTTCAATAAGTAGGAATCGTATCCACAGGCATCTCATTCCTGACCGAACATCTCAGAAAACTGGAGTACCAAGCTGCATCACAAGAGTCTCAGCGTGCAATATTAAAGTACTTAAAAAAATATTCCAGGCGCTACCTTCTATTTTTTTTCTTTTGAAGGAAGCCACAGATCTTAATCGATGTTATTGACATTGGCAGAGACCTGCAACATCAGTAAAAGTGGCATTTATCAACAAACATGACATGATGTCAGAACGTGATAGGCATTCTAGGGGACAGAAGATCACCATTTGCCATAAGGCTGCTGTTTCAACAAGCATTGGCATGGATGACATGGAGCAACGGACGCAAGCATTTATCAGATTGTGAAATACAATAACCGAGGCAAGATAAATAATTCACAAACCATGACAAACTTCCTTAGGCCCTTTAGTTACAGCTAAAATAAAATAAAACAATAGCTTCCTCAAGTTTGATGAATAGATCAGCACAGTTCAGATGTTCTCTTAATATATAAAATCGGGAAATATTTCGATGCTGCACCCTTGATACTGCAGCTTCGCACTTGCCAAAGCATCACCCTCCCATAAGAACAGTATGACAAACCCCTTGAGCTGTTACATGGTATGAGATGCCACCTAAAACATTAAGGTTTGTGAATTTTAAAGCCAAAGACTCTTGGAACATATTTCTGTGATGTCTTTTGTGGCTTCAGGTGTCCGTATGTCATCAGGAACAGATGCGGAAATGTGGTGCCAAAATATGCTCCATCAACACCTACACAATGTCAAGAAAAATCTCGCAAGAGAGTAAAACTAGAAGAATAGCTCTGGTGTATCAAGTTATATTAAGGCTATTGGTATTCAGAAAAAATAAGACTCATCCAAAGCAGTTCAACACACACGTGCCTTCATCTTACATTATTGAAAGTTAAAAAAACATGAATGTGTTGCCTGCACAAATTGAGGGCTGTTTATTTGCCTGTAATAAGCAGGCTGCAGTTGCAGTTGGCTGCAATTCAATTACAGGCACCCAAAACAAGGGTTTGGATATCTGCAATTTGCGAAAAGGGGGCCCAAAACTTATATTTGGAATTGCAACCAAAACTGGTCACAGCTCCATTTACAAGAATCCTTCGCAATTGAGAAAGCACTGATAAATGAGTGCTCCAAGCTATAATATGCTTATTATTACTATTACTACCACCATTATTTTATTATCATTATTACTACTACCACCACTACTATTACATATAATATTATAATATATATCCTATATAATATTATAATATAAAATTAATATTATATCATATTATTACAATATCGTTAAGTATTGTAACATTTAATATTATATACAAGATTATAATATTAGGTTATATCATTCATTAATATTGTAATACCATTAAATATTTTAGACATTTAAAATTTTATATGTAATTATATATAAAATATTGCATATTAAACAATATTATGATTATACATTATAAAATTTCATATTATCATAATATTATAATATTAATTGTATTATATAGTAAATAATATATAATAATTATTAGTTAATACAATACATATTACAAAAATATATTTACAATAACAATAATATATCTAGCTATTATTATATCAAATTATTTTATATCGATTATTATACTAATCCAATGATAATTAAATAGCAATATTATTTTTATTTTAATCATAAAAAATTATACAACAAATATTACGTTGCAATAGAAAATGTAAATAGTTCATTGTTTCTCGAGGAAACCTTACAGGCCCATTACAAGGTAACCATATCTCTTTCACATCAAACAACCAAATACCTGTAATTGTATCAGCAAGTTTTCACTTTCAAAACAACCAAGCCAAGCCTGTTTCTACAACTACAATTCCTACTGCAGCTAATTGAATTGCAGGCATACAAACATCCCCTTACTGATTTAAAGTGCAAAATATAACAGGCTTTTTGTGTGTAAGCGTATGTATTTGAGAGCAAATTAGTGCAATTTGACATGAGAACTCATACCATGATCTACAAAATTTAACATAACAATCATATACTCCAACCATCTCCTACTTAAATATCAAGCAGATGCAAAATGGTAAGTTAATGACCCTACCTAACAACCTGGTATGTTGATATTTTTTGATTTCAAAGCATTCAGACTGAAATTTCACCCAGTTTAAAATGTCTATATTATGGTGTATACAAGCATTATAAAGTTTACTGGTAATCCTTTATGTTTTATTCACTCTGATTCAAAGATAAGATACAGAGATAAAACATTTCTGTTTTTAAAAAATCAAAAATGTTGCAAATCACAATTAGTGATGTGGATCATCAATCCAGATGGCCTATCATTAATTTCACATTGATGGGGGTCCAGTCCTCCTGCAAGGATTCAAGCTTTGTGTGCATGGGGGTGTGGTAGTATGTGCACTTGTGAGAACACATTCATTTGTTAATGCAGACTCCAAAGCTCAAAAAGAGTTGCTAAACTGCAAGGATACTGCCTTGGTACTTGGATCGTGGGTAGTATATATCTTCACATTTGGGACAATAAATTTTCACAGTGCTGGATCGAGAAATATCTGATTGCCCAACTGGAAGACATGGTTGACCACAGCAGTACAATCTAGGACATCTTCCAAAGTCATAATTCTTGTACTTATCCAACTGCAAAGAATATCCATTTAAATAGCAGTTTTCAAGCCAAAAACTTTCTACCAAAAAAATGAGCCATGGTAAATGCACGCTCATCAAAGCCAAGAGAGAGCTTACCATTGCCGCCATCCCTTTACTCGTTAAAATGTATCTTACGTGAATCAGACCATATAACATCTCTGCTGCCGATTCAATCAACTCATTTTGTTCCTCTGTAAACATATCACCTGTGCATTTCAATGACAACAACCAAGCAATGTTACTAGACTGCAAACTATCCTGATGAAAAAAGAACATGCAATCCAGTATACCTAAAGTACCTGCTTGATTTTCATAAGAATTAACTATCTTAAACACGTAGTGAATCACAAAGACAAGGTCAAGGAAACAGCAACATGGACAAAAAAGTAGTCCAGAAGAAGTATTAAAAGACCAGCAATGCACAAATTAAGAAACATAGATAGATGGATTAGAATATAAAAGACTTAAAATTAACTTGCTAAACCATATATCACAAATAAAAGAATATATCCAAGGTTAACAAATTGATGGACATCATTTTTCAATATTACGTGTCTATGCATATGCATATGTGCATAAATACACACATACACGTGTCTATGTGTAGATATATGCATATATATGTCTGTCTCTGCATGTGTAGATACAATTTGCAAGCTAATTGCAAATAAGTGGGTGTTGGGCAAGAAAAATGCAGCCTACGCATTCACACTCAACAAGTGCAGTTAAAGGTATGCATGAAAAACCAGTTCTCAGGGCTTCACAATAAAAGGGAAACGCTACATGAATGACTGATGGAGAGAAAAACTTACTGGGATAGGGACATAACACTAGAGTCTGCAGTGGCTTAAACCATGAAAAGAGCATTATTACCAGGAAAAACTCCTCACAGAACAGATATGCATTTTTTATTAGTAGTATCATTCTGAACAGTGTTTTCAAAATACTTTTTTTTTAAAAAAAAGAAGAAATTGTAAAAACTTTCCAGTAAAATGAATATATAATTATATGAACTAGGCATTGCACCTGTAAAGGATAAATACTTACTCCTTTCATTATAAGTGCTATTTTTTTTCAAACTAAATGTCACACAAGCTATCCTTCTAGAAGAATAGGTGCGTGTTCATCAATCATGTATCTAGCATCCTTTGCATGTCATAAACAATAAGCACAACATACTGGTTTTGTTGTCTTGGACATCATTCACCTCATATCAAGGCCTCATATATTGAAAATTGTAAGCATGATACGAAAGAGATCCCCTCATGTAACAATTATTATAAAGTGCATAAAGCTAGTACAATAATTTATCAATTATTCCAGAGAGACTAGAAATAAGGATTATAACAGCACAGCTTAACCATACAATATGTGCTAAAGAGTTTCTTCATTAATTAAAGTTCTATATGTGATGACACCTGACATGTTCCCAAGCACCTGAAAAAAGAAAAGAAAAAGAAAAAAAGATACTCACCAAAATCATTAAATTGTGCACATCATATCATGAAGAATCTACATTTTCTATTCTATATTAAAGGAAAACACATAGGTAAGCCAACTTTCAACAGCAAGCCCTCTAAAATGGAACACAAAAACCTTCAGCAGTGGTGGTCTGCATCCCCTCCTCTTCCTCCCCACCCCCCACCCCCAACCCCACCCCACCCCAAGAAGGCACCAGAGCAATAAATAACCATGCAAATAGTGGTACAACCAATAGGCAAGGTATGGCAACAAATATGGCTCTAGGCGACCTGGAATGTGTTCTCCACTATGCACATCACATGATGTGGTACCTCAAAAATAGCATGGTGCAATTATTAAATGACTGACATAAGATGGAGGAGGATCTATAAACCTTGCTTGTGGTAATAGCACAACCTGTCCTCACGAACAATCATCTTATTTTGCAATAACAAATTATCAAAACCTATTTTAATTAATACATCTACTGCACAACTCACCACAAGACCTACTCTGGATCTCGCACCCATGTATTTATTTTACAACCTAAGGTACTAGATGTTGCAGCAGCTTATGATATTACCCTTAGGAATGAAAATGGGTGGTACTATTTTATGCCTCGCCCCATCTTGACACTTAGAACAAAGGATGTCTCTAGACATGCTGATTGGGATGCTGCGACAACGTGGGACAGCCCCATCCCGACAACTGGGATAGTACCTTGTCCTGACATCCCGTGAGACATCCCATTGGGATTTGAAACCATGAAAAAAAGTGAGATGAGAGGCAGTTAAAGTGCAGAAGACAACATGGTAAATCTTAAACATGAATCCACCTTATTTTTCTCTTCAATACAATTTATTCTTTTCTTAACCCTTAAATGAAACACCTTAATGACCCAAACCAAGCCTTAACTAAATTATGGTCCACACTATCACCACTATCCTAGGGACCTAGGACTACATTTTAAGAGTTCGTCCAACCCCTGATGACCCATCAGATCTAGAGGTGATACCCAAAACTGACCAATATATAATCAAGTAGGTCTTAAATAATCCAAAACCAACCCAATTGTAACAAATTCTTACCAGATCCATTTATTTCAAGTGGGTTAGTGGGTCCAGGTCAAAAATTGTCACTTGATTCTGCTAAAGGCTTGCAACAATTATACTATAGCACCTTCTTCCTCTATTTCTATAGTTCTCCCTATCCCCATTCTTCAATATCATAAAGTGATCAACTAATGGCGTCTCTCGGCAATTAAATCATCGATTACAGCCATATTTCTGTCTGTTATCATCAAAACAGCATTCTACACACCATAAAACCTTAATTGAAAACTTTAGATTATAGAATTCAACTTCCTCTTTTGACATCAGTACATTCATTGATTCATAATTACAATAACATAGGGTAACTATAAAGTATGCTAATTACCATCTACTATTATTGCCACATTGCACAATTTGTAAGCAGTTTCCAAATGATTTAGAGCAAAATCATTTGTTTTGAACAAAATCAACATCATACCAGATTTAACATATAAATTCCACTGTATAGGCCAAGCATTCACTTCCCTTTCATTTACCTATGCTAACACTTTTGTCTTTCTAGAGCAGATCATCTGTTCTAGAAAAACTGAAGCTGAAATAAGACCAAAGTGAACAAATAATTTCAAAGGTGAACAAAATCAACATCATACTCCTCCCCACCCCAACGCCCCCCCCACCACCCCCGCAGGCAGCTAGCACAACAACAACAAAAAAGAAAAAAAAATCCTCTCCCTGTTGCCTGCATGCTACTATATAATTGTTTCTCCTACTGGAGTGTAAAAGGATGCCTTGGCCTTATTTGAACTATTAAACAACAAAAGGACGTGAATGTTAGGCTAAATTAGTTCTTGCATACTTTGATTTAATACACTAACCATCCTTTATAATATGTTTGTTACTACCAATGACTTGTATCATACTCGTTAAATTTCAAGTACTGCAGGTCTGTAGCCTAGTCTAAATACTAAATCAAGAAAATTTTTAAAAAAAATGCAGCAAATCAGATCTTTGGCACTCAGCTTATGCTCATTCCATTACAATTCCATTAAGTACTAATAGTATTATTACTGGGATACCAGCATGATAGGTTAAGCACAGTGCTTTTCTTAAGTGCACATTAAAGAAAGGGTTCTTCAGTTAAGGGGGTTATGTAAGGTAACAAGATTATAGTGACTTGCTTGGAAAATATCAAAATCCCATAGGTATACACAGGGAAATCAGATCAAGTAACAATGCATAGGAAATAAGCATTGCAAAATATAGAATTTGATTGTTAAATTATAGTCTAGTCATATAACAATCTAGAATGCATGGTAACTTAAATTAAAGCACCGGGGTGATACCTATCTGTTAGGTGTGTACCTTAGAAGTCAGATTGGCTGACACTTGTTAAATACTTTCTAGGAGCATTTTCGTAATTTTGATTTAAAATTAATTAAAAAATTATTTATTTAATAACATTATGTATAAAGTGTCTGTGATACATCCATTGAGTTAATAGGCATGATAACACATATTCTCAAGAGTTGAGAATTTAAGGCATGTGTTATCATAATTAACTCATAAACTGCTTCCGATTGTAGGATCATCACGAGGATGGTGATTGATCCGAAAGATCGGTGTACGATCGCTTTCTTAGGATAGATGAGTCTTGAGTCTACGATGTGGAGACACCGGAGCGAGAGTACATATACTCGTTAGAGAACGAGAGCACTGAGCGTGACTACCTCGAGCAGTCATAAGGGAGCCTACCTTCTCGTCGATAACTAGCTCGATGCTGCAGCGTGTCTAGTTCTTTGACCTGAGATGCACTGACAGTTCACCTTGAGGGTGTTATAGTTTGACTACACCATAACTCGGTCTCCTAGCTATTCGGAATCCTGAGGTGCATGTTGGCTATAGCATGTTCATTGTAGGAATTGGATCACACCAAGATGGGATCTATCAATCTCGGTAGAGGAGTGGTCCTATGATGATCATGAGATCGAGTCCTAAAACCCATGGCCATGGTAGTGTAAAATAATAGAAAGGAGTTTCTATTAGGGTTTCACTTCGGATTCGAATCGAATGATTCATTCATATTACGGGTGTTGAATTTGACAAGTTTACCTTAACCCTAATCCCGTCGGGGCTCATAATAGAAGAATCCAATCACACAGATAGTTGCACCGAGAGGTTCGCTATTCAGTTTTGATAAGTTGCCACCATATACTGCTACGTGTCACTGATGGATTTTGGGACCAATTAAAATTGTCTTGATGATCGACGATTTTTATTGGATGAATTAGAAGAGTTCTGATCCATCGAAAGATGTTTCGATGATATCATTTATAAAGATCATGACATGTCCCATTACCATACAGAACTGAACCTAACTGGATCACACAAACAAGGGTTTGGATCTGGATGTCATCAATTGAGCTAACCCAGTTCGATTAATTTGGATTAGATCCAACTAGGTTCAAGAAAATCGTGCTAGCACACGATTAAACCTAACATTCTTCTTCTATAGTCTTTCTGGGTTGTCTCGACTGAGCCAAATTGAATTTGACTCATCCAGGAGCCTTGTATGGGTTTATCCTAGTCTGACTGAAACTTGTCCAGGTCAGAAAAGTCTTGTCCTAACCTGATCTAGGCTTGTCCTAATCCATCGGATAGAAATAGGACAAAACCTGCTAATTTCTAGAACTATTTGGACAAGACTTATCCGGAAACTCTGTAGGGATTTGTCTTGATTTGACTGGATCTTGTCCTAACCTGATCAAGATTTGTCCTAAATCCCATAAGATGGGAACAAGACAAGGGTTGTCTTTGGCAGATTAGAGCTTATCCTAAAATCATGAGATAAAATTTGGCCAAGCCTCTCTTAAAAATTCTAGATGAATTTTTCTTGATCTGACTAGACCGAGTCCTGGTCTGATCAAGGCTTGTTCTAACTTGATTAGGACTTGACATAAATCCATTGAATGGGACTTGAAAAGGTTTTGTCTTAAATCCCATAAGATGGAAAAAGACAAGGATCAAATGTTGACCCGTATGCAGGAAAGAAAGGAAGAGGGGCGTGCGCCCCCTGGAGACATTCTAGGATCGCGCGCCCCCTTGGGATTTACGTGGAGTTTATGAGCGCATGCCCCTTTATGGCGTGCGCATCTGATGGATAAGAGAAGGCGCCCATTCAAATCAGTTTTGACAGGTCCAAGCATTTGAATTTGATTCAAATGGCTAGGGAGATAAGAGTTTGCGCCATCTACTCACCTCATCCTTTATTCCACGCCATATTTCTAAGTTTTGTGCGACAAAATACAGAAAATATGTGGTGTGGGGCGTGGAGATAATGGAAGAGTCCTTATACGTGTTAAACTTTGATCTGTTCAAAGTTATATGCGAAGGAACTCTTAACTAGGTCTATAAATAGGGCAAGCTGTTGTGCATAGCAATTTCTCTACAGCAAAACCCTGCCAAAATCTCCACCTTCACACCTCCCTCATCTGATCCTCTTCCTCTTCTCCATGCCTAAAAGTTAGGCAAAACCTACAAGCAAAAATCAAGTCCCGTTGGCGCGAAGATCAGCGAGAGACGATGATGTTCGTGAGACGAACGCGCGCAGCCTTCGGAGTTCGATTTGAAGGCTCCATGGGAAGACATCAGATCTGATCTTTGGAGATCAGATCCAAAAGAAGACTTCCAGATCTTACCTAAGTGGATACCAGTAGAGACCGGGTGCGTGCACAGCTCAATCAGAACCTCGGATCAATCGTCAAATCATCACAACGGGTAAGCAATTTACCCGATCAGGTGATAATTGTTATCACTATTTTTATTTTTATTTTTATTTTACTTCTAATTTTAGATCAATCTAATCAGATCTGAGAACTCTCAAATCTGATCGGATCATAAAAAATTTTTAAAATTATTCCGCTGCAAATTTGATCCGATCAGATGCATCCTGTGGCAGAAAAATCTGATTTTTTTCTTCAACTGGTATCAAAGCCAGGTTTCGATCTTGGGACCTATGAGTTATATCCAGCCGAGAACAATCAACCCCGGGAAGAGCCTGCACATCTACAATGGTGGAAGACCTAGGACTTAATATTTTCTTAGGGAGATTTGATTTGGTCTCTAAGACTCGACTAGTCATTAGGCATTAGATGCTACGGGTTGGAGGATGAATTGGGCTCAATATTCCAGATACGATGAGGGATCCAATCAGGAATCCAATTTATGCAAATGGTGGGTTTAACTTAACTAAAGAGTGAAGCAATATTCCGGGCACGGTGAGCTTCATGAATTAGAGATCAGGTTTGGGTGCACCATGTTTATAGAAACATTGGAAAAGAGTTGTCCACTCATCGATTGACCCATCAACAATAACTGTTAGGTGAGGTGGTGAGTCAATCGGTAGGACCGCACCACCCACTAGAAATCAATTATCGCGGAGATTTTCACATCTCTGCCAAGAGAGTGTAGGGATCCGAGAAAATAGTGGAAACCTAATTTGTCTAAAAATGAAGCCCCTAAACAAATTGGTTGAGTCAAATTACAAGTCTAACCAGAAACTTTGACTCTCTACAGAAAAATGTCTGCATCAAAACCCCTAGTCCGAATCCTAGATACCCACAAGTTGACCAAACCAATTTACAAGGATTGGCTAAAGAACTTCAAAATTGTGTTGCATTCGAAAAAGTTAACCTGTGTATTGGACCAGGACCTCCCCTTTACCAGCTCGTTCGACTGCTGATCAGAGAACGTCTCATGAAAAGTGGTTTGACGATCATAACAAATATGCCACATGTTGGGCTCAATGTCAGATGAATTGCAGCACCAAGCTCGCCAAACATTGGAGCACTTGCAAGAGTTGTTCGATGAATAGAGTCGCACAGCACGTTATCAAGTCTCGAGAAGACTATTTAAGACACAGATGTGTGATGGATAGTCGGTCAAAGATCATTGCCTGGCAATGATCAAGGACCTAAAAGAGCTTGAGAAGCTCGATGTCTTGATGGACAAGAAATTGCAGATTGATGTGATCCTGCAGTCCTTGATTGATTCATATGGTCAGTTCATTATGAACTTCCATATGAATTAGCTCCTGTGCACCTTGGTCGAGTTAATAAACATGTTGGTTACTGTTGAGCAAAATTTGAAGAGTTCAAAGGACTCAGTTCTGACTATGGAGTAGACTTCTTCCAAGAGAAAGTCTTTTAGAAAGAAGAAAAAGTCTACGAATAAGCAGAAAACAGAAAGAAAAAAGAAGGGCGAGCTGAAGAAGGCGGCCACAGAGAAGGAAAAGTATTTCCACTGTAACTCTCGATGGCCATTGGAAGCGGGACTGCCCTGCGTATCCAGCCAACCTAAAGAACAAGCAGGAAGGACCTTCTGAAGGAATGCTCGTCATTAAGTCTGTCGAGCAAAATGTGAATGCCATAGGATCAAAATGATCTAGAGATAGTGTTAATGAAAAATACCTATGGCACCTTAGGCTAGGTCATATAGCTGAAGACAGAATTAACAAATTGGAGAAATCCGGACTAATGGGTCCATTGACTTCCAAGTCATATCTGATTTATGAATCATGCCTTCAAGGCAAAATGACCAAGCTTCCTTTTGTAGGATATGGGAAAGGGCCACAGACCTACTTATCCTGGTACATATAGATGTGTACGACCCATTCGATGTGCCGACTAGAGGCAATCATGTCTACTTTATTATCTTTACCGATAATCTATCTCGATATGGATATGTATACTTGATGCGACACAAGTCTGAAGCCATTGAAAAATTCAAGAAATTCAGACATGAAGTAAAAAAGCAAACCATAAAGCCCATTAAGGTTCTTCGATCAGATCGAGGTGAATACCTTAGTCGCGGATTTCTGGACTATCTCAAAGATAATGGTATAGTCTCATAATGGACTTCGCCTGGAATGCTTCAACTTAACGGAATTTTTAGAACGGAGAAATCGGACCCTATTAAATATGGTCCGATCCATGATGAGCTTCATGGATCTTCCATAGTTTCTTTAGGGACAGTTTAATGACAGCTATCAAGTTACTAAATAGGATTCCATCTAAAACTGTTCCTGCCACTGCATATAAGATATGGCATGGTAAGAAGCCAAGTCTGAGTCATCTCATAATTGGGGTTGTCCAACAACGGACAAGTGAGTCTAGATTTCTTCGAGCTCAGTTTATTGGATATCCTAAAAAGTTATTAGGGTATTACTTCTATCTTCCGGAAAACCATAATGTGATTATGGGTTGACACACCATTTTTGAAAATAGTTTGTTCACGATGGTGGCATCGGAAGACAGATTGGGCTCAAGAAGAAAGTCTCCAAAAAGCAACGAGCCAAAGAACCTCAGGAACCCAGTTAGTCTAAAACAATCCACAATTCACTACCTCCATCTCGTAGGATTTCCCATCCTCTTGAAGGTACTTAGGTACTATTTTAGAGGATGTAGAGAAAATGTTCCTCATGAAAATGGGTTCATGGTGATGACTCCAGAGCCTATGACGAGGCGATATCAGATATCGACTCCGAGAATTGGTAAGAGGCAATGAAGTCAAAGATTGACTTAATGTACTCGAATTAAATCTGGATCTTGGTAGATCCACCTAAAGGTATAGTACCTATTGGGTATGAATGGATCTTCAAGAGAAAAAACGCGTAGATGAGAATGTAGAGACATTCGAGACTAGGCTAATGGTGAAAGGGTATTAGGATACCTTCTCGTCAGTGGCCATCCATCTGCACATTGCTTGCCATTGCAGTATATGAAATATGGCAGATGGACATGAAAATGGAGTTCATAAATGGATATATTGAGGAAGATATCTATATGAAACAGCCATTTGTTTTCACATCCAGTGATAGTGATCACAAAGGTCTGCAAGCTGCAAAAGTCCATCTATAGACTCAAGCAAGCATCTCGGAGTTGGAATGCTTGATGTAATCAAATTGTTTGGTTTAATCAAGAACGAGGAAAAATCAAATATGTTCAAGAAGATCAGTGGGAGCGCTGTTGTCTTCTTCGTATTGTACATGGATGACATCCTCCTGATTGGGAATGATATTCCTATGCTGACATAGGTCAAAATATGCTTATCTAAGAAATTTTCTCTAAAAAATCAAGGTAAGGCATCCTTCATTTAAGGTCTATAAAGATAGACTGAAGAGGATGCTGGGTTTTTCACATAGAGGTGCTGAAGAGGTTCAGCATGGTGAACTTCATATCCAGGGGTATGCAGACTTAGGCTTTATGTCTGATAAAAATGATCGAAAGTCGACATCTAAAAGTTTGTTCCTGTGCACTGATGGTACTATAAGTTGGAAGAGTTCCAAGAAGATGGTTCCATCTAATCCGCGATTACCTCGAGAAGGATACGTTGAGGTCAAGAGAGTCAACATCGCAGACAATGCAACTGACCCACTAACAAAGCCTTTAGACCAGCAGAAGATCCAAACCCATCTTGAAAAGATGGGACTTAGATTTGTAGTCAATTGACTTTAGGTCAAGTGGGAGTTTATTAGATGTGTGCCCTAGAAGCCAGATTGGCTGACACTTGTTAAATACTTTCTAGGAACATTTTCGTAATTTTAACTTAAAATTAATTAAAAGATTATTTATTCTATCACATTATGTATAAAGTGTCTGTGATACATCCATTGAGTTAATAGGCATGATAACACATTCTCAAGAGTGAGAATTTAAAGCATGTGTTATCATAATTAACTCATAAACTACTTTCGATCGTAGGATCATCACGAGGATGGTGATTGATCCGAAAAATCGGTGTACGATCGCTTTTTTAGGATAGATGAGTCTTGAATCTACGGTGTGGAGACACCGGAGCGAGAGTACAGATACTCATTAGAGAACGAAGGCACTGAGCGTGACCACCTTGAGCAGTCATAAGGAAGCCTACCTTCTCGTCGATAACTAGCTCGATGCTGCAGCATGTCTAGTTCTTTGACCTGAGGTGCATCGACAGTTCACCTTGAGGGTGTTATAGTTTGACTACACCATAACTCCGTCTCCTAGTCATTTGAAATTCTGAGGTGTATGTTGGCTATAGCATGTTCATTGTAAGAATTAGATCGCACCAAGATGAGATCTATCAACCTCGGTAGAAGAGTGGTCTTATGATGATCATGAGATCGAGTCCTAAAATCCATGACCATGGTAGTATGAAATAATAGAAAGGAGTTTCTATTAGGGTTTCACTTCGGACTCGAATTGAATGATTCATTCATATGACAGGTATTGGGTTTGACGAGTTTACTTTAACCCTAATCCCATCGGAGCTCATGATAGAAGAACCCAATCACATAGGTAGCTGCACCGAGAGGTTTGCTATTCGATTTTGATGGATTGCCACCATATACTGCTAGGTGTCACTGATGGATTTTGGAACCAATTAAAATTGTCTTGATGATCGACGAATTTAATTGGATGAATCGAAAGAATTCTGATCCATCGATAGGTATTTCGATGATATTGTTGATAGAGATCATGACATATCCCATTGCCATACAGAACTGAATCTAACTGGATCACACAAATAAGGGTTTGGGTCTGGATGTCATCAATTAAGCTAATCCAGTTCGATTGATTTGGATTAGATTCAATTATGTTCAAGAAAATCGTGCTAGCACACGTTTAAACCTAACATTTTCCTTCTGTAGTCTTTCTGGATCGTCTCAACTCAGCCAAATTAGATTTGGCTCATCCAGGAGCCTTGTATGGGTTTATCCTAGTTTGACTGGAACTTGTCCACGTCAGAAAAGTCTGGTCCTAACCTGATCTAGGATTGTCCTAATCCATCGGATGAAAATAAGACAAGACCTGCTAATTTCTAAAACTATTTGGACAAGGCTTATCCGAAAACTCTGTAGGGATTTGTCTTGATCTGATTGAACCTTGTCCTGGCCTGATCAAGACTTGTCCTAAATCCCATAAGATGGAAACAAAACAGGGATTGTCTTTGCCAGATTAGGGCTTGTCCTAAAATCATGAGATGAAATTTGGACAAACCTCTCCCGAAAATTCTAGATGGATTTTTCTTAATCTAACTAGACCGAGTCCTGATCTGATCAAGGCTTGCTCTAACTTAATTAGGACTTGACATAAATCCATTAGCTGGGACTTGAAAAGATTTTGCCTTAAATCCCATAAGATGGAAAAAGACAAGGATCAAATGTTGACCCGTATGTAGGAAAGAAAGGGAGAGGGATGTGCGCCCCCTGGAGACATTCTAGGGGCATACGCCCCCTTGGGATTTACGTGCAGTTTGTGAGCGCACGCCATAAAGAAAGGGAGAGGGACGTGCGCCCCCTGGAGACATTCTAGGAGCATGCGCCCCCTTGGGATTTACGTGCAATTTGTGAGCGCACGCCAGACATTCTAGGAGCATGCGCCCCCTTGGGATTTACGTGCAATTTGTAAGCGCACGCCCCTTTATGGCGTGTGCATCTAATGGATAAGAGAAGGCGCCCATTCAAATCAGTTTTGACTCATCAAAGCATTTGAATTTGATTCAAAAGTCTAGGAAGATAAGAGTTTGCGCCATCTACTCACCTCATCCTTTATTCCACACCATATTTCTGAGTTTTGTGCGACAAAATATAGAAAATATGTGGTGTAGGGCGTGAAGATCATGGAAGAGTCCTTCTGTATGTTAAACTTTGACCTGTACAAAGTTATATGCAAAGGGACTCTTAACTAGATATATAAATAGGACCCTGTGCAAGCTGTTGTGCATAGCGATTTTTCTACGGCAAAGTCCTGCCAAAATCTCCACCTCCATGCCTCCCTCATCTGATCCTCTCCCTCTTCTCCATGCCTAAAAGTTGGGCAAAACCTGCGAGCAAAGATCAAGTCCCGTTAGCGCGAAGATCAGCGAGAGACGACGATGTTCGTGAGATGAACGCACAGCCTTCAGAGTTCAATTTGAAGGCTCTATGGAAAGACATCAGATCTGATCTTTAGAGATCAGATCCAGAAGGAAGAGACTTCTGAATCTGACCCGAGTAGATACCGATAGAGGCCAGGCGCGTGCGCGGCTCAATCAGAACCTCGGATCAGTCGTCAGATCATCACAACGGATAAGCAGTTTATCCGATCAGGTAATAATTGTTATCACTATTTTTATTTTTATTTTACTTCTAATTTTAGATCAATCTAATCAGATCTGAGAACTCTCAAATTTGATCGGATCATAAAAAAATTTTAAAATTATTCCACTACAAATTTGATCCGATCAGATGCATCCTGTGGCAAAAAAAACACGATTTTTCCTTCACTATCAACCTTGTAGGATGTCAAAAAGTTTATTGTTATCCATGATATCTGCATATTAACTACTCTCACAAAAGCATGTTTTTTAATGTTCCATTAGGTCCAAAAAGTGAGTAATCAATGCACAAGTTGGTCATAATGATTGAGCTATTCTCGGAGATCATTATCCACAAGGTTGGAAATCAATTTCATAATTAAGCTAAAATACCTGACACGGGAGCCCAAAAGCTTGACAAGTAAATAGCCCATATTTGCCTTTATGCAGCCAAACAGGAATACGTTGACATTGTTCCTTCTTGCAATAAGCAAGAATGGCTTGTTCATTCTCATCTCATACCAACAAACCAACTCCAACATATTGCATTTGGCACATACCTATTTACATATGGTTAAAAGTCATTCATGACATGGAGCTTTTCATTTAGTAGGTTTTGTCATGTCATGCACAGCCAGAATGTGTATTACCAATTTTGACTCTATGCCCATCATATGCTGCATTTTATCAAACAGAAGCATTTCAAAAATTACTACCTTAACTTAAGAATACAAATATGCCATTGTTGAACAGACATCTTATTACCAATGGACTATCATTCTTGGTCATGAAATCACAGAACGTATGTCTTGCACAAGAGAAAGTATGCCTAAAAATCTTGCATCAAAGTTGATCAGAAGAAAGCTGAAGACAATAAAATAGAAGAAGGAATAGTATTTCTACATGCACTGAAGAGCTTCTGGTAAGTGTGATGACAGGTAGATCATTTTTATTCCTTTCTCTATCTTTAAATGCATTTTTGCAAACTCTGTTAAAGAAAATAGGGAATTCACCAAGTCAAGCTTTCCTCACACTATCTAATTACTTCTATTATGGAATATGAGCAACTTCTCATATGATAAACTTGGACACTGAGAAAAGCGAATCATCAAATTCAACAGGACTCTTGAGAATGTGTTCATGCTATTATTTAAGAAAATAAGCTTTCGATACACTCAAGACAAGATTCAAATGACAAACTCGCACCAACAAAGTTGACCGCCTCTTTGAACTCCAAGCCTTCTTACCCTAAGATACAAGGGTTCAATACTTGATATTGATACCCATCCTAGTTTGTCCTAAGTCAATAAAGTTCCAAGATGGCAGCATCTCAACTCTTGGAATGTTCTTTTTTGGTTTTCTATTTTCGTATTTTTAACTTTTATGGTTTTAAATGAATGTAATGACACTTTATTTGTTTTCAGGTCCTTAAATATGGTTTCTGAGTCAATGGAGGGTTGAATGGTTCCAGCATTTGTAATGTCAAGCTTCTCTCCTTCCTCTCTTCCTCTAGTTAAGCCCCTACTATGACAGACAAAAAACAACAAGAGAGTAACGGGGCTCTCTTTTTCAAACGAAGAAGACACAATTGTACCCCAGCTAGTACCAGCCAAACCTCCATAGCAGTCTATCTCAACCAGCATTGATGATCTTAATCCTCTTAGTAAGAAGATGGGCTGATATTTCTAACCTCCATCCTTTCGTTGACTTCACCTATGATAGAGAGGCACATCAACAGGTCTATGAGATATCATAGCGGACTTGATGGTATCGTGCCATGCCACATGCTGGGACATCTCACCTACACCGGTTGGAGCTGCTCAAGATGACTTCCACAGAGGCCAGTTTGGCTAGTACCAGACGGGACACAACCATGTCTTCTTGGTTTGAAAAAGAGAGCCCTGTTACTCACTTTTTGTTTTTTGCCTGTCGAGATGGTAGCATCCCAACTCTTGAAATGTTCTTTTTGGTTCTCTTTTCAATTTTTAACTTTTATTGTTTTAAATGTGTAATGAAATTTTATTTGTTTTTGGGTCCTTAAATATGGTTTGTTAGCCGATGGAGGGTCGAATGGTGCCAATATTTGTAACATCATGCTTCCTCTCCTTTCTTCCTCTCAGTAAGCCCCTACTATGACAAACAAAAGACAAAAAGAGACTAACAAGGCTCTCTTTTTCAACCCAGGAAGACACGGTTGTGTCCCAACTAGTACCAGCCAAACCGACCTCCGTAGTAGTCTATCTTGACAAGCACCAACCAGGACATGTGAGATGTCCCGGTTCACGCCTAAACTAGCATCCTGCACCAGTCCCATATCTCATTTTCCATGTGGCACAACACGATACTGTCAAGTCTGCTAAGATATCTCATAGACCCATTGATGTGCCTCTCTCTCATAGATGAAGTTAGAGAAAGGATGGAGGTTAGAAATATCACCCATCTTCTTACTAAGAGAATCAAGATCATCAACAAGTTTTGTGTAGCCTCCAAATATCATGGTCTACTGCATTTTACCTGCCTAAAAGTATTCACAATAATATTGAAAACATAATAGTGAGATATCCAAGGAGTTATCTATATTAATGTAAATCAAAACAAGAAGGTACCAGTATTAGATTATTATTATTGGAAATCACCTACCAAATCTTTAACCACTTGGGACATGTTTAACAAAAAGGACATCCTAACGGGATAAATGGATAGAAAATAAAAAGCTTTTTGCAACATTCTCATAACATTAAAAGGCCGATTCATCATCATTAGAGCCCAGAAATCAATCACAAAGCATGTAACATTAAAAATCCACATCTTACAATGCCCAAAAATAAGATAGCAAAAGTAATTGAGAATTCATACTTGTGCATCAAATAGTCCAAAAATAGACAATTCAAATGGCATGATATATTACTCTGATTTGATATATGGTTTTCAAAGAATCTAAATCAATTTAATTTTGCTTTAATGTTTTTTAAGTTATCTAATCAAGATTTACAGTTTCAATTCTGGAGACAATCTATAATATATTTGAGCATACAAATTCTATTTGTACTATCTATTTTGTTTTCGTAATGCATAGGTAAAAAACCTCCAAAACATATGATTTTCTTACTTTTTGATATTTAAACAGAATGAGTTGAAATTAAAAATATTGATTGCCAGTTTAAATTGCACATCGTTTATTTTGCATTGGAAAGATTGTACATCCCATTTCTTTTTCCTACTTCACTTTAAACCGCTTGCCATCACCAGAGCTTCAACAACCAGCATGACATCCTGCATGGTCTCCACTATTGCTATCCTCTACATGAAAAGGAAATGCAAACACTCTCTTGCTTAGCCTCTCTCTCATGCCCCCTTCCAAACATACTATTACCACTACCATCTGTTCTTTTGAGAACACCACCGCTACTAATCTTCCTTAGCACATATCTTGCTATCACCCAGCATCTCCTGCCCACTCTAGCTACAAGGCTTGCAGTTAATCCATTATTGCCCGCATAGTTAGTTGTGGCAATTGTTGATCCTTAGCCACCACTACAATTATGCTCCTTGCCACAGCCATGAAACTATAGTCACCATCCTACAAATAAGACAAGTTTGTTTCTACAAGTGGATTAAGACCACAATATATTGATCCATAATCCTATTTTTGCATCTTAGTTTTTTTTTTTAAATTTCCATGCACACTGGCATGAAATTTATTGTTTTAGTTCAAGCACATTGGGCTCTCATTCATCTCAATGCAAAATCACTCAAAAGATACAACCAAAGGTCCTATATAGACAATAATATCATATGTTCTAAAATGATTCCTGTTTGTTTTCTTGACCTTTGTTTTCTACTTCTATTGCCTCTTTGTAATTGTGATTATTTCTATATCTTTTTTATGATTTTTTAACCAAAATTGGAGCCAAAATAATCGATACTACCAAAATAAAGATCCATTTAGTTTGACCAAATCTCAAATCCAAATCGGTTTTTTTCGCCTTTGAAAGCCACCATCACATACATGAGTCATGTAAAATGATCAAAGATAGAATGGAGAAAAACTTGTTCAAACAAAAGGGTAATGGTCTAACAAGTAACATAATGGTGGCACTGTGAATATCCTTTAAGATGGTATGCAAGTAGTTAGACAAGTTAGCATATTGTAGCCGCAAGCTCACAAAACCCAATTTCAATCGTTAGAAAAATTCTTCCTTGCATTATATATTGTGAAGCCTAGTGAGAAAGAAACAGAAATGTATTTTGTGAAATTGAAAAATATTTATACCAAGGAAGTTACCAACATTAGTTCTAGATGCTTTCATTTTGTGGTTTCAACAAATTTTTGTTTTTTTCAAGATTAACAATGGCCCTACAAATGATTTTGATATGTAAGTGCTTGTTGAACTTAGTATCCCTAATCTAAATCCTATGAAATGCAATTTAACTAAATCAACAGAAAATAAATTACCTCTTCATTTTGTGAAATTGAGTTGTAATGATGCATCCTGTGGTAATCCTAGTTTGTCAGGTGGTGTTAGCGTCACAAGGAAAGACAAAGGCATAGTTATTTTAGGTTTTACTTCCTTTTATGGGGTCCAATTCTGATGTCATTGCCAAAATGCAGATGCTTCTTGATGGATTGAAACTTTGCAAATGAAGAGGCTTCTCTTTAGTAACCCTGGAATACGATTCTTAAAAATTGTTGCCAACACTCATATTCCTTAGAAACTTGGGTACCTTTGTTCTGAAAATCAAATTGCTGGCTAATTCCACTTGTGTGGTGGTCAGCTTATATTTAGAGAAAACAATTTGTTTGTAGATCAAATGGCAAATCTAGTTATACCTAAAAAGAGTGTCGTTTTCTGCCCTTCTAACTCTCCTCCATCTAGTCCAGAAGGTACTCTAAAGACTGGATCAATTGGGTGTCAGCACCTTAGACTCAATTTTCTTGAAAGATTTCCTACTGATAACTGTCCATGATTTCTTTTCCTTTTACATTCATTTTCTTCTTTATATTTCTCTTCTAACTAATATGCTATCAAGGATACATACCCAATCCCCACCCTAAACAAAGGTGATTTTAAAGACATCCAAAAGTAGTATAAGAGCATGGTCGAATGATTAGAATTACCATACAAAACTGCAAATCCTTTTGAAGCCAAAATTTCAGAACTGAGCTCCTTGTGATATTTTTATCATTTTTTCATTGCTTAAAATGGAAATAAGTATTTTCTCTAATAAAACTTAGTACGAGTTCTGACTTCTGAGGATGCAATGTAGCAATGAAACATTCCCAAAGCAATTTAGAGAATTTTTGTCTCTAAATTCAGAGCTTTTTCTTCAATACATAAATTATAAATATATTTTAATTGCTTCAAAACATAGCCATTGTCACAATGCAGCCAATGCTTATAGATACTATGATAATCTTTAGAATTGTACCTAATTTATTATTTTGCAATTTCTTATATTTCCCTATTGCTTTGCTCATTCTAATTCCAAATGGACACATCATATTTTTTAATAACATAATTGAAGCTGCCAAAGCTAGTATTGAAGCCACTAAAACTGCTTGCAAGCAAAACCAATACCAAGTGCTCAAACCTTGTGCAAAATTACCCAACTCATTAGCAGCAAACTTTTCCCCAAGAATGCAAATGAAGGCATTGTGAGCCATGGTACACGGAAGTTTTATCTATTTTTTCCACTTGTACTCTTATAAGCAAGGTTCAAGAACTGCTTGCTTCTATTCTTTTTCTTTTTTTGTGATTGTGGGGTTTGGATGGGGGATCAGGTTTCTGCTAGTGAGAGCTGCCTTAATTCAAAGAAAGCTATGAACCCAAAAAACCTATATATCCTGAATGGGTCAGAATATTAAAAGGACTAAAGATTAAAAATATAAATAGAACTGAGCAGTAGTGAAACATGAAGCAAGAAAGTATTGAACTATTAAAATTTAAAAAATGATGATGATATGAGCAAAATAAAAAGTTAATAGATAAACAAATCGAACTTCTTCAAGAAGTACCAAATATTCTCAAGGAATCATAAGCTACTAAGTAACAAGAATACACTAAATGTTCATGTTTCGTGTTATATGAACAATACTATACCATTGTGTTAAGATTACAATACATAAGAACAAAACCCTTCATAAAGACTATAGATAAAGTTATGCTTACCATGAGAGGATTCAACATCCAAAATCAGATCGAGAGCATAATCATAATAAGGAACTTGGCTGCTTAACCCACAAAGATTGAAGTCATCTTGTATGTATTCATCATCAACTTCACAAAAGAACTCATTCCCTCTTAGATTACAGAACCATGAAATCCAAGATGTGTCTTCACCATCAGAACCACTAACATCTGACTCTTCACTGTCTGTTTCAGATTCTTCTGTAGAAAAGAGAATGGAAAACGTAGAAGCATGTTTAAAAAGGATCTCAAGACAGATAAAGGGTAACACAATAGAGGCATTTTAGACAACATATCTTGAACACATCATGCACATTGCCAAGATGCAACTCAA
This sequence comes from Cocos nucifera, assembly GCA_006176705.1. Taxonomy (NCBI): domain Eukaryota; kingdom Viridiplantae; phylum Streptophyta; class Magnoliopsida; order Arecales; family Arecaceae; genus Cocos; species Cocos nucifera. The sequence continues at coordinate 712,025 of QRFJ01000297.1, forward strand.
ATGCTCTGAACAGATAATCTTGAATAGCCAAGTCTTTGAACATACGGAACAGATGCAAATAAACACTTATAAATATATATGTCCAGGTATAAAGAAGGAAAAGGAAATTAAAGAACTTGAGCATGTGAAAGCACAAATCCATTAGTATAACATTCAGAAAAAAATCATCAAATCTTCAAGAGATACTGATATTTGTAAATCATAAGTGTGACTAGAAAATAAGATCACATGGATTATTGCAGACAATAGAAAAAAAATTCGTGGTTAACCATTGGCCTCCAAACTGTTACATAATAATGCCAAGCTTTTACCTCTTCATCATTTAAGTGATTTTCCACAAATAAATCAAGCAGAATTTATGTTTTTGCTGTTAAGAAAATCAATAGTTATATAAATTAATGCAATAAATGAAGTTTGCCTCCTCATCTTTCATGAAACTGGATCATCATCTTTAGTTTGCACTCCCAGTACAAAAGTTCTGACAAATATTCTCAGCATATATTATAGTTTGAGTTTACCAGTAACATAGATAAACGTCAATAAAAACAATGCCCACGGATTCCAGCAAAAACTAATCAGACCTATAACTAGACTTCTTCACTGAACTGCTATGTCATCTCCTCACAAGCTAATCAATGCACACGAGGTAGTGCTTTTAGGCAATTCAAAGTAACCACATACGTCAGAAATTAACAATATCGATATAAAGCACTCCCGATTGCCCGATTGCATGGAATAGGCATCTAACTAAACTAAAATGTGAAATAAGAAAAGAATAGCATTATTTTTTAAAAAAAAAAAAATCCAGCCCAAGTCAACAGATATCCATATGATTTCCTTTCAAAAGTTCCCTTGTTATCTGTCCCACAACATTATAATCACATTAAAACTTAAATTAAAAAAATCGTCTGCAGTGCAATGTCAACCATCAATGCAAAATTAATAGTAAAAGTAAAATCAAAAGAAATCCAAAATGCTAGACGATGGAGATTTAAATCAAATAATAAAAAGAAAAAGGAAAAAATACTTACCATCAGAGCATTTGTTCTTGGAAAGAGAGGCAGACCGCTGGTCCCGGTGGTGGTCCGGCTGCTTCCCGGCAGAGGTGGACAGCACGGAGAGCCGCTCCTTCTCCCTCCCGTTCAACCCCCTGGAAGTCGACGGCGAGGACTTCTCCAGGTGCTTGTCTAGGGCATCATTGATCCGCTTCCGATCGAGGGGGCCGATCTCCGACTTCGACCCTCTCGCTCCTCGATCCCTGTACATATCTTCCACCCCTCTGTACTCTCTCAAACCGTCTGACAAGCTCAATCGACTCGCACGAACATCCTAAACAAAAACAAAATCAAAAATTTCGAACCCTAGACCACCGAGGACACCGGTTAGAGAGCAAACGGAAATCAGGCTCGGAATGAAGAGATAACAAAAATCACGATTTGATGACTGAGAACCCTAGATTCAGATAGACGAAGAGGGAATCGAGGTAGAAACCCGAGATTCTGGGGGACACGGAAGGGGAGGGGGATGGAGAGAGCACGAGAAGGGGGGAGGGAGGGGAGAAGAGGGGGGAATATGGAAAACTCAATGGGCGTTATGAGAGGTGCGTCACGGACCCCACGATATTCTGTATTTTTTTTCTCAGAGGTGCCGAGCACTGTTCTTGTTTTTTTAGGATATAAGAGCAGCGAGTGTCTTTAATAATGGCAGGCTAAACCACCCACTAGTTATTGGCTTCCTCCCTAAGTTCGGATCAGCCGAGGAAAACCTTGGTTTTATTTTTTTAATGTCGCCAGTTGGACCCAACTAAGGGAATGGAAGAAAATAAGCCATTAGTTTCCGAACTTTGAATTGAAATTTTAAGTTTTAACATTAAAATAAAAAATTAATAATTGATGCTGCTACTTCGTGTGCTAGTTAAATATCTCTTCTTCTTTTGATACAAAGGAGGCATATGGCACACCTAGACTCAAGATCTTAGGAAGAAAGAACCATCAGCATCAGCAAAGATCAAATAAGCTAACTAGATTGAGATTTGACCGCCGATGCATTTGCTTCTAAGGAGGTAAATGGCGGCCAATTAACTGTCTGATTGCCCTCCTTATAGCTATGGGTAGCTTTGAAGGCCCAAATAGCTCTTTTTGTTTGTAAAATGTCTCTCATCGGAGGATTAATTTGGTGTTTGTGACCATGAGACCCATTAATCCAAGAGATGATAGTAAACAAGTCACCTTCTAACTAAACTTAAGCATATTTAGAGACTGCCAAGCACAATCCTTCCGAAGCTGTAGCTAATTCAGCAAAGATGACTAAATAATTAATAGTTCCCAGTCACTAGCTTGAATAAGATGACCTTGATGGTCTTTGAGGATATATGTAGCATATGCTGCATTATTTGTTGAAAAAAAACATCTCGAATTCGATCTACAAGAAGCCCATAGCGAAGGCAAGAAGCCCAGAGAGAAAGCCTGTAGGAGAGACAGACGACCCAGGGTGCCTGCAGCATGCAATCCAAGGGCCTGCAACGCATGGCCAAGTAGAGATGCGACTAGCTATTGAAAAATATGTCCTAAAGCCAATCATCTAAGTAGTAGATGATTGGAATTAGTATATGAATTATCTAATAATAATAGTAATTTGGTTGTTTCATCATGAAAGTCTATCTTCCTTAAATGAACTTCTAAATTATAATGAAATCCTTATAACTACAATCAATTGATAAAGGAGGATTTATTGGATGGTTCTTAAATTATTCACGATCAAATGATAAGTTATTAACAAGGATGATAACTTATCGAGTGTGGATCGTTGTATGCCATATGCATTAGTTATCCTCGTAACCAAATGATATGAAGACACTGGTATAGCATTCAGATGAAATGTAGGAGTACATTTGCACTGAACATGATCAATGTAGTACTCTACTGTCAAGAGTAGCTAGCTAAGGCCAATGGGTATAAGTATCCCTTCGACCTGAGATCGTCACGGTGATTTACGAACAACTCACTATACTTTGGTGCTGGACTGTCGGTATTTTCAGATGATAGAAGATTTTTGGATATAATCAAGTACTTGTAGAGTTGTATGTGAGTCAAGATGGGATTGACCACTCCTGATTAACTTCAGAAAGAGAATGACTCGCTGTGTTTCAATTTAGCAAAATCTAGGCCTAAGTAATCCTCGTGAGGTGTCACAGAATTTGCAAAATTTTGAAATACAATAGAGATCACTTGTATGAGTGTTTGACAGCATACTCGAAGTCGTCTTGAGCATTATTGGTCATAGGGATGAATTATACAGTAACCATGGGCCAGGGTTCTAAGAATATTATTTTGCATATATTCGACCTATCCAGACGTCGGAAACTATTGCTAAATGGTAACTTTCATTAGTATAGAAATTGATTCCTATACTACTGACTTAGGTTCGAACCTATGGAGTCACACATATTAGAGTTTATAACCTGATCGGATGGTTAATCGATGATTGAGAATCATTTCGAAGTCAAACATTCAATGCGATTGATGTTTGACCTAATGCAAGTGTTGCAGGAGGATCGATTAGCAATTGGATTGCTAATTGGCTCAATTTGATTGAGCAATCAGACTGAGATCAAATCTAACTGAATTAAATTTAATTAGAATTGATTTAAATTTAATTAGATTAAGTCTAATTAGTTTATTGGATAAGCCAATTATAAGAAAAGAATAATTTCTTGTTTGACTAGGACTTCGATGCACCTGATTGACTTAGGATTTAAATCAGATTTAAATCTTGATTTAATTGGGCTCCTAGTTGAACTAGGATCATTCTTAATTGGATTATATTTAATCTAATTTAAATAAGATTTAAATTTAATTTAAAATAATTTTGACCTAGTCAAACAAGAGGAGTGCCAGTTGGACTGAAACTCTCTCTCTTTCTCTTACGCCTAAGAAAGACCATGCCATATTTTAATTCTAGATTTTTTTCTATATTTTCCCATGCCTAATAAAAGGTTTCCCGTGCCCCATAGGAATCCAAAAATGACTAGGTTTGACCTAGTCATCCATATATATTTTGGGTGCCTCCTTTCAGATGGTTTGAGAACGTGAAAAATCCTAGAAAAATCAAAGAAAAATGAGAAGAAGGCATGAAAAATTTATGGCACAAAAATTCATGGAGAAGAGCCTTCAATTAAGACATCAAAGGTTGATGTCTTGAAGAGATAAGATAAGAGAGAAGATTATCTTCTCTTGTGATTTTGTTTAAAAGTCTTTATCCTTTATTTTTCTTTATGATTTTTATATGATAAAAATCTGAGAGAGAGGATTAGAGCATGGGATATATGCTCCAAAGTGTTGGAGCATAGAGATTCTTTTTGGATGTGATCTAATCATGTCCTGATGCGAGAAGAAGAAGAGAAGGTCTTCTCTTAGGGTTTCCTTTAGAGCCCTTCTTCTCAATTTTATTTATGAGATTTTTATGAGAAAAATCTGAAGGTGTGATATCTAAAAAATTAGAAAAAAATTTAGAGAAGAAGGTCTCCTCTGAACCTAGCATAATAGATGTTTTCAGGACATCAACCATTGACGTCCTGAAGGAGAAGATTTATCTTCTCCTAAGGTTTATTCCATATGTTTATTTATTTTTTATTTATGGAAGATCCAAGGATTGAATTCTTTTCTTATTCCTCCTCATGTTCTTCATCTCTTGGAGTATCCAAGAGATCCAAAGAATATATATTTGATTAACCATCAAAAAGGATCCGTAAGAAGTTAACACTTCGAGCGGATCTTTGTTTGACGAACCTCCGATCTATGTTGCAGGTTCGTATGGATCACTTGTAGAGATCAGATGCTTGTGCGGCTTTAAAGACAACAACTGATTCAATCATATAGTTCTCAACCCATGCAAAGGTAAGAGATCTGATCTCTTGGTGACCTAGATGTGATCTAGGGTTAGATCTAAAATTATTCTAGATCTGGTATTGATGTGATCAATATCACTTATAATTAATTTAATTTTAGATTTATATTTGCATCATAATATGTTATAGATTCTTGATGTAGGATTTTGTAATTTGATTACATACATGTTATAAATTAAATAGTTTAATCTATGTCTTTCGATGCTCTATATTTCGAAAAAATTTTGAAATCTATGCATAAAACCCTGTATGTTTTTTATCAGTGGTATCGAAGCATCTAAATTCTATTATAATATTTTTATGTATGCTTTAGATTAAATCTAAAAATTAAAGTTAATTAAAGATCGCACATGCTATAAGGTTATCCTATTAAAAGGTTAACCCCTTACAATGAAAAGATTGTCATAGTATGTGCTGATCTAAATCAAAATCATGAATTATTTAGATTAGATCTAAAAAAATTTATGATTTAATTTTTTAATTTAAATTTAAAATTTAATAGATATTAGATCTATTTTAGATTATTTAGATTAGATCTAAATAATATCAGAATTGCACATACTACCATAAGGTTGTTCTAGTATGTGCTGATCCGAAAAACTTAAATCATAAATATATTAGATGAGATCTAAAGTAATTTATGATTTATTTTTAAATTTTAAATCTAAATTTAAATGGTTTATGATATGATTTTGTTCATTTAGATAGGACCTATATGATATGTTTCATGTTCTAAATCTAGATCCTGATGATGCATATGTTGATATTTATTTTTATTTTTGAATCTAGTGATGATATATGTAATATACATATTTTATAGAAATTAAATTATAAACTTACTTTCTGCAAAACCTTTGATTTGAAATCCTAGGACATGATCTAAATAATGAAATAAATCAAATCTAAAATCATATATTGAATATGATTCAATGTAAATTATTTATAATTTGAGAATATTTTAAATAATAAAATCAGAAACTAGTTCTGAGATTCTATAAACCTAAATCCATAAGACTTGAACTTAATTGAGAATTAAGTGATTGTTTAGGACCTAGGTTTGTGATTTGAAGATCCTAAGATAATTTCATAATACATGGGTTAAAGAAAAATGGGTTAGCTTTGATCAGATCCTTAACTGGGTTAGACCTAGGGTTAGATTAAATATGAAGATAGTTAAGAAATTTATCAAACTTAATTAATAGTTAATTAGGATTAGATCATTTTTATAGATCACTTCAATAGTTGTAGTTGATCAAAGTCTATACATCTAATAAATGGATGCTGATCGTGGCTCAGTGGTCGAGCCCTAGTCTTTAGGCAGACCAAATCAAAATTGATAAATCAATTGGTATCTAAGATAAGTCTGACATCCTAGATCGATGATTTTTAATTGGCAGCCTGCTTACCTGACCATTTCTGATAGTGCCTAAGGCAAGCCTTGGCAGACCCTTCCATCGATCTTACTTACCTGACTAATGTGATTAATCAAGATTTTGATTAGGTTGCTCATTGATTTATGCTAACCCATGTCACATGGAAAATCAGTGTGACTGATTTTATTTAGTGAGACTGATTTAGATATCCATGGACCGTAATTGATCCTAGTTCTCATTAGTGACTTGCAAAATCAATGGGAGGACTTGACTTGGTGAAGTCAGTGGGAGCAAATTGGTCCATATCCTTTCTATCCTTAAATCATTAATAATTTAAATCCTTTAAAATTATTAGGTTCTTAAAATGATAAAGTTATGGAAATAACAGAGTCATAGCCTTTCATTAAGGTGTTTGATAATGGGTCCATTAACTCAATAATCATTAGAGGCCCAAAGGTCTGATGCTTGTTGACTAATAAAATTATCATCCATCATATGACGACTTGGATGCATCTCTCTAATGATAGTTGGTTTGATCAACCAAAGTTGGATCAGATCATTCATCGATTGGATGGGCCAAGTATGGTCATATTAATAGTTGGACCTAACTGGATCCTTTTTCGAGAAGGCCAAGGCTAACTGATCAGGGCCTAAAGAAAAATTAAAATTACTAAAAATTATTTGAAGAAATAATTAATTATGAACCTACCCTTAAATGTACATGGGTGGGCCAACCAAAGTTGGGCTCGTGTGCAATCTATATGGATTCTAGTACCTACTAGAAAATTAAAGTAATTCCTCGAATTGGAGGTAGAGGCTACCAGTTCGAATAAAATAGTGAAAGAATCTTTAGATTAAAATCCAAATTTTTAGGCTTAAAATGATTCATATACAATATGTCATTATTTTCTTTTCTCAAATCAAGGCTAAATCCTAATTGCTCCTATCACTGTTAGATAGTGAAGACTTATGGATCCAACTTCGATAATTAGTATCAAAAGTTGAATATTGATTCAGCAGTATGAATGAATTCGTATTGGGGCTTCTGAGCTCAATCAAAATAATTAGTCCAAGATTAACCCAAATCAGGCATAATACTTCTAATGTCTGAAATATGATCATAGGAAGAAGATTTATCTTGCTTTCCTTGACCATAACATGCTGAACAAGAGAAAGGAGCAAAAGTTGCTCATTAAAGATGTTATATAATAATACCTTAAAACTTCTCTGTATGTAATTCTACTATCTGGGTATTAGATACCAGTGGTCTTATGCAATTCGTTGCAAGGACTTAAGGTAAGTAAAATGTACACATCCTAGTTAGATTATGTCATGGATGTCTATGTTTGGCATTACAGGCTTAGTCATATTGACAAGAACAGGATAAACGGATTAGCTTGAGAGAGAAACCTCGATATCAATGATTTTGAATCATTGATAGTCTATGAATCTTATCTTCTTGGGAAGATGACAAAGTCACATTTTACTGAAAAAGATGAAGGAGCCGATAAAGTTCTAAGTCTCATACATAGTGATGTATGTGAATTTATGAACTTAAGTGCCAAAGAAAGATATTAGTATTTCATTATAGATGACATATCTGGACATGGGTGCATCTGGCCTGAATCATTTGAAATATTCAAATGATTCAATAATGAAAAAGAAAAATAAACTAGATAAGATATTAAAACACTTCAATCGATCGAGGAGGCAAATACTTATCCAGTGAGTTTGTGACATATCTAGGAGAGAATAGAATTATCTCTTAGTAGATTCTTTTTCGAAACATAGTGTATCTAAAAGGAGAAATTGAACTTTGCTAGACATAGTTCAATCCACAATAGGGTATACTTATCTGCCTATTGCAAGGTTGTGCTCTTGTGACTATTTTTTTTACTCTAAAAATTTATACCGAGTTAATCTGTTGCATTGACTCCATATAGGATATGGATCGGACATAGACCTAGACTCTCTTACTTTCAAATTTGGAGTTGATCAGCCTATGTCGTATATTTTCACACAGATAAACTTGAATCCTGGTCCAATAAGTGTTTAAGGGTTATTAGTTCTGCTATGCTAAAGAACATAAGATGTTCATCAGTAGTAGGGCATTTTTTTTGGAAAGTTCCTAAGAGAAAGAACTGATGCCTATCAAGTTGAACTTGTAAAAGTTTGACTGGTAGAAAAGAATCGACGTTATCTAATAAATCTATAGAATCAAATTTGATCAGATCAAATTCGAAGCCCATTAAAGTGTCACATTTAAGGAGATTCGGTAGAGTACCATGTTAGCTGGATAGATACTTCGATGTCTAGGTCCGAGATGGCAATTATGTTGAGCTCGATGAAAACAACAAGGATCTGATCACCTATAAGGATACAGTGCAGTGGCCTGATTTTGAGAAGTGGCTTGGAGCCATATGATCCAAATTGAAGTCTATGAAAATCAATAGTGTATGAACACTAGTTGATCACCTGAAGGGATAAAACCCATTGGGTGTGAATGAATTTTTAATAGGATCAGAGTAGCGCAGACGGGAAGGTAAGGACCTATAAAGTCCATCTGAGTATCATCTCAGAGTTTGAACATACGTTCTGAATGTATATCTTAGTTATGAACAAAGATAAATCCTGCACTTATTATTGGGCAAAATATTTTGTAGTGTTATTTCTTGTGATGTTTGAGGATGAAATTCTCTTAATCTGGAATAGCATTCCAACATTGCAAGGAATAAAGGTTTAGCTATCATCTTATTTATCCATGTATGAGATTAGACATGGTATAATCACTAGAGATAGTGAGCAGATATCAGTCTGATCCAAGTAAGAGCCACTAGAGAATTGTATAGACAATCCCTAAGTATTTGGAAAATACTAAGTCCAGTGACTCAAATATGAAAGGATGACTTAAAATATATGGATATTTTGATTTCAGTCGGAACAAGATGACACAAGAGAATGTCGACTAATACCCTAATTATAGAAGCAATCTACTGAAAAGATTCCAAGCAGGATACTTTAGCCTATTCAGTTAGTGATGTAGAGTATGTTGGCATATAATGTTGCTATATAAGCTGTGTAGTTACTGAGGTTCATTAGCAGATTGGGAGTGGCATCCTTCATCCATGGTCCAGTCCTATCATAGCACTGGAGCCATAGCTCAGGCTAAAGAATTGAAGGACCAGCATATTCTACATCGATTTCATCTTAGTTATTTAATCTGGGTGATGTCGATCTTTAGAAGATCGATGTAAAAGAAGAACTTGATCGACCCATTTGCTAAGGCCTCGAAACTAAAGAGTTCTACGAACTTAAGTGGAAGATAGAATATTTGATATCATTCTGATTGACTTTAGTCCATGTGGGAGTTGTTGAAAAATATATCCTAAAGCCAATCATCTAAGTAGTAGATGATTAAAATTAGTATATGAATTATCTAATAATAATAGTAATTTGCCTGTTTCATCATAAAAGTTCTATCTTCCTTAAATAAATTCCTAAATTATGATGAAGTCCTTAGAACCATAATCAATCGATAAAGAAGAATTTATCGGATGGTTCTTAAATTGTTCACGATCAAATGATAAGTTATTAACAAAGATGATAACTTATCGAGCGTAGGTCGCTGTATGCTATATACATTGATTGTCCTCATAACCAAGTAGTATGGAGATACTGGTATGGCATCCAGATGAGATATAGGAGTACATCTATACTGAACATGATCAATATAGCACTCTACTATCAAGAGTAGCTAGCTAAGGCCAATGGGTATAAGTATCCCTCTGATCTGAGATCGCCACAGTGACTTACGAGCAACTCACTGTACTTTGATGCTGGACTGCCTGTATTTCTAATATAGATGATGGAAGATTTCTAGGTATAGTCAAGTACTTATAGAGTCAGTATATAAGTCAAGATGGGATTGACCACTCCTGATTAACTTTAGAAAGAGAATGACTCGCTGTATTTCAATTCAGCAAAATCTAGGTCTGGATAATCCTCATGAGGTGTCATGAAATTTGCAAAATTTTGAGATATAATAGAGATGACTTGTATGAGTATTTGATAGCATACTCGAAGTTGTCTTGAGCATTATTGGTCATAGGGATGAATTATATAGTAACCATGGGTCAGGATTCTAAGAATGTTGCTTTGCATACATTCGATCTATCCGAACGTCGGGAACCATTGCTAGATGGTAACTTCGATTGGTACAGAAATTGATTTCTATGCTACCGACTTAGGTTCGAACCTATGGGGTTACATATATTAGAGCTTATAATCTGATCAGATGGTTAATCGATGATTGAGAATCGTTTCGAGGTCAAACATTCAATGTGATTGATGTTTGACCTAATGCAAGTATTGTAGGAGGATCGATTAGCAATTGGATTGCTAATTGACTCAATTTGATTGAGCAATCAGACTGAGATCAAGTCTAATTAAATTAAATTTAATTAGAATTAATTTAAATTTAATTAGATTAAGTCTAATTAGTTTATTGAATAAGCCAAATGTAAGGAAAGAATAATTCCTTGTTTGACTAAGACTTGGATGCATTTGATTGACTTAGGATTTAAATCAGATTTAAATCTTGATTTAATCTGATTTAATTAGGCTTCTAGTTGGACTAGGATTATTTTTAATTAGATTATATTTAATCTAATTTAAATAAGATTTAAATTTGATTTAAAATAATTTTGACCTAGTCAAACAAGAGGAGTGCCAGTTAGACTGGGACTCTCTCTCTTTCTCTTGCACCTAAGAAAGCCCATGCCATATTTTAATTTTAGATTTTTTCTATGTTTTTCCATGCCTAATAAAAGGTTTCCCATGCCCCATAAGAATCCAAAAAAGACTAGGTTTGACCTAGTCATCCATATATATTTTGGGCGCCTCCTTTCAGATGGTTTGAGAACGTGAAAAATCCTAAAAAAATCATAAAAAATTAGAAGAAAAGGAGAAGAAGGCATGAAGGATTTATGGCACCAAGATTCATGGATAAGAGCCTTCAATTAAGACATCAAAGGTTGATGTCTTGAAGAGGCAAGGTAAGAGAGAAGATTGTCTTCTCTTGTGATTTTATTTAAAAGTCTTTATCCTTTATTTTTCTTTATGATTTTTATGTGATAAAAATTTGAGCGAGAGAATTAGAGCATAGGATATATACTCCAAGATGTTGGAGCATAGAGATTCTTTTTGGATGTGATCTGATCATGTCCTAATGTGAGAAAAAGAAGAGAAGGTCTTCTCTTAGGGTTTCTTTTAGAGCCCTTCTTCTCAATTTTATTTATGAGATTTTTATGAGAAAAATATGAGGGTGTGATATCTAAAAAATTAGAAAAAAATTTAGAGGAGAAGGTCTCCTTTGAACCTAGCATAATAGATGTTTTCAGGACATCAACCGTTGACATCCTAAAGGAGAAGATTTGTCTTCTTCTAAGGTTTATTCCATATGTCTATTTATTTTTGATTTATGGAAGATCCAAGGGTTGGATTTTTTCCTTATTCCTCCTCATGTTCTTCATCTCTTAGAGTATCCAAGAGATCTGAAGAATATATATTTGATTAACCATCAGGAGGGATTCACGAGAAGCTAGTACTTCGAGCGGATCTTCGTTCGATAAACCTTCGATCTGTATTGCAGGTTCATGTGGATCACCTGTAAAGGTCGGATGCTTGTGCGGCTCCAAAAATAATAATTGATTCAACTATAAAGTTCTCAACCCATGCAAAGATAAGAGATCTGATCTCTTGGTGACCTAGATGTGATCTAGGATTAATAGATCTAGGTATTGATGTGATCAATACCACTTATAATTAATTTAATTTTAGATTTATATTTGCATCATAACATGTTATAAATTTTTGATGTAGGGTTTTGTAATTTGATTACATGCATGTTGTAGATTAAATAGTTTAATCTATGTCTTCCGCTACTCTATATTTCGAAAAAGTTTTGAAATCTATGCATGAAATTCTGCATATTTTCTATCACTAGTGCCACGTGCGGCCCAGCATGCGAGCACGCATGAGCACCTGAGCATGCAAGGAACTGGATTGGCACGGTCCATGGTGGACCACATGAGGTGGTGCGGTCCATGCAGCCACCATGGACCAGCCCAATTTATTTCCTATTTCACGTGGCATTGGGATTCTTTTCTCGACCTGACAGCATGGCACATGGTGATTTGGGATGGTTCACTATGCAGTTGGTCTACGGGCAGTGCATAGTGCAAATTGTGTGATCTAATAGTCCTCAAAGCAAGCTGTCAAGATCCAATGATGCAGGGGCTAGTTTGAGTCCTTTTGAAGATCTATTTCCGAGTGTGATGCGATATGAGGCCTTTAAAAAGGCCTATAGGTAGATCATGAGAGGTACTATGGTAGCAGTAGGCGGCAGAAGCTAAGAAGCAGACATAGGTCTAGGGATCTGGACAGCAGACAATAGATCATAAAGATCATCAATCAAAAGCTGAAACAAGAGGCTTCAGGTAGACTGATAGGCAATGGATAGCAGTTGTTTCAGGAGGTCTCATAAAAGAGAGAGAGAGTTTTTATAAAAGGTGAGAGGTGAGAGCTTCTAGTTGAGAGAGATTTGTGTATAAAAGATTAAGAGTGTGAAGATCTTCACTTATACCAATTCTTTTCTCATAGTAAAGCCTTTGCATGCCTCGTAGAGGTAGACCTTGGTCTAGTCCATGTACTTGATTATGTCTTATTTTTATTTTCTTTCTTTTTATAGTAATAAGTAGTACTAAATTTGCAACAGGATGGTATTGAACCCCAACAATTGATATCAGAGCTAAGTGGTATCGTAGCATAGGTTGTGACAGTGGTGATCAAGATTGAAGAAGATAGAGAAGTCAGGCTTAAGCAAAGTGGAAATTAATAGATTTGATGGAAAGAGCAATTTCTTCTTATGGTAAGTGAGAGTGAAGGACATGCTCATTTAATAGAGATTGATCGATGTTCTCTTATATGAGGAGATGCCGACTATCATAAAGATGAAGGATTGGAGGTAGCTCCAGATGCAGGCGGTGAGTATAATCCGCTCGTACCTAGTCGATAATGTGGTGATCCATGTGCTTGGCGAGACTTTTCCAACGATGATGTATAGGAATGTGTATTCAGTTTTTTGGTTCAAATCGAATCGAAGTTTTGAAAAATCAAAATTTTGAACTTACATTTTATAAAACCAAAAATTGAATCGAAGTAGCCTAAAACTGAACAAAGCAAACCAAAATAATTTCGATTTGATTTGGTTTGATACTTCGATTTTGAACTTCTCTATGCTAAGTTTTTAGTTTTGGTTTAGGCTTATTAAGTTCTTTAATAATTTTATTATCTAGACTATAGAATTATACTTGTACTTAGTATTATTATTTAAATTTAAATTAACAACAAACTATTTTTTTAAAAAAAGCTCAATTCAATAAAATTACCTCAAGCTCTTTGTAATCTACCTATTGGTGCGAAATCTGGTTGACGTCGAATTTGAGGCTGGAGTCAAAGATGATGAGGTTGCCACCGGTGATCTATAAAATAAATTTCGTTCGAAGTTGAGGATGATGGCTCTGACAAGATCCTCCGACGATCAAGTCAACTCTTTCGACCAATAGAAATGGAGTATTCAGAGAGGTTTTTAGTAGAGTTTCGAGGTAGAAGATGAGAGCTTAGAAAAAAAACGTATCTGAAGGATCTCTTATATAGGTAGAGCTTGTAACAAACTAATGATGATAGTTGTAATCACCTAGTAGTGGACCATTCGGGACCACATGAGATTTGTTATGGAGGATGGTGTCTATTGTCGTGACATGCTAGTTTGTTGAAACTTAACAGCCGAGGTTCAGATGGGATAGCTGTAGGCGGTAAAGAGCTCATAGTTATTGTTATTCCAAAGAAGTTTGGGTGTTCTCAAGATCGACTATGCCTTGACTATTATTTGCTATATCAGAAGTAAGTGCTGAGGTTCTTTCAGACAGCTAGAAGGGATACATAAGGGATCCTATCGAGAGAGTTTAGAGGAAGCTCGACTGGACAGAGCCCCTCAGGCAACTAGGAGAAAAGTCTAGAAGGAATTCGATAGTTGGAGAAGTCCATTTGAAGGAGAAGTCTGAGAGAAGTTCGGCTGATGAAGAAGCTTGACGAAAGGAGAAGTCCTAGAGGAGTTCGAGATAAAGCATAGAAGTTTGTTTGGGGGAGATTCTATCAGTCGGAGACTCTCAAAATGAGATTCGATAGTGATAGCGATACTCGATTTGAAGAAGATCCGGTAGGAAAGAAGTTTGGCCAACTTCTAAGCTGGCTAGGCTAGACTACTCGAGGGGCAAAACCTCAGCACTTCAACTGCTCAAGCGACTGCTCTCACTATTCAAGTTCATCTGAGGTTTTGCTTGGTCGAAGAGGATCATTCGGAAGAAATGTGATTGAAGGAGTTCATCCATTTATGGTGGAGGAACCTGATTGCCTTTACTGATCGAAGCCCGACCATGGTCGTCGCCACTGGGTGGGGTTACTAAGAGATCAGACATTCGTTAAAACTTTGGCAAAAGTGGGTTTATCTTCAACACTACCAATATAATATTTATCATTAGTCACCTATTTCGATTTTCGATTAACTGAAGTTATCAAATTAAAAATCAAAGATCGAACTGATTAAAAATTTTGGTTCGATTTTAAACCAAAATCAAAATTTTTAGAAGAAAAACCAAACCAAACATCAAAGTAATTAATGGTTTGGTTTGGTTTTTGGTAAACCAAACATTTGCACACCCCTAGAGATGTGGTTGAAGCTCAAGGAGATATGCATGGCAAAGTTGCTCACCAATGCGCTCTTTCTATGAAAGCAGTTCTACTGACTGTAGATGACCAAGGGACAGAGCGTGCAGGAGCATCTTAGCAGCTTTCAGAAGATTCTTATAGATCTCTTCAGCATTGGCGATAAAGTTGAGGAAAAGACCAAGGTATTAATCTTGCTATCATCGCTTTCTTCCTCTTATGAGTTCTTGGTGATTGCTCTTCTAGAAGAAAAGAGCACCATCAAGATGGAAGAGGTGACTTCTGCTCTACTTCAGAGCAAGATTTTTAGATGGAAGAATCGAGCCTCGAGTTTAAATGGTGACTCAACTTTGATGGTGACTGAAAGTGATGCTTGCAGAAGAGTGGTAGGAGATCACGAGGTGAGCGATTCAAGTCCAAGATGAGGGACTCAAGCAAGATCAAGTGCTATCGATGCCATGAAATGGGGCATCATGCTAGAGATTGCCTACAACTTAAGGATCGGATGAAGGCTACTATGGCGATGACAAGTAGTGATACTGAGATTGATGATGCACTTATGATCTCAGATGAGATATCTACTTATTTCCATCGATGGATTTTGGATTTTGTATGTTCATATTATATATGTTGTAGAGAGAAACTATTTGACTCCTTGGAGAATAGTGAAGACACTATTTACTTGCCAGATAGATCAAGCTATACGATCGAGGGCATCAGGACTATCAGCATGAAGGTATATGATGGAATTGTCAAAAAATTAGGTGAGATCCTATATATATTTAGTTTTAGAAAGAATCAGATATCACTGAGCAGACTGGATTTGACCGACTCTAGGTGGAGAGTTGATGAAGGAATCCTAAAAGTCTTGTATAATAGTAGGATTATCATGAGGAAAATAAAGTATGGAAGATATTTCTCTTAGAGGAAAGCTTAGTGCGAGATGAAGCCAATGAGAGCCTAACATAAAATAGAGCTCCAGATACAAGTAGATCGGGCATGAGATACAAGACTCGGGAAGATGACAGACAATATCGTAAGGTAAGATTTCTATTATCGTTAGAAGATGTGAGAATTTATGGTGCTCCCAAGCCTTGGGAGGCCATGAGAGGAGTCGGGATATTGGCTTCAGGGATTCCAAGAGCTTGATTGATGCTTCGGAGATCTGAGATTCAAGATGAAGCAAAAAACCAAAGTCGAAGAATCAAGACTGTAGAAAGGAGATTTTCTATAGGTTAGCCGGCTCAGTCCAAAACTGGATCGACTGAGTCTCAGTGCACAAGCAAAATAGAGAGCTACGCGTTCGAGACTACTGGCATGGCATAGAACTAGGCCAGCTCAGTTTCAGACTGAGTCGACCCAGTGGAACTTAGTCAGCTCAGTGCTGAGACTGAGTTGGCTCAGTGCACGGGCAGAGTTACGCAAGGGTCTGTTTTGGGCTAGGGTCTAGGTTAATCCTAGGGATCTTAAGGCCTGATTTGAGAGGTCTTAAGGGGACTAATTCATGTATAGGTTGGATCTAGATCTAGAGGATGAGATTATGGGAGATATGGGTGACATGGGCTCGGTGAGTGCTTTCATATATTGGGTTAGCTGAGAAATTTTTTGGTCGGACCTAATGGCTATGTATAAATATATAGATTGTATTAGGGTTTTATTATGCTGTGGAATACAAACCTTTCCTCTCTCAACTCTCTTCTTTTCTTCTCTCTAGAGTTGCTGCCCTAGGGTTCTTGAAGAAACCCTAGAGAAGGGGGGTGCTCCCTCAAGCCCAAGGAGGGAGGCACCCCATCACAGATCCAAGTGGAGGATCGATGGTTTGCTGCCTAATAGAAAATGTCATAGGTTCCTTTAAGTCTGGGCTAAAGATGAGGAGCTTCCGCAATATGGTATCGGGACTTGTGATGCCAAGGATGATTAGCATTCGAGCGATATCATGGAACATCAATTGGTATCAGGAAGAGGTGATGCCAGTTGGTGCGCTTACATTTGGTATCAGAGCCTGATGGTATATGAAAGGAAAGAAGAAATCGTACAAAGTGAAATCAAAAATCTGCATAAGGATTCCACGGTATGTCTTAAATTTATCCTGTTATTGCTGTGGTTTGGCCAATCAGGAGCAGCAGATTGAAGGTAAAGGTTGAGAGGAATAATGGGAAGAAATTATTTTAGGGTGGAAGGATTTGGTGCATGATTTGCTGATCGATCTTGGTGGAAAGATCAGAGTGATAACGATTATGTGATAGGCAGGGAGCGCTGGAGTGCTGTAGTAGTACTTTTCTGGAGATGCAGGACTGAGAGAGGCTCGACGGTGTAGCAGTTAAGGGAGGTATCTCAGCAGAGAGCATCAGAGTTCTTTAGGAAGATGGGCAGCGTAGAGCTATTGAAGAGAGATTTTTCAAGGGGTAATGGTCGAAGGAAGGCTGAAGAAGCGACTATACGTCCTTTGGTATCTAGAAGATGGGAAAGTAGTCAGAGATGTATTCAGTGATTCGATCAGAGCATGGATTTGTGAAGCCTTGGAAGTGATGGAGATGGATGATCCATGGAGGTCCAGCAGCTCAGGACTGGATGGCTGTAGAGCGGCATAGAGATGAGTCAAAAAATACTGGAGTACTACAGTAGCACTTTCCTAAAGGTATAGGAGCTGAGAGAGGCTCGACGGTGCAACAGCCGAGGAATGTATCTCAGCAGATGGTGTTAGGGGCTTCTCAGGGAGATCGGGTGCAAGTCTTAGGGAGAGCCAGGGGGTCTCAGGGAGCGCCAGGAGGTCTCTAGCAGTCGGAAGTATCATGGATCAGATTTCTTCTATAGAAGCACCAAGGAGAGTTGCGGTTCAGATGGAGGATGGTTCTCTGGGCGCAACTGAAGCGATGGCTGGTGTAGTGGCAGAAGAAAAGGACTAGGATGGAATTTTTTATGATTCAATCACTGGATTTAGAAGAGTTGGATGAGCTCTTAGATTTCGGAGATGCTTGTAGGTTGTGGAGGTATTCGAGACGGCTTCAAAGGGGTCTACAGAGTATGGAGGGTTTGAAGGGACAGCAGTAGTATTCAAGATGCAGCGGTAGGCTCAGCAGTGTAGCATTGAGTGGTTGGTCTCGAAGGACTCGATGATAGAGTCGACTTCTGTGGCATCAGATGGACTTCGGATATAAATGGAGCTCCGCAATGGTGGTTTCATAGGTGGAGAAAAAATTTGGCATGAGTTCAGAGCACTGGTGATGCATAATTTTAGATGGAGCAGGATGTGCAGGAGGACAGGCGCAACTATGAGAAGATCGTATCAGGTGGTACAACATGTGCTGGTGCAGAAATGCTATAGGTTCTTCAGAAAAGTTCGAAGAAAGTGATGTAGCTGCTAAGTAGAAGGGATCCTACAATTCTAGGATAGTGCCAAGAAGCAAGCCAAGGTCTTCAGCGATGGAGGCGATCATCCCAAAGGCCTCAAGGATATACAATAACTGAAGAGGATTGTCGGAGGTGATGTTTGCATAGGGGCTGTCGAGTGCGCAGGGACAGCGAGATCATGTAGGAAGTCATTATCGAGGGGTTTGCCAAGGCTTGAGAGCACCAAGATGGAGATTATGAGGATTTATGGTGCTTCCAAGCCTTAGGAGGCTATGAGAGGAGTCAGGGTGTTGGCTCCAGGGATTTTAGAAGCTTGGTTGGTGCTTCGGAGATCTGGGATTCAAGATAAAGTAAGGAACCAAAGTTAGAGAATTAAGACTATAGAAAGGAGATTTTCTGTAGGTTATCTGGCTCAGTCCAAAACTGGATCGGCTAAGTCTCAGTGCATAGGCAAAACAGAGAGCTACGCATTCAGAACTGCTAGCATGGCATAAAACTAGGCTGGCTTAGTTTCAGACTGAGCTGGCTCAGTGCACGGGTAGAGTTACGCAATGGTCTATTTTAGGCTAGGATTTGGATTGATCCTAGGGGTCTTAAGGCATGGTTTGAGAGATCTTAAGGAGGCTAATTCATGTATGGATTGGATTTAGATCCAGAGGATAAGAGCATAGGTGTACATGGGCTCGGTAAGTGCTTTCATATATTGGGTTAGTTGAGGAGTTTTTTGGTCGGAACTAATGGCTATGTATAAATATATAGGTTGTATTAGGGTTTCATTATGCTGTGGAATACAGACCTTTTTTTTCTCAACTCTCTTCTTCTCTTCTCTTTAGAGTTGCCATCCTAGGGTTCTTGAAGAAGCCCTAGAGAAGGAGGACATCTCCCTCAAGCCCAATGAGGGAGGTGCTCCATCACAGATCTAGATGGAGGATTGATGGTTTGCTGCCCAATAGAGAATGTCATAGGTTCCTTTAGGTCCGTGCTAAAGATCAGGAGCTTCCGCAATATAGTATCAGGGCTTGTGATGCCAAGGATGATTGACGTTCGAGCAATATCATGGAACATCAATTGGTATCAGAGAGAGGTGATGCCAGTTGGTGCGCTTACAGAAGATACCCCAAGAAGATCTCAAGTCAGAAGAAGCACATCAGGTGATGGAGATGAAATTGAGTAGCCTGGCTCAACTTTCATGTTTGTCCATCCATGATCAGCAAGCGTATGCCCTAGGCATGGGGGCAAGATTATCTAAAAAAGCTTTCAAAATTAAGAGGAGGCTGAATATCGAGTCAAGATAGAGATTGTTGAGAAAAATACCTCGAATTTAATTTATAAGAAGCCCACAATAAAGATCGTAGTGAGGAGTAGCCTAAGAAGAAAGCATATAGGAGAGACAGATGATCTAGGGGGCCTATAGCGTACGACCTAGCACCACGCATGGTCCGGTGCACAAGCGGGCCCAGTGTGGGCTTACGCGGGTAGGCCCAGTGCAGGCATACGAGTGCGTAGCCCAGTGCAAGCACCTGGGCATGCAAGGAGCTAGATTGGCACAGTCCATGGTGGACCTCATGAGGTGGCATGGTCCATATGGCCACCATGGACTAGCCCGATTTATTTCCAATTTCATGCAGCATTTGAGATTCTTTTCTTGGCCTGACAGCATGGTGTGTGATGATTGGGATGGTTCATTGTGTGGTTGGTCTATAAGCAGTGTACGGTGCAGATTGCGTGAACTAACGATCCTCAAAGTAAGCAGTCAAGATCCAATAATGCAGGGGCTACTTTGAGTCTTTTTGAAAATTTGTTTTCAAGTGTGATGCGATTTGATGCCTTTAAAAAGGCCCGTGGGTAGGCCGTGAGAGGTAGTGTGGTAGCAGCAAGCAGCAGAGACCCTAAAATAGATAGAGGTCTAGGGATTTAGACAGTAGGCAGTAGATCCTAAATGGCACTAGTAGAAAGCTAAAGTAGAAGGCTTCAGGCAAACTGATAAATAGCGAACAGTGGTCAATTCAGGGGTCTCCTAAAAAAAAGAGGGCTTTTGTAAGAGGTGAGAGGTCAGAGCTTCTAGTTGAGAGAGATTTGTATATAAAGAATTGAGAGTATGAGGATCTTCTCTTGTACCTCTTCTTTTCTTATAGTGAAGTTTTTGTATGCCTTGTAGAAGTAGATCTTGATCTAGTCCATGTACTTGATTGTATTTTATTTTTATTTCTTCTTTCTTTCCACTGCAACAAATGATACCAAATCTACAAAAAAATGGTGTTAAACCCCAACATTGTCCCCATCGAATCCATCAAAATTCACCTTCAACACACCAAGAGGATGGGATTTACTAGATCACAATTATTTTAGTCAAAGTAGAGGGGGGTTCTTATCATGGTTGCCTCACTACCTTATGGAATTGTTGAATGACCTTGTAGAAGGTCTACATATACGTGAACTTGACTAACTATATCCCTTGTTAAAGCAAATAGTATATGTGGCGGTGTTCTAGTCAATGAAAACATTTAAAGTATTAATTTATTAGCTTTTATGAAAATTCTCCCAATGTTGCATGGCCTAGTTATGGGCGTCTACATAATTTCTTGAGCTAGATGTTATAATGGAGAGTGGCATGAAGGACCATGTTAGATGTTGGTATAATGTGTATACAATTTTTCCATATAAAAATCTAGATATTTAACAAATGGATGATACCATTATACACCCACAAATTACACATTAGCTATCAAAGATGTAATATAACAATATAAAAGGAAAAGATGAAAAAGATCCACCTTTGTGGATAATATTATCTCGAATAGCATATAAGAATTATTTTATCTAAGATTCAAAGTTTCAATATTGGATAATGTTGGGGATAAATCCCACTCCAATCGAAGTTGAGTCTGAAGCTTAGCCTAATGTAGCTGGTAATCATGGAAGAGCTTCAATCAGAAATTCTCTTCCTAGCAACCAGATTTATTCAACGGCCGAACTACTCAGCAGACAAACCTAGCCAAACTACTCAGTGGACAAACCTAGCCGAACTTCTCAACGGTCGAGCCCCAGTCGAACCTCTTCAGCCTATCGAACTTCTCAACAGCCAAACTCCTTTCAGACCCCTTCAGCGGTTGAGCTTCTATGGAAGCCGAACTCCTTCCGGACTCCTCCAGTGGTCAAGCTTCTATAGAAGCGAACTCCTTTTGGACTCCTCCAGCAGTCGGGCTTCTACAGGAGTCGAACTCCTTTTGGACTCCTCTAGCAGCCGAGTTTCTATGGAAGCCGAACTCCTTTCGGACTCCTCCTCCAATCGGACTTTGATGGAAGCCAAACTCCTTACAGACTGTTCCTTCAAACGGATTCCTACAGACGATTCTCCTACTGAACGATTATAATTATCATGATAATTATGATTGTTATTTATCAAGATAATATGATCGACGCTTATCAAGTTAATCACGATCGGCATTTATCAGGATGGTTACGATAGTTATTAATCAGACAATTACAACAAGCTCCACTTATAAAAAGGGATCCTTCAGATACATTTTCTCTAAGCTTTCTTCTCCTTCCTAAAACTCTGCCGAACTCCATACTGAGCACTCCATTTCTATTGGCCAGAGCTAACTTGACCGTCGGAGGGTCCCATCGGAGCCACCCCCATTGGCTCTGAATGAGACTTTATTTTGTAGGTCACCAACGGTGACCTCGTCCTCCTCGACTCCAGCTCGATCTGGCGTCAACCAAATTCTGCACCAACAGATTTGGCGTTAGAGGAAGGGCTCTCTATTCTTGAGGTTCTCTTGATCTTAAAAGAGTGCTCAGCAATGATCTAGAGTTCTTTCTAGAAAAAATGCCTCTCAAGAAAGCTTCGACTCGGTGATCAACGATCTCTGCAGTCAGATCTCATCCAGATACATCAGTTTTCGCTCCAACTCTAGTAACTCAAGCTCCACCTGCAATCATAGTGGATCCAAAGCAGTTTAACCTACTGATGCAGCGGATTCAGGGCCTCATCGAGATAGTATAGGCCATGCAGCAGCTCCCGACGATGACTCCACCAAGAAATCCGCCATCGATGGAGGGCATGTCCATCATTGTTAGAAAGAAGAAATAGAGAGCAGAGGATCTAAGTTCAGATCATGATTCTCCTCCGAAGGAGATCTCCATCTATAGTCGGAAGCCCTCCAAAGTCTGCAACTGAGATGATGTCCTCAATCACAAACTACGAAAGTTGGACCGACGGATTGAGGAGCTCGACCACGTCGCCCCAACTCACCATAATGATGTTCGCACCGATCTTCCTTTCTCTCCCCGAATTATGCAAGAGCTCATTCTACTGAACTTCAAGCTCCCTCAACCTAAAAGCTACGATGGAACTTCTGATTCGATTGATCATCTAGAGATCTTTCGGACCATGATGCTGCTTCACCGCTCACCAGATGCCATATTATACTGAGCTTTCCCATCTACCTTAAAGGAAGCAGCAAGAAACTGATACTTAGCATTGAAGTCGGGTACGATCTTCTCTTTTGATCAGATGAGCCATCAATTCGTGGCTCACTTCATCAGCAGTCGACATCCGCACCAAAGTTTGGATTTCCTAATAAATATCAAGCAGAAGCAGGGAGAATCCATCCGGACTTAAGTCATCCGATTTAACACCATGACATTGGAGGTCCGGGACCTGAACCAGTCTATTACAATGGCCACGCTCAAGGATGGCCTTCAGAAGAATGATTTGCTATTTTTCCTGAAAAAAAAGTACCCCAAGAACTTTGTCGATCTGCTAGTCCGAGTCGAAAGATATGCCCATGCAGAAGAAGCCTTCAAATTGAAGGATGAAGAAGTCGCAAGAGAGTGGTGGGTGGATGAGTCTAATAAATCCACCATCGATGAAGGGCTGAGTGAAGTTCGACCGCGCTCATGGACTCCCTCCAGATGCAAGCAAGCTCGAACTCCTTGAGTTCGTCATCAAAAAAGCCCCAATAAAAGGGCACGAAGAAGTCTTCCTCCTGAAAGGTTCCATAATTATGCCCCCCTCAGTGCTTCTAAGGCTTAAGTTCTGATGAAAATTAAAAACCAACTGTCAAGATCAGAAGAATTACAATCTCTCCCAAACAAGCATGATTGAAGTAAGTACTGCCTCTATCATCATGACCATGGTCAGGACACTGAAGAATGTGTTCAGCTCCGAGACGAAATCGAGGAGCTCATCAGGATAGGCCAACTGGATTGATTCTTTGAATGCCAGTCTAAAGCAGGAGAAGATCGGCTGAGGATGCTGCCATAGCCAGAATCATCAATGTTGGAGGAACAATAGAAAGGTCAGTCACCTCTCAAATCATCGATGCCACGTTTGGGAGGAACTTGGTACTTAGGCAATCCATCATCTCCAGCATCAACGCCAAGAGGAGCTGGCTCCAAATTATGTGATGATAGGAAAAGTTGTGTAAAAATTATGCAAAAAACTATGCAAAAACTATGTGATGACAGAGAATAAGCAGTCAATAGTGGCCGTGTTAGGAACAAGAGGAGAACCTCGTCCTAACATGAGTCGGTCAAAGTCCTTCAATCTCGGCTGCAAGAGATAAGATCTCCCTCGAGGGTCTGGGCCAACCTCGACTGTAGGAGATAAGATCTTCCTCGAGCGCCCGCAACAACCTTGGCTGTAGGAGATAAGATCTCCCCCAAGCAACCATAACAACCTTGACTATAGAAGATAAGATCTCTCCTGAGAGTCCGGGCCAACCTCGGCTGCAGGAGATAAGATCTCCTCCGAGCGTCCGCATCAACCTAGACTGCAGGAGATATCTGTTAGGAACAGAAGGAGAACCTCATCCTAACATGAGCAAAGTCAAAGGCTTCGGTCATTTTAGATGGGATAAAGGCCCCGAAGATGGCCCCATTATGCTCAACAACAATAGGAGACAAGATCTCTGCCGAGCTTCAATTACACTTTCAACCTCGGCTGGAGATAAGGTGCAGAGCCTTGAATAGGATTTCGACAGTCGTCTTTTTGTACTCCCTTCCTTCGAGTCTCAAACTTGAGAGTGGGGAGACTATTGTTGGAGATAAATTCTGCTTCCATCGAAGTCGAGTATGAAGCTTAGCCTAATGCAGCTGGTAATCACGGAAGAGTTTTAATCGAAAATTCTCTTTCTAGTAGTTGGATTTATTCAGCGGTCGAACTACTCAGCGGACAAATCTAGTCGAACTACTCAGTAGACAAATCTAGCCAAATTTCTCAGCGGTCGAGCCCCAGCCGAACCTCTTCAGCCGGCCAAACTTCTCAACAGTTGAACTCCTTCCGAACCTCTCTAGCGGTCGAGCTTCTATGGAAGCCAAACTCCTTCCGGACTCCTCCAACGGCCAAGTTTCTATGGAAGCCAAACTTCTTTCGAACTCCTCCAACAGTCGGGCTTCTACAGGAGCCGAACTCCTTCCGGGCTCCTCCTCCAGTCGGGCTTTGATGGAAGTCGAACTTCTTACAGACTGTTCCTTTAAATGGATTCCTAAAGATGATCCTCCTACTGAATGATTATAATTATCATGATAATTATGATTGTCATTTATCAAGACAACACGATCGGTACTTATCAAGTCAATCACGATCCATATTTATCAGGATGGTTATGATAGTCATTAATTAGACAGTTACAACAAGCTCTGCCTATAAAATGGGACCCTTCAGATATATTTTCTCTAAGCTTTCTTCTCCTTTCTGAAACTCCACCAAACTCCACACTGAGCACTTCATTTCTGTTGATCAGAGCTAACTTGACCGTCGGAGGGTCCTACCGGAGCCACCCCCACCGACTTCAGATAGGACTTTATTTTGTAGGTCACCGACTGCGACCTCGTCTTCCTCAACTTCAGCTCGATCCGACATTAACCAAATTCTGCACCAACAGATAATATATCAATACTTTATTGGTATGATATAGTATTGAATTGTGCTATGTCAATACTCGGTAAGTCAATATGTACATATAATATAGTATGGATATGGTATATATTTTTTAATTTTCTTAATTTATTATTTTTTAGGATTATTTTAAAGTTTATGGATGTGTAAAAGTACTGTAGTATACTTTAAAGTACTTCAAAATATCAAATTAATGTTTATGAATGCTCAAAATACTTTTATATGGTAACACTAATTATTTAGTTTTTGCTTGACCTACGATATAAAATATTTATCTAATTAGAAAAATTTGCTTATGGATACTTGTTTAGAGTCATATTGAGTGATTCAAAATATATTATATATTATTCTAGGATTCATAGAGATATGTGATTTGGTTTCAATTATGAATAGTTCACTTTTTGTTTACTCATCAACATATCATAGCAAAGTCTCTATCATTACTCATTTTTTACTATAAATCATAAATCAAATGACCAATTTGTAGTTAGTCCATTCGTGGTGTTTCTTTTTTCCATATGATAGAACTAAACCACCATCCTGGATCCATCCTCAACATATTCAAAAAACAATCTCTAATTTTGCCTATGCCTTTTTTCTGCATGAAGTAGTTTCTATTCTTTAATGGATCTCTCACTTAAGAGTGAAGCGGTGCATAAATAATAATAATATGCTTCCTTTATACAAGAAAATAAATTACATATATTCATCT
The DNA here is from genome assembly GCA_006176705.1 of Cocos nucifera. NCBI lineage: Eukaryota > Viridiplantae > Streptophyta > Magnoliopsida > Arecales > Arecaceae > Cocos > Cocos nucifera. Next base: position 738,058 of record QRFJ01000297.1, read on the forward strand.
ATGTCTAAATGTTACTAAGATCTTATAGGTATTGACAAAGGAGCGAGTATAGGTAGATACTATCTAATATAAGAAAATAAATGGAGGATAATGAATTGTAACTTTGAAATTAAAAGTTAGATCAAGAAGTTATACTAAAAGCTGCTAATATTCTTGAAATATTGCAATATGTATTCATTTCATGTATAATTAATGTTTGATAATATAGACTTTTTGAATCATATTTTGATATTTTATTCTATATATAAAGTACTCATTCATTCAGGGAAAGAAAGAAGAAAAAGGAAAGGAGAAGAAAATGAAGATAGAAAGGAAGGAAAGAAGAAGAAAAAGAAAGAAAAAAGAAGGAAAGAAAAATGAAAAAGAAAAATGAATGAAAGAAAGAAAGTAACAAAAGTGTTGGGGATAAACCCCACTCCCGTCAAAATCCGATCTGATGCTTAGCCTAATGCAACTGGTAATTACGAAAGAGCTTCAATTGAAAATTCTCCCTCTAGCAGTCGAACCTCGATCGAACTTTTTTAGCAGTCAAACTCCTCCAATGACCGAATCCTCCGGACTCCCTCCAGTGGTCGAACCCCAGCCAAACTCCTTCAAGCAGTCGAACTCCTCTTAGACTTCTCCTTCGATCGGACTTCTCCATCAATCAGACTTCTCTTTCAGTCGGATTTCTCTAGGAGCCCAACTTTCTTTGAACTTCTCCCTCAGTCGGATTCCTTCAGGAGTCGAACTCCCTCCGAATTTCTTCTTTAGTCGGATTCCTCTAAGAGCCCAACTCCTTTCAGACTTCTCCTTCAGCCAAATTCCTTCAGAAGTCAAACTTCTTCTAGACTTCTCCTTCAGCCAAACTTCTCCACCAATCAAACTCCTTCATCTAAACTTCTCCACCAATCGGACTTCTTCTAAACTTCTCCATCAGTCGAATTCCATCCGGATTCCTCAAGTAGATTACTTCCAGATTTTAAGTAGCATTCCTTCTGAATGATCCCCTCTAGCCGTATTCTCTTTAGAAGTTTAAACTCCTCTAGAATTGACATATATCAAAGCTCTTCACCTCTCCACGTGATCCCGAGCGACTCAGTACCGAACAACTATAGCTGTCACTATTAGTCTGCTGTAGACGGTGCTCCTCTCATGCGGTCCTGAGAGGCTAGCTACCAGATGGCTACGACTGTCACTATCAATCTGCTGCAAGCGGCGCCCCCTTCATGTAGTCCCAAATGGCCAACTACCAAATAGCTATGGCTGTCACTATTAGTCTGCTCTAGGCTTCATCTATAAAAAGAATCCTCTAGATACATTTTCTCTAAGCTCTCTTCTCCTTTTCGAAACTCTATTGAACTCTTTTCTGAGCATTCTATTTCTGTTGGCTAGAAGAGCTGACTTGATCGTCGGAGGATCCTACCGGAGCCACCACCAGCGACTTTGGATGAAATTTTATTTTGTAGGTCAACAGCGGTGACCTCTTCTTCCTCAACTCCAGCTCGATCTAGTGTCGATCATATTCTGCACCAATGGAATTGGCGCTAGAGGAAGGGCCTTCTATTTCTGAGGTATCCTTCTTCTTAAAGGAGTGCTCAACCGATCCTGTGGATCTTCTTCTCCAAGATCCATCTCCATCCTCTCTCTCAATCCCAAGAAATACCTCCAAAGAAGGTGACTATTCAGAGATCTACCACTTCTATCATCAAATCTGAGCCAGACCCATCCATTTCGGCTTCAGTGCCGGTACTTCAACCTCCTCCTCTACCGACGGCCATGGTAGATTCGAAGTAGTTTAACCTACTGATGCGGTGAGTTCAAAGCCTCACCAAGATGGTGTAGGCCATGTGGCAGCCCTCGATGGTGATTCTGTCAGAAAATCTACCATCAGGATGTCAGAAATCGGTCCTAAGAAAGAGCACTTAGGCTAGCATACTCGTCGTCCCTGGGAAGAAAAAATAGAGAGTAGAAGATCCTTATTAGGATCATGATTCTTTTCCAAGAAACCTTCCCCATCTATAGCTAGAAGCCTTTCAAGATCTATGATCGAGATGACGTCCTTGATCAGAAACTATGAAAGATGGATTGGCAGATTGAGGAACTCCGCCATGTCGCCCCGACTCACCATGACGATATCCGCACCGATCCCTCCTTTCTCTCTCCGAATTATGCAAGAACTTATTCCATCGAACTTCAAACTTTCCTTAATTTGAAAGCTACGATAGAACCTCTGATCCGATCAATCACCTAAAAGTCTTTTGGAGCATGATGCTGCTCTATGGTGCATCAGACATCATCTTATGCCGAGCTTTCCCGTCTACATTAAAGAAAGTAGCAAGAAACTAATACTCGATGTTGAAGTTGGATATGATCTTTTTCTTTGATCAAATGAGCCATCAGTTTGCAGCTCACTTCATTAGCAGCCGACGTCCCCACTGAGGTTTGAATTTTTTGATGAATATCAAGCAAAAGGAGGAAGAATCTATCCAGACTTATGTCACCCAGTTTAATGCTGCTACATTGGAGGTTCAAAATTTAGACCAGTCTGTTGTAATAGCTACGCTCAAGGACGGCCTTCACAAGAATAATTTGCTGTTCTTTCTGGAGAAGAAGTATCCCAAAAACTTTGCCGATTTGCTAGTTTGGACTGAAGGATATGCCCGAGCAGAAGAAGCCTTCAAGTTAAAGGATGGGAAAGCCACAGGAGAGCAGCGAATGGGCGAGTCTAATAAATTCGCAGCTGATGGAGGGCCGAATGAAGTACAGCCATGCTAATGAGTGCAAGCGAGTCCGAACTTCTCCTCGAGCTCGTCGTCAAAGAAGCCCCAATAGAAGGGCACGATGAAGTTCTGCCCCCAGAAGGTTTCACAACTACTTTCTCCTCAATGCTTCACAGACGTCGGTCTGAAGCAAGAAAAGATCAGCCAAGGGCTCTACCATAGCTAGAACCACTAATGAGGAAGGAAAAATAAGGAGATTGGCTGTCTCTCGGCATCATCAATGCTATCTTTGGGTGGGCTTAGTACTTCGACGAGCTGTCATCTCTCAGTCTCGAAGTCAGAAAAAGCTTGCTTCAAATTGGAAAGACCCATATAAAGTAGAGGAGGTCATTCAGTTTGAAACTTATCGTCTGAAAGAGCTTGGAGGAACAACGCTCCTACGACCTTGAAACTCAGAATCTGAGAATGTACTATCGATAATTTTTCTTCAATAAAACTCCTCCATTTCAACATTATTATTTCTTGGTGCAAAAACTATGTGACGATAGGAAAGAAACAATAAAAAATGGTCATATTAGAAATAGGAGGAGAACCTCATCCTAAGTGGACAAGTCGAAGGCCTCGTTCATTTTAGACGAGATGAGGAAAAAGGTCCTGATAATGGCCCTTATGTGCCTTTACAGCCCATTAGGAATCGGAGGAGAACCTCATCCTAATATGAGCAAAGTTGAAGGCCTCATTTATTTTAGACGAGATGAGGGAAGAGGCCCTGACAATGGCCCTTATATGCCTCTACAGTCTATTAGAAATAGGAGGAGAACCTCATCCTAACGTGAGCAAAGTCGAAGGCCTCGTTTATTTTAGACGAGATGAGGGAAGAGGCCCTGACAATGGTCCTTATGTACCCCTACTGTCCGTTAGGAACAGGAGAAAAACCTCATCCTAACATGAGCAAAGTTGAAGGCCTCATTTATTTTAGACGAGATGAGGAAAGAGGCCCTGACAATGGCCCTTATGTGCCCCTACAGCCTAAAGAGAAAAAATCATATTTTCTCGGATTAGGTTCGTTCAAATCTGATTGGATCAAGAGGCATATTTCAAAAATTTTTTCTTAGATCCAAATCAGATCTGGTATTTTTTAGATATGATTTTACAATATGATAAATAAAAAAATTAAATTAAATTAAATTTAAATTAATTTTATCTTGATATTGGGTAATCCGATTACTCATTGATGATTCTGGTGATTGCCTGAGGTTCTGGATCTAGCCGCATAAGTGTCTGGCCTCTATCGATATCCACTCAGGTTGGATCTAGAGATCTTCTTCTTCTCTTTCTTTTCTCCAAAAATCAGATCTGGATCTGATTTGGAGGATCTTCAAAACTCCTTTTGAAGATGTGCTGCTGTCTCTTGTAGCAGGGCTGCCTTCTTGCTTTCTCGTCACCTTTTGATTGCCTGAATCACACCAAACTCATGCCCAACTTCCCTTGGGCATGGAGAGGAGAGAGAGGATCATAAGATGGCATAGAGGAGGGAGAGGGGTAGCCTTGGGGCATGGCTAAGAAAAAGCTCTCTACAGGTTAGGCATAGATAGAGTTTATTTATAGATCCTACTGTACCATGCAATGCTGCATCATCCCGACCAATCGCATTGCTTCATGCAATCAGATCTAAATTTGATTGGTGGGATGACATTACCTAATCCAATCAGATGAGAGCCCCATAGATTCATCCTTAGATGGCACCTTAGACTGGTCAAAGTCTATGGGTAAGGGTCACCTAGTTTGAATCCAAGAAGCAACCTGGAGTCCCATCCATATGGGACTCCAGGCATCCCTATCCATGGGCGCATGCCATCCTAGGTGTGCACCCCCTCCTTTCTAAATTTTAGTGAGGGGAAAAGCTCTTATCTATTCTCCAATAAGTGCATGACACATAGGCAGATGTCCAAGGATCAAAGGTCAATATTTGACCAAAGTCAAAGGACAAGAATTAGCAGGTGATGAAAAATGATAGGTGTTATCTCAAATTTATCTCATAAATTAAGACAACCCTTTTCTGACCTAGACAAGCTTCATTCAGATCAGGTAAATGTATCTGAGTGAGCACAAACATATTTGGCTCAGTCAAGATAACTTTAAATGATAATAGAAGGAGAATGTTAGGCTCAATCGTGTGCTAGCACGATTTCCTTGAAGCTAATTGAATCGAATTCAAATCAATTAAATTGAGTTAGTCCAATTGATGATATCTAGATCCAAACCCTTATTTGTGTGACTCAGTTAGGTTCAATTTTGTATGATAATGGGATATGTCGTGATCTCCATCATCAACATCATCGAAACTTCTTTCGTTGGATCAGAACTCTTCTGATTCAGATAATTGGAATGATCGATCATCTAAATCATTCTAATTGCTCCCAAATCCATCAGTGACACCTAGTAGTATATGGTGGCAACCCATCAAAACTGAAAAAAAAATCTCTCGATGCAGCTACTTGTGTGATTAAGTTCTTCTATCTTGAGCCCCGATCAGATTAGGGTTAAGGTGAACTTATCAAATTCTAATTTCTATCATATGATTTAATCATTCGATTCAAGTCCGATGTGAAAATCTTAATAGAAACTCTTTCTATTATTTTACTCTTTGCCATGGCCATGGGCTTATGGACTTGATTCTCATGATCATCATAGGGTTGCTCCTCAACCATCGAGGTAGATAGATTTCATCTTGGTGCAGTCCAATTCCTACAATGAACATGCTATAGCCAACATACACCTCAGAATTCTGAATGGCTAGGAGACTGAGTCATGGTGTAGTCAAACTATAATACCCTCAAGGTGAACTGCCGATGCACCTTAAGTCAAAGAACTAGACACATCACTGCAACTTCGAGTCAATCATCGATAAGAAGATAGACTTTCTTATGACTACTCGAGGTGGTCACGCTCAGTGCCCTTGTTCTCTAACAAGTACTTGTACTCTTGCTCCAGTGTCTCTACACCGCAGACTTAAGACTCTTCTACTATGAAGAAGTGATTGTACACTATCTTTTCAGATCAATCACCATCCTTATGATGATCCTACGGTCAGGAGCATTTTATGAGTTAATAATAAAAATTCTTGTCTTAAATTTTCAACTCTTGAAAATAAGAATTGTCATTACCATTAACTCAAGAAATGTATCACAGACACTAATATACATATGTGATAGAAAATAATCTATTTTATTATTTATAATTAAAATTATAATTTTGCCCCTATAAGTGTATTACAAGTGTCAGCCAATTTTGGCTTCTAGGGCACATACATATCTAACAAACTTTCACTTGATCTAAAGCCAATTGGCTACAAATCTAAGTTTTATCTTCTCAAGATGGGCTTCGATCTTATGCTAGCCCAATGACTTTGTAAGCGGATCCGTCCCATTGTCTGTAGAGTCGACTCTCTTGACCTCGACGTAATCCTTCTCGAGGTAGTCGCGGATGAGGTGGTATCGCCGCTCGATATGCTTGAATTTTCGGTAAGACCTCGGCTCCTTAGCAAGGGCTATGGTGCCATTGTTGTCGCAGTACAGAGGAATGGCATCTGATGGCATTACTCTAATCTCTGCAGCAAACTTTTTATACCAGAATGCCTCCTTTGCAACTTCTGATGCAGTGATGTATTCTGCTTCCATGGTGAAATCTACTATCACTGTCTACTTGAAACTTTTTCAACTGATAGCTCTACCATTGCACATAAACACACTTTCAGATGTCGACTTTCAATCATCTACATCGAACATAAAGTCTGAGTCTGTGTACCCCTAGACTTGGAGTTCTCCATTACCAAAGAACAACAATATATCCTTAGTTCTTCTCAAGTACTTAAGTATACATTTCACAGAAGTCCAGTGTTCTTCATCTAGATTTGACTGATATTTGCTCATGACACTCACAGCATGGGCTATATCAGGTCGTGTACATAACATGGCATATATGAGGCTCCTTATTACTGAAGCATAAGGGATCTTGCTCATGCGTTCTATTTCCTCAGGTGTGCTAGGGCACATCTTCTTGGAAAGATGAATGCCATGCCTGAAGGGTACTAAACCCCCTCTTAGAGTTTTCCATGCTAAACCTCTTTAGTACTTTCTCTATGTACATTTTTTGTGAAAGTCCTAGCATCCTATTTGGTCTATCTCTATAGACCTTAATTTCTAGAATAAAGGATGCTTCTCCTAGGTCTTTCATGAAGAATTCTTTAGATAACCATATTTTAACTGTGGTCAACATGGGAATATCATTTCTGATAAGGAGGATGTCATCCACGTACAATACGATGAAGAGAACAACGCTCCCACTGACCTTTTTGAAGACACATGGCTCCTCCTTATTTTTGATGAAATCAAATAGTTTGATCACATCGTTAAAACGAGTGTTCCAGCTCCGAGATGCTTGCTTAAATCCATATATGGACCTTTACAGTTTGCATACCTTATGATCTTCATCATTGGATGTGAAATCTAGCGGTTATTCCATATAGATATCTTCCTCAAGATATTCATTTAAGAATGTCGTTTTCATATCCATTTGCCATATTTTATAATCGAAATAGGCTGCAACAACAAGCAATGTGCGAATGAATTTTAGCATAGCTACTGGTGAAAAGGTATCCTGATAGTCAATGCCTTCACATTGACTATAATCTTTTGCCACTAATCTAGCCTTAAATGTCTCCACATTTTCATCTGTACCAATCTTTTTCTTGTAGATCTATTTACACCCAATAGGTACTATACCTTCTGGTGGATCTACCAGGGTCCAGACTTTGTTTGAGTGCATTGAGTCAATTTTTGACTTCATTGCCTCTAACCATTTTTTGGAGTCAATATCTGATATCGCCTCATTATAGTTTTTGGGATTATCACCATGAACCCCATTTTATACGAGGAACATTTTTTCTACATCTTTGAAATAGTACCTAAGTACCTCTCAAGGGGACAAAAAACCCTTTCCGATCTACGAGGTAGAGGAGGTAGTGAATGGATTGGCTCAATCTGATTTGGTTCCATTAGGTCCTTGGCTCGTTGCTCTTGTGAGACTTTCTCGTTGAGTTTGATTTGCTTTCTAATGCCACCATCTTGAATAAACTATTTTTTAAGAAAAATGGCATGTCGACTCACAATCACATTATGATTTTCTAGAATATAGAAATAATATCCTAATGACTCTTTAGGATATCCTATAAATCGAGCTCTGAAGGACCTAAAGTCTAACTTATCTGCTTGTTGTCTTTTGACATGAGCCGAACAACCCCAAATTCTGAGATGACTCAGACTTGGTTTCTTACCATGCCATATTTCATATTGTATGGTAGGAAAGATTTTAGAGGAAACCCTATTCAGTAAGTATATAGCAGTTAACAAATAGTATCTCCAAAGAAAATCAGAAAGGTTTGTGAAGCTCATCATGGATCGAATCATATCTAATAGGATCCGGTTCCTCCATTCTAAAACTCTATTGAGTTGAGGTATTCTAAGTGGAGTCCATTAAGAGACTATGTCATTTTTCTTAAGATAGTTCAGAAATTTTTAACTAAGATATTCACCTCCTTGATCTGATCGAAGAATCTTAATGGATTTTTCAATTTGCTTTTCTACTTCATGTCTGAATTCTTTGAACTTTTCAAAGGCTTCTGATTTGTGTCTCATAAGATACACATACCCATACCTAGATAAATCATCGGTAAAGGTTATAAAGTAGACTAGGTTGCCTCTAACCGGTACATCAAATTGGCTGCACACATCAGTATGCACTAGAGCAAGAAGATCCGTGCCTCTTTCCTCATGTCCTATAAAAGAAAGTTTAGTCATTTTGCCATGAAGATAGGATTCACAAATTGGATATGACTCGAAAGTCAACGGACTCAATAGCCCAATTTTCTCCAATTTGTTCATTCTATTTTTTACTATATAACCTAGTCTTAGGTGCCATAGATATCTATCGTTTGGACTATCCCTAGGTCATTTTATGGTATTCACATTTTGCTCGATATTAAAAATAGATACATCAATATGAAACTGATAAAGACCGTTAATAAGGAAACCACTTGAAATTTTATTTCTTTCATAAAGAATGTTACAATGGTCTTTAAGAAAACTAATTACATAGCCTTCTAATGCAAGACAAGAAATAAAAATCAAATTCCTGCTTGCTACAGGCACATAATAACAGTCTTTTAATACTAAGTCTAAATCAGATGGTATTTGAAGAGGGTATGTTCCCATGGCCACGGCAGCAACTCTTGCTCCATTTTCTACGCGTAGGATCATCTCACCATTTCTCAGCCTCCTACTATCCTCAAGACCCTGCATAGAAGTACACAAGTGAGCACTAGAACCAGAGTCAAGCATCCAACCGGATGCAGAAGAAATGGTAAGGTTAGACTCAATAACGAGCATACTTCCAAAAGGATCTACCTCCTTCTTCTTTAGGGTGGCCAGGTAAGTAGGGCAGTTCTGCTTCCAGTGGCCGTCATTGTTGCAATGAAAATACTTTTCTTTGTCAGCGACCTTCTTCTTCTGCCTTTTCTTCTTTCCTCCTTCCACCTTCTATCTTTTCACAAACTTCTTCTTCTTTTCAAAAGACTCTCTTAGAAGAAGTCCATTCCATAGCAAGCACTGAGCCTTTAGAATCTTTCATGGAAAGCTCAACGATAACCAGTATATTCATAAGTTTGGCCAAGGAATTTTGAAGTTTATGCATACGGTAGTTCAGGATGAACTATCCATACACATCAGTCAAGGATTGCAGAATTATATCATTCTGCAGATCCAAGTCCAACCTCACTCCGAGCTTCTCAAGCTCTTTCAAGTCCTTGATTATCATCAGACAATGATCTTGGACTGACTGTCCATCGCACATCTTAGTCTTGAATAGTCATTTAGTGACTTGATACTTGGCTGCGCGACTCTGTTCACCAAACATCTCCTATAGGTGAGCCAACATTTGGCGAGCAATCTTGATATCTTCATGTTGGCGCTGAAGTTCATCAGACATCGAGTCCAACATGTAGTATCTGGTCTTATTATCTTTGTATGTCCATTTATCCAGAGCACTCTCTATTTAGCAGTTGGACGAATTGGTAAGGTGGGAGGGTCCTGGTCCAATACATGAGTTAACTTCTCATAACCCAAAATGATTTTGAAGTTCTGGAGCCAATCCTCATAATTTGGTTTGGTCAGTCTATGGGTGTCCAGGATTCGTGCTAATGAGTTGGATGCAAATATTTTTCTGTAAAAAATCAAAGTTTCTAGTTAGATATTGTAATTAAGATTTAATTAATTTATTTAGAAATTTTATTTTTAAATAAATTAGCTTCCATTATTTTCTCGAATTCCCATACTTTCTTTGTAGAGATGCAAAAATCTCCATGATTACTGATTTCTAGTGGGTGGTGCGGTCCCACCAACTGACTTATCACCTCACCTAACAGTTATTGGTGATGGGTTAGCCAATGAGTGAACAACTCTTGTTCAATGATTCTCTAATCATGATGCATCTAAACTTGATCTCTAATTCATGAATCTCACCGTGTCTGGAATATTGATCTACTCCTTAGTTAAGTCAGACCCATCATTTACATAGATTGGATTTCTGATTGATCCACTCCTTAGTTAAGTCATGATGCACCCAAACTTGATCTCTAATTCATGAATCTCATCGTGTCCGAAATATTGATCCACTCCTTAGTTAAGTCAGACCCATCATTTGCACAGATTGAATTTCTAATTGGGTCTCTCACCGTATCCAAAATATTAAGCCCAATCCATCCTCCAGTCTGTAGCATCCAATGCCTAATAGATATGGTTGCGTCTTTCGATGCAACTGAAGCCACTGTAACCAATCGAGAACAATCAATCCTAGGAAGGGCTCGCACATTTACAATGGTGGAAGACCTTAGACTTAATCTTTTCTTAGGAAGATTTGATTTAGGTCTCATTAAACTAGACTTGACATAGTCATAACCATTATGACTAACCTAGTGGCATGGGTTAGCTCGGATTATTGACCACCTCAGATCAGAACTGAGTCAACAAACATGGTCCAGGTAAGTGAGAATCGGTGGAAGGGATATGCCATTAACTCGATAAGAATGCATTCGAGTCGAGTAGCTCCCAATTAAAAATCAGTCGATCGTATCTGCCAAACTTACCTTAGACACCAAATTGTTGAGCCAGAACCAATCAGGTTAGCCTACAATCCAGACTCTAACCACTGAGCCTAATTAGGTCTTAGCTTGATCGATCACTCATGTGACTCGATCTTGACCCAGACTTAATCCTATTAGGCTGGTCAATTTAAGCATTGTTGATCCCATCTAACCAACTCTTGATTCGGTTTGATCAACCACTTAGACCTAATTGAGCTACCCAAGCCCGAACCCAATTTTATGAATATGTCTTAGATCTAAAATTCTCAATTTTAGACCTAATATATTTCATAATCTTAATTCTTAATTAAGTTTAGGGTTCATAAACAAAACATGTAAATAAGATCCTAGGATTTCAGGATCTAGGATTTTGCAGAAAGTAAGTTTTTCAATTTTTGATTAAGGACGAACGCACGGCACCCCTACACATCATAAGAACATCCCATCGAATGAGAGGAGAGGGTCTTTAAACCCTACTTTATTCTTATGACCGGATGGCCAAGGGGAATGCCTTAATCAGAAATACAACTAATCTACAAAAAACTAATTAGATCTAAGCATATATCTCATATAAAAAATTGATCTAATTAAAATATATTTTTCATACATCATATCATGCATATTTTTTAGATCTATATTATCTCATAATTATCTAAAAAATTAAATTTAAATTTGATCACATCAAATAAAATTTAATCTAGACCCTTTCATAGAACTATTCTACAACTAGTCTAAACATGCAACTATCATATCTCATATGAATAAATTAAATTAAGTTTATTTTTTATTTTTAGATCTAATTATAATATTTATAAGATTAGAAAATAATAAATAAATAAATCTTAAAATTATATTTAATCAAATAAAAATTATAATTATACTAGACTATATATAGAACAATTCTATTTTAGTCTAGTTATGTATCTCATATATTTTAGATCTAGATTAATTAATTTTAATTTTTTAATTTTTTAATTTTAAATTTAATCATATCTCATATGATATCTAAAATCATTAATTTATTAAATTAAATTAGATCTAAATAAATTTTATAGAACCTAGCTCTGATACCAGTTGAAGGAAAAAAATCATATTTTCTCGGGTCAGGTTCGTTCAAATCTAATTGGATCAAAAGGCATATTTCAAAAATTTTCTCTTAGATTCAAATTAGATTTGATATTTTTTAGATCTAATTTTATAATCTAATAAATAAAAAAATTAAATTAAATTAAATTTAAATTAATTTTATCTTGATATTGGGTAATTCGATTATCCATTGATGATCCTGATGATTGTCTGAGGTTTTGGATCTAGCCACACAAGTACCTGACCTCTATCGGTATCCACTCAGACTGAATCTAGAGATCTTCTTCTCTTTCTTTTCTCCAAAAATCAGATCTGGATCTGATTTAGAGGATCTTCAAAACTCCTTTTGAAGATGTGCTATTGTCTCTTGTAGCAGGGTTGCCTTCTTGCTTTCTTATCGCCTTTTGATTGCCTGAATCGCACCAAACTCATGCCTACCTTTCGTTGGACATGGAGAGGAGAGAGAGGATCAGAAGATGGCATGGAGGAAGGAGAGGGGCAACCTTGGGGCATGGCTAAGAAAAAGCTCTCTACAGGTTGGGCGCAGATAGGGTTTATTTCTAGACCCTGCTACGCCATGCAATGCTGTATCATTTCGATCAATCGCATTACTTCATGCAATCATATCTAAATTTGATTGGTGGGATGACATCACCTGATCCAATCAGATGAGAGCCCCATAGATTCATCCTTAGATGGCACCTTAGACTGGTCAAAGTCTATGGGTAAGGGTCACTTAGTTTGAATCCAAGAAGCAACCTGGAGTTCCATCCGTATGGGACTCCAGGCGTCCCTATCCATGGGCGCATGCCATCCTAGGCTTGTGCCCCCTTTTTTCTAAATTTTAGTGAGGGGACAAGCCCCTATCTGCTCTCCAATAAGTGCATGACACATGGGCAGATGTCCAAGGGTCAAAGGTCAACATTTGACCAAAGTCAAAGGACAAGAATTAGCAGGTGATGAAAAATGGTAGGTGTTGTCTCAAATTTATCTCATAAATTAAGACAACCCTTTTCTAAACTAGATAAGCTTCAGTCAGATCAGGTAAAGGTACTTGAGTGAGCACAAATATATTTGGCTCAGTCGAGATAACTTCAAATGATAATAGAAGGAGAATGTTAGGCTCAATCGTGTGCTAGCATGATTTTCTTGAACCTAATTGAATCTAATTCAAATCAATTGAACTGGATTAGTCCAATTGATGATATCCTAAATCCAAACTCTTATTTGTGTGATCCAGTTAGATTCAGTTCTATATGGTAATGAGATATGTCGTGATCTCCATCATCGACATCATCGAAACTCCTTTCGATGGATCAGAACTCTTCTGATTCAGACAACTGGAATGATCGATCATCTAAATCATTCTAATTGCTCCCAAAATCCACCAGTGACACCTAGCAGTATATGGTGGCAACCCATCAAAATTAAAAATGAACCTCTTGGTGCAGCTACTTGTGTGATTAAGTTCTTCTATCTTGAGCCCGATCAGATTAGGATTTAAGGTGAACTCGTCAAACCCTAATTTCTATCATATGATTTAATCATTTGATTCAAGTCCGATGTGAAAATCTTAATAGAAACTCTTTCTATTATTTCACTCTCTACCATGGCCATGGGCTTATGGACTTGATTCTCATGATCATCATAGGGCTGCTCCTCATCCACCGAGGTAGATAGATTCCATCTTGGTGCAATCCAATTCCTACAATGAACATGCTATAGCCAACATACACCTCAGGATTCCGAATGGCTAGGAGATCGAGTCATGGTGTAGTCAAACTATAACACCCTCAAGGTGAAAGGCCGATGCACCTCAGGTCAAAGAACCAGACACACCACTGCAGCTTCGAGTTAGTTATCGACGAGAAGGTAGACTTTCTTATGACTACTCGAGGTGGTCACACTCAGTGCCCTTATTCTCTAATGAGTACTTATACTCTCACTTCGATGTCTCTACACCGCAGACTTAAGATTCATCTACTATGAAGAAGCGATTGTACACTAACCTTCCAGATCAATCACCATCCTCATGATGATCCTACGGTCAGGAGCATTTTATGAGTTAATAATGAAAATTCTTGTCTTAAATTTTCAACTCTTGAAAATAAGAATTATCATTACCATTAACTCAAGAGATGTATCACAGACACTAAATACACATATGTGATAGAAAATAACCCATTTTATTATTTATAGTCAAAATTATAATTTTGCCACTAGAAGTGTATTACAAGTGTTGGCCAATTCTAGCTTCAAAGGCACACACATATCTAACACAGCCCATTAAAAATAGAAGGAGAACCTCATCCTAATGTGAGCAAAATCGAAGGTCTCATTCATTTTAGACGAGATGAGGGAAGAGGCCCTGACAACGGTCCTTATGTGCCCCTACAGTCCGTTAGGAATAGGAGGAGAACCTCATCTTAACATGAGCAAAGTCGAAAGCCTTATTTGTTTTAAACGAGATGAGGAGAGAGGTCCTGACAATGGCCCTTATGTGCGCAAAGTCGAAGATCTTGTTCATTTTAGACGAGGCGAGAAGAGAGGCTCCGAGCTTCAACATAACCTCAACAGGAGATACGATTTTTTTCAACCTCGACTGAAGATAAGATCTCCTTTGAGCTTCAATGGTAACCTCGATAGGAGATAAGATCGATCTTTCCCAAGCTCCAACCCTTCAACAGGAGATAAGATCTCCTTCAACCTTGGTTGAAGATAAGATCTCTTTCGAGCTTTAACATCAACCTCAATAGAAGATAAGATCTTCTTCAATCTCGATTGAAGATAAGATCTTCCTCGAGCTCCAATCCTTCAACAGGAGATAAGATCTCCTTTAACCTCGACTGGATATAAGATCTCCTTCGAGCTTCAACATCAACTTCAACAGGAGATAAGATCTCTTTCAACCTCGTAGGAGATAAGATCTCTCATAAGTTTCAACTTCCAACTTCAACAGGAGATAAGATCTTCTTCAACCTCGACTGAAGATAAGATTTCCCCCGAGCTTCAATGTCAACCTCAATAGAGATAAGATCTCTTTCAACTCTCAACTGGATATAAGATCTCCCCTGAGCTTCAACTTTCAACTTCAACAGGAGATAAGATCTCCTTCAATCCTCGGCTGGAGATAAGATCTCCTTCAAGCTTCAATTGTCAACCTCAACAGGAGATAAGATCTCCTTCAACCTCGACTGAAGATAAAATTTCTTTCCGAGCTTCAACGTCTAACTTCAATAGGAGATAAGATCTCCTTCAACCTCGATTGAAGATAAGATCTCTCCTGAGCTTCAACGAACAACCTCAACGAGAGATAAGATCTCTCCCGAGATTCAACCTCGGTTGGAGATAAGATCTCCTCCGAGCTTCAACATCAACTTCAATAGAAGATAAGATCTCCTTCAACCTCGACTGGAGATAAGACCTCCTCCAAGCTTCAACGGCAACCTCAACGAAAGATAAGATCTCCTTTAACCTCGGTTGGAGATAAGATCTCCCCCGAGCTTCAACGGTAATCTCAATGGGAGATAAGATCTCCTTCAACCTCGGTTGGAGATAAGATCTTCTTCAACCTCGGTTGGAGATAAGATCTCTCCCGAGATCCAATCCTTCAATAAGAGATAAGATTTCTTTCAACCCCGATAGGAGATTAGATCTCCTCCGAGCTTCAATCTCAACAGGTGTAGAGTCCGGAAAAGAACTTTGACAGTCATCTTTTTGTACTTCCTTCTTTCAAATTTTGAACTCGGGAGTGGGGGAACTATTATTGGGGATAAACCCCGCTCTCACCGAAGTTCAGTTTGATGCTTAGCCTAATGCGACTGATAATCATGGAAGAGTTTCGATTGAAAATTCTCCCTCCAGCAGTCAAACCTCGATCAAACTTCTTTAGCAGTCGAACCCCCGGACTCCCTCTAGCGATCGAACCCCAATCGAACTCCTTCAAGCAGCCAAACTCCTCCAGCAGTCGAACTCCTCCCAGACTTCTCCTTCGATCGGACTTCTCCGTTAGTTGGACTTCTTCTGGACTTCTCCTCCAATTGGATTCCTCCAGGAGCCCAACTTCCTTCGGACTTCTTCCTCAGTTAGATTTCTTCAGGAGCCAAACTTCCTCCGAACTTTTACTTCAGTCGGATTCCTCTAGGAGCCAAACTTCCTTCAGACTTCTCCTTCAGTCGGATTCTTTCAGGAGCCCAACTCCTTCTGGACTTCTTCTTCAGCTGAATTCTTTCAAAAGCTGAACTCCTTTTGGACTTCTCCTTCAGCTGAACTTCTCCATCAGTCAAACTTCTTCATCCGAATTTCTCCATCAGTCGGACTCCTTCTGGCCTTCTCCATCAGTCGAACTCCATCTGAATTTCTCCAATAGATTACTTTCAGATTTCAAGTAGCATTCCTCCTGGATGATCTCCTCTAGCCGTATTCTCTTTAGGAGTCCAACCTCCTCTGGAATTGACATACATCAAAGCTCTTCATCCTTCCACGTGGCCTTGAGCGGCTCAGTACTAGACAGCTATGGCTGTCACTATCAGTCTGCTGCAGATAGCGTCCCTCTCATGCGGTCCTAAGCGGCCAGCTACCGGATGGCTATGGCTGTCACTATCAGTCTACTGCAGGTGGCGCCCTTCTCACGCGGCCAGCTATCAGACAGCTACGGCTGTCACTATCAGTCTGCTTCGGACTCCATCTACAAAAGGGACCTTTCAGATACGTTTTCTCTAAGCTCTCTTCTCCTTTCCGAAATTCTACCGGACTCTTTCCTGAGCACTCCATTTTTGTTGATCAGAAGAGGTGACTTGATCATCGGAAGGTCCTACCGAAGCCACTACCACCGACTCGGGATGAAACTTTATTTTATAGGTCACCGACGGTGACATCTTTTTTCTCAACTCTAGCTCAATTCGGTGTCGATCAGATTCTGCACTAATAAAAAGAAAGAAAGAAAAAAGAGCAGAGAATAGAAATAAAGAAAAGCATAAAAGATAAAAATTAAAAAGGAAAGAAGGAAGGAAAGTATAAAAAATTAAGAAAAAAAAGAAAAAAAAATAAAGGAATGAATGAAGGAAAAAAAATGAAAAAGGAGATAAATAAGAAAAAATAAAAGAAAAAAAAAATGATAGGTATGCAAATCTCACCAATTTAGGTGGGACTGAATGATTCCTTTGGGTTGTACAATTTGGCCTGTTTGGATCCTTTATTAAGCCGAAATCCAGAACTGACTCCATACCAAGATGGTTTACGTCAAAGCATCTAGAGCGAGGTGATTTCAAGTCGGTTCAGTGTACCTTGATTCTATTTTCTTAGAAAAAAAAAAAGTATATTCTAGATTTTGAGGAGAGGTGGTTTTCCTTTTCAAGGAAAAAAAAAAAAAAACTTAAAGTAGCCCATGGATTATTTTGCAAAGATATTAAATAAACTAACATTAAAATCCATAAGTTTACTTTCGATTGTCATCAAACCTACTTCCATCTTTTGTTAGACCGATCCAAAGATTCTTTGACATGTTTGCTAAAAAACAGCCTCTCATTGCTCGCCATGACGTCCACTTTGCTAATTGTTGCACTACTAGTATAACATTTAATTGATTGATCATTAAGTTTCTCCTACATCACACATGCAACAAGAGATCTTTTTACGTAGCACCAGTCAACCAACTTGCACTTCAACAGAGACCTTTGGAGTCCAATTGGTATAATTTCTACTTGTCCAAGATGGAGGATTCACTAGATGGTTATGCATGTGAAATGAAAACATGATTGAGCCTTCTATATTTGTGATAAGGCCTTTCTTTTAGTGATCAAATCCTTTCGGTTTGTGAATTATTAGTTAGTAGATATAACATGCATGATTGATTAAATATATGATTTTTTGGTAGATGGTTGCAATCCCTACATCAATAAAATTTTCAAAATAACAACTACTTCACTATCACTTTTTATCAATTAAGGAAGATATGCATTAGACTTGATTGGTCCAGGACGGATAAATGATGGATGGTGGTCATCTCATCAACCAATAAATGTTGGGATCATAATGTCTTGCCATCATTTTTCTAAAACCGGTTTGTTGAAGTAAATTTGAAGTATAATCCATGAAAGGCATAAAATCAGGAGGGTTGTATTAATGAAAAATGGGCAAGTCAGGTCTACCATTTGCATCTACAGCCTTTATACTATTTTTGGCCAAAGCCTCATGCTTTCCCATCATTGACAGTACAAAATCTAAATCATCAGAAAAAAAAAAAAAAAAAAAAAAAAAGCATTATAGGCTACTCCAGTTATGCAAGAGCAAGAACAATTGAAATAACCATAAAATTCTCCAATGTTGCATGATTTATACAACCATACATAGAAAAGAAGGTGCTACAAAAGGTTGTTCATAGATCATCCATACATAAGAGGAAAAGGCAAAGTGTTACATTTAGTATAGAAAATGTTGGGGATAGAATAATCCCCACCGAAGTTCTTGGCCAGGATCCTTGACCACCGACCTTCATCTTGCTAGAATTCATCGACCTCTCCAGCGACGAGTTCGCACTACAGAACTTCTCGAAAGCACATAGAAGTCTGACAACATGATCTTGAACAGTAAAGAAGAACTATTATTATACTAATCTTACTTTTTGACTAGAAATGAATAATAGGCTTAGGCCTCAGTTATACTTCTTTTTTCAGTTGCACTCCTTTCGAACGAACTCCTCCAGTCGTACTCCTTACGGACGAACTCCTTCGATCACACTCTCTCCGAACGAACTTCTCAAGTCGCACTCCTTTTGGACAAACTCTTTCAGTCACACTTCTTTCGAACAAACTCCTCCAATCGCACTCATTCCGGAAAAACTCATTCCAACCGGTAGAAAAACTCCTCTCAGTCAATCTCTATCTAGTCGAACTCCTTCCAGTCGTCTAGAAGGATCTCGTCATCCACATGAATTCGGCTCCCAACTAAACACAAACCAACCTACACGCGGACGACCTTAGAAAAGTCTGAACTTTTCTAGAACTATCGTGATTTCAAGCCCTTCACTACCAACATCTATTCCATCTGAACCTCAGCTATTAAATCTCAATAGATTGACATATCACGATAACGGATACCATCCTCCATAACAAACTTCACATGGCCCCGAGCGGTCCACTACTAGACAGTTATAGATGTCACCATTAGTTTGTTACATGCCCCATCTATAAAAGAAATCCTCCAGATATATTTTTTCTAAGCTCTCTTCCTCTTTCCATTACTCTATTTTTGATTTTCTGAGCACTCCATTCCAGTTGGTCGAAGAATTAACTTGTACATCGGAGAGTCCTGTCAGAGCCACCCACCTCCAATTTGAATTTTATTTTATAGATCCTATCGGTGGCCTCACCTTCTCAACTCCAGCTACCTTCGATATCCTCATGAATTTTCGCACCAATAGGATTGACGCTAGAGGAAGGGTCACTGAGCCCTTATTCTAAAAGGAGTGTTCAGTCGATCTTGTTTACCTTCTTCTTTTGATCCTTCAAAATCCATCTCCGTTTGATCTCTTTTGCTTCAAAAATATCCTTGAAGAAGACAACTATCCGACGGTCTACTGTATCTACCGTTAGATCTGAGTCAGATCCATCCGTTCTTGCTCCATCTCCAGCACCTCAACCCCCTCCATCGATGACCATGGTGGATTTAGAGCAATTTAACCTATTGATGCAGCAGGTTTGAGGCCTCATTGAAATGGTGCAGGGCATGCAGCAACCCCCAATGGTAGCCCAGTCAGAGAACCCCCATCCAGAGCTTCAAGAATCGGTACCAAGAATTGGGTTAGCAGACCCGTTACCCCTGAAAAGAGAAAGTAGAGAGTAGGAAGCCCCTATTCCGATTATGATTCTTCTCCAGAAGAGACTTTTTCTATTTATAGTCGGTGGCTCTTTGAGATTCATGATCAAGATGATGCTTTCAATCAGAAGCTTCAGAACATGAATCGATGAATTGAGGAGCATCACCATACCGCCCCGATCCACCATGATGACATCCGCACCGATCCCCCCTTTTCTACTAAGATCATGCAGGAGCCCATCCTACCGAACTTCAAGCTCTTCCAGTTTGAGAGTTACGATAGGACTTCTGATCTGGTCGACCATCTGGAGGTCTTTTGGATGATGCTGCTGCTCCATGGCGTATTGGATGCCATCCTATGCCGAGCTTTTCCATCTACCTTGAAGTGAGCAATAAGAAACTGATATTTAATCCTTAAGTTGGGTATAATCTTTTCTTTTGACCAAATAAGCTATTAGTTTGTGGCTCATTTTATAAGCAGCTGACGTCCAAGATAAGATTCGAATTTTCTCATCAATATAAAGCAGAAGGAAGGAGAGTCCATCCGAGTTTATGTTAGCCGCTTCATTGCTGTTGCACTAGAGGTCCAAAACTTGGATCAGTCTATAAACATGGCCGTACAAAAGGACAGTCTTCAGAAGAATGATCTTCTATCCTCCTTGGAAAGAAAGTACCCTAGGAATTTTGCTGATATGCTAGCTCAGGCCAAAGGTTATGCCCGAGCAGAAGAGGGCTTCAAGTTAAAGGATGATGAGACCGCAAGAAGGCGGCAGGTGAGTGAATCCAGCAAGCTCACATCTAAAGCAAATCGAGTGAGGCTCGGTCATGCTTCTAAACTCCTTCCGAGTGCAGATGAGCTCAAACTCCCCTTAGAGCTTGTCAACATGAAAGCCCAGATTGAAGGGCCTGATGGAACTCCCCTCCCAAAAGATTCAACAACTACACTCTTTTGAATGCCTCAAAGATCCAAATGCTGATAGAGATAAGGGAGCAACTGTTAGGGCTAGAGAGGATGAGAACTCATTCGACCAAGCGCAATCCCAACAAGTATTGCCTCTACCATCGTGATCATGGTCATGATATTGAAGAATGCATCCAGCTTCAATATGAGATCGAGGTACTGATTAGAAGAGGTTGCTGGATCGATTTATCAAGCATCGATCAAAAAGAAGAGAAGATCGTCCAAGAGCCCCACCATAGTCTGAACCATCTCGATGAGACGAGCCGCAAGGAGATTGGCCTCTCCTTAGAATCATCAACACCATCGCTGGGAGACATCAGCGAGGGAAGGTCAGTACGTTAGTAGAGCCAGCAAAGAAGCAGCGGGCTGAAGTGCCGATCTCTTTAACTGAAGAAGATGCCTAGGGAGTTTAGCTTCCGTATAATGACGCGATTGTAGTCACTTTAAATATTTCTAATTCCGATGTACATCGCATTTTAATTGATAATGAAAGCTCTGTTGATGTCTTATTTTATGATGCTTTTTCTAAAATATCTATATTTGATAGCAGAATGGGGCCAATGAATTTCTCACTGATAGGATCCATAGGTGATGCGATGCCAGTAGAAGGAGTAATAATATTGCCTGTGGTAGCAGGCCGATATCCAAAGCAAACTAGAGCTCAAGTTGATTTTTTGGTAGTGAAAGCATCCTCTACCTATAATGCGATCCTTGGTCGACCTAGTTTGAATGCACTCTAGGCTGTGGTTTCGACTTACCATCTGAAAATGAAGTTCCAACAAGCTATAGAGTCAGAGAGGTCAAAAGAGACTAGGCACTAGCTCGACATTATTATAATATTGACTTATAGGGAGGAAGGCAAGTAGACCTTTATCCAGTGGATGGGCTTGATGTCTGTGATGATCTATCTAAAGAAAGAGGAGAACCCATCGATGACCTTATGGAGATCTCTTTGAATGATGGGAATAAGGAGCACACTGTGAAGATCGGCTCCAATCTGAAGGAAGAAGTCAGAAAATAACTTGTCATATTTTTACGAAAAAATGTAGATATTTTTGCCTGGGTGCCTGCGGATATGCCTAGGATTGATGCAGAGGTCATAGAACATCACCTGGGAGTGGATCTTAAATGTCAGTCGGTGAAGCAGAAAAAATGTAGCTTTGCACCTGAGAGGCAAAAAGCGATTGTTGATGAGATCGATAATCTCCTTAAAGCGGGATTCATTTAGAAAGTGTTCATCCGGACTGGATCGTGAATGTCGTTCTCGTCAAGAAGGCAAATGGCAAGTGGAAGATGTGCATAGACTTCACAGACTTGAACAAAGCTTGCCCCAATGATAGCTATCCCCTGTCCAGGATTGACCAACTAGTTGATGCGACTTCGGGCCATGAACTCCTTACCTTCATGGATGCCTTCTCCAGATATAACCAAATTCGGATGGCACTAAAGGATAAGAAAAGGATAGCTTTTATTACTGATCGTGGTCTTTATTGTTATAGGATCATATCCTTTGGACTTAAAAATATGGGTGTAACTTATCAGCGCCTGATGAATAAGATCTTCAAAAAGCAGATCAACCACAACATGGAGGTCTATGTAGTTGATATGCTAGTCAAAAGCCAAACTTCACCAAACTACATCGCCGATCTTGAAGTTGAACTCTATAAAATGTGCTTTTGGGATAACTTCGGAGAAGTTCTTAGGATTTATGGTGTCAAGGTGTGGCATCGAAGCCAATTCAGAAAAGATTAAAACCATCCAGGAGATGATCGCCCCAAAAATAATAAAAGAAGTTCAGTGCCTCATAGGCAAGTTAGTGGCCTTGAATCGCTTCATTTTGAGGTCGGTGGAGCATTGCATGCCATTCTTTCAAGTACTTAAATAGCCCAAGAATTCCAACTGAACTCCTGAGTGCCAGCAGGCCTTCGAAGAATTGAAAAACTATCTTAGCACCTCTCCACTCCTAGCCAAGTCTGAACTTAGAGAAGAGCTGTTCTTATACCTTGCTGTGTCTCCAACAGCTATTGGAGCCATCATGGTTAGAAAAGAAACCAAAGCTCAAAAGCCGATATACTATATAAGCAGACTCTTGAGGAATATAGAAATAAGGTATACCAAATTAGAAAAACTAACCTATGCCTTGTTGATTACAGTCAAGAAGCTTCGACCTTATTTTCAGCGGCACACGATTACTCTCCTCACTGATCAATCCATCAAGGCAGTTTTTTATCGACCCGATACCTCTGGTAGAGTGGCAAAGTGGACAATTGAGCTGACTAAATTTAATATTCATTTTCAACCTCGATCATCCATTAAAGCTCAAATACTGATCGATTTCATAATAGAGTACATTATTCCAAATGAGACCAAACCTGAACATCAAGAAGTTCATACCCCTAGCTCTCCTGAAGAGAAAGCCGACCTTCCTGAAGGCTTTTTGGCATTATATGTGGATGGATCATCAAATGCCTATAGGGTAGGTGCGGGCTTGATTCTCATCAATCCGGAAGAAGTTATAGTGGAGTATGCACTATGCTTCGGCTTTTCCGCCATAAACAATGGAGCAGAGTATGAAGCCTTGATTGCATGATTAAAAATAGCCAAAAAACTAGAAGCAAAATATCTGAAGGTTTACAGTGACTCTCAGTTGGTTGTAGAGCAGGTTAGTAACAATTATGAAGCTCGAAAGAAAAGCATGAGAAAGTACTTAAAAAAAGTAAAAGCTTGATGTCGACCTTCAATAACTTTGATATTCAGTAGATCCCCAAGATGGAAAATACTAGAGCCGACCTCCTTTCCAAGTTAGCCACTTTAGCCCCAAATGAACTTCCAAGAGAAGTCCTCTTTGAAGTCCTACAGCATCCAAGTTCGAAAGAGCTCCTAACAATAATGCAAGTCAACTATGAGCCCAGCCGGATCGATCCATTGGTTTTTTATCTAAAAGATGGAGTTCTTCTCAAAGATCACAAAGAAGCTCGGAAGTTAAGAAATCAAGCTTCATGCTACATTTTATAAGAAAAAAAGTTATACAAAAGGTCGTATTTATTACCACTCCTCAAGTATCTTCGACCTTCAGAAGCTGACCATGCCTTGAGGAAAGTTCATGAAGGAATTTATGAAAATCATCTGGAGGCAAGATCTTTGTCACATAAGTTACTCCATTAGGGATATTATTAGCCAATAATGCACCAAGATGCGGTGGATTATGTAAGAAAATGTGATAGGTGTTAGAGAAATGCAAATATTCAGAGACAGCTGGCTTCACAGCTCACACCATTGAGCACCTGTTGGCCATTTGTATAGTGGGGGATGGATATACTTGGATCTTTTTTCATGGCATTTGGATAGCAAAAGTTTCTGCTGGTGGCAGTAGATTATTTCACTAAATGGATTGAGGCCGAACCCCTAGTAAATATCACTGATGTCAAAGTACAGAACTTCGTCTAAAAGTCAATTATTTATAAGTTTGGTCTACCTTGAACACTAATCACTGATAATGGATGTCAGTTTGCAAGTACAAAGTTCATCAAATTTTGTGAAGATCTGAATATATCTTACCACTTCATATCAATAGCTCATTTACAAGCGAATGGTGAAGTAGAAGTAACTAATAGAACTTTGCTTCAAGGAATAAAAGCCAGACTCGAAAGGACAAAAGGAATATGGGTAGACGAACTCTATCATGTGCTTTAGGCTTATCGAACTACTCAAAGATTGCCCACTAGAAAAACTTTTTTTGCATTGGCTTTCGGGATGGAGGCAGTTATCCCAGTCAAACTCGAACTCTCCTCTATTGAGAAACATGCAGGGTTTCATGCATAAATTTCAAAACTTTTATGAAATATAGAACAGTAGAAGACATAGATTAAACTATTTAATCTATAACATGCATGTAATCAAATTATAAAACTCTACATCAAGGATCTATAATATGTTAAGATGCAAATATAAATCTGAAATTAAATTAATCATAAGTGGTATTGATCATATCAATATCTAGATCTAGAATAATTCTAGATCTAACCCTAGATCGTATCTAGGTCACCAAGAGATCAGATCTCTTATCTTTGCATGGATCGAGAATTCCATGGTTGAATTTGTTATTGCCTTTGGAGTCGCACAAGTATCCGATCTCTATAGATAATCTATACGAATCTGCAACACAGATTGGAGGTTCGTCGAATGAAGATCCGCTCAAAGTGCTAGCTTCTCGCGGATCCCTCCTCATGGTTAATCAAATACATATTCTTCGGATCTCTTAGACACTCCAAGAGATGAAGAACACGAGAAGAAATAAGGGAAGAATCCAATCCTTGGATCTTTCATAAATTAAAAAATAAAATTAAGAAAAATAAATCTTAAGAGAAGACAAATCTTCTCCTTCAGGACATCAACGGTTGATATCCTAAAAATATCTCTATGCTAGGACAAGAGGAGATCTTCTTCTCTAGGATTTTTCTTAAGTTTCTAGATCTAATATTTTTGATTTTTATAATATAAAATTTTCATAAAAATTGGAGAGGAAAGGTTCTCTAAGAAATCCTAAGAAAAGACCTTTCTTCTCTTCTCCTTCTCTAATCAGGACATGATTAGATCATATCCAAAAAATAAAATCATGTCCCAATAACTTGGAGCACTCATCTCCATACCCAAATTCTCTCTCTCTCTCTCTCTCTCTCAAATTTTTATTATATAAAAATCATAAATAAAATAGAAAGAGAGAAACATAAAAGAAAAATATAAGAGAAGACAATCTTCTCTTACCTTGTCTCTTCAAGACATCAACCTTTGATGTCTTAATGGAGGGATCTTCTTCAAGAATCTTGGCACCACAAATCCTACATGACTTCTCCTCCTTCTTCTATGATTTTTCATGATTTTTTTGAGATTTATCATATCCTCTAACCATCTTAAAGGAGGTGCCCCTTTTTACTGCAAGACTAGGTCAACACCTAGTCAAAGGGGGTTGGACGCCCCTCCCACTTTTTTTTTCATGTAACCATTGATTCTCATGTACAAAATAAAGAAAAAAAGGAGTGGAACACAAAAGGAGGGTGTGGGTAGAGGAATCCAAAATAAGAAGGAAGAGATTTGGTCAAAGGGGACTCTTCCAAGTAGGAAACAAATCCCAAACTCTTTCTAGTTTTGACCAAGTCAAAATA
Organism: Cocos nucifera; assembly: GCA_006176705.1. NCBI lineage: Eukaryota > Viridiplantae > Streptophyta > Magnoliopsida > Arecales > Arecaceae > Cocos > Cocos nucifera. The sequence goes on from QRFJ01000297.1 coordinate 763,981, forward strand.
AACTCCCAAAAATCTAAATTAGTGGGGCGTGAAGAAGCTCTTAGGCATGGAAAATTATATGTAAGCCTCAGAAAAAAAATAGGTAGGTGTGGGCTTTCTTAGGCGCAAGAGAAAGAGAGAGATTCCCAGTCCAACTGGGACTCCTCTTGTTTGATTAGATCAAAATTATTTTAAATCTAATTTAAATTTTATTTAAATTAGATTAAATATAATTTAATTAAAGATAATCCTAATTTAACTAGAAATTTAATTAAATTAGATTAAATAAAAATTTAAATCTGATTTAAATCTTAAGTCAATCAGGTGCACCCAAGTCCTAGTCAAATAAGAAATTGTTCTTTCTTGCAATTGGCTTATCCAATAAACCAACTAGACTTAATATAATTAAATTTAAACTAATTCTAATTAAATCTAATTTAATTAGACTTGATCTCAGTTTGATTGCTCAATCAAATTAAGCCAATTAATAATCTAATTGCTAATCAATCCTCATGCAACACTTGCATTAGGTCAAACATCAATCGCATTGAATGTATGACCTCGAAATGATTCTCAATCATCAATTAACCATCTAATCAGATTACAAGCTCTAATGTGTGTGACCCCATAGGTTCGAACCTAAGTCGGTAGCATAGAAATCAATTTCTATACCAATCAAAGTTACCATCTAGCAATGATTTTCGACGTCCAGATAGATCGAATGTATGCAAAGCAATATTCTTAGAACCCTGGCCCATGGTTACCGTATAATTGATCTCTTTGATCAGTAATACTCAAGATGACTTCGAGTATGTTGTTAGCACTCATACAAGTCATCACTATTGTATCTCAAAATTTTACAAATTTCATGACACCTCACGAGGATTACGCAAACCTAGGTTTTGCTAAATTGAAACATAGCGAGTCATTCTCTTCCTCAAGTTAATCAAGAGTGGTCAATCCCATTTTGACTCACACATCAACTTTATAAGTACTTGATTGTACACAAAAATCTTTCGAACCTATATTAGAAATACAGACAGTCTAGCACCAAAGTATAGTGAGTTGCTTGTAAGTCACCATGGTGATCTTAGATCGAAGGGACACTTATATCCATTAGCCTTAGCTAGCTACTCTTGACAGTAGAGTGCTACATTAGTCACGTTCAGTATAGATATACTTCTACATCTCACCTGGATACCATACCAGTGTCTCCACACCACTTAGTTATCAGGACAATCAATGCATATGGCATATAGTGACCTACACTCGATAAGTTATCATCCGTATTAATAACTTATCATTTGATCGTGAACAATTTAAGAACCATCCGATAAATTCTTCTTTATTGATTGATTATGGTTCCAAGAACTTCATCATAATTTAGGAGTTCATTTAAGGAAGATAGAACTTTTTTGATGAACTAGTCAAATAACTATTATTATTAGATAATTCATATACTTATTTCAATCATCTACTACTTAGATGATTAGCTTTAGGACACATTTCTCAACAAATCCCACTTGGTCTAAAGTCAATCAGAACAATATCAAATATCCTATCTTCCACTTGAGTTCGTAGAACTTTTTAGTTCTGAGGCCTTAGCAAATGGATCAGTCAAGTTTTCTTTTTACATCGATCTTCTAAAGATTGTCATTACCTGGATCTAATATCTAAGGTGAAAGCTGAAAGAACCAGATCTAGGGTTTCATGGATGGATCTTGAAACTTTTTTAAGATCATATAGTGAAAAACTTAAATAAATTAAATATTTATTTAAATAAATATATAAATATCTAGATCTTAGATTTATTATATGATCAAGGCATGATATTAAAATAAAAATTAAAATCAAATAAGAAAGTAAAGGGTTGATCAAATCAACCTAGATCTACACTACATCAAATACAGATATGAAATTTATAGATCATATCTATTACTTGAGCAAGTCAGATATTCTAACTTGTTGATCTGGACTTGAGGATGATGTCATAAGCCGCACATGCATCTGGCCTCTAGGAGTCGTCCACACGAGCCTACGATCTCTGATCTGAAGTTTGATGCAGAAAATCAGCACTGCATGCTAGTACTGTGCTGATCCTTCTTCGATGATCGATTCGATGCTCTCTTCTTTAAAATTTGGACTCTCCAAAATATGAGAAGAAATATGAGAGTTTACTAATATGAGACCCTCTCAGAAAAATTCAAAAAAAATAAGGAGAGATTGAAAATAAAATAGCCCTAGAAGAAGACCCTCTTCTTCTTCTCTTTTCTCTCACCTAGATACCTAGTTTGGTGCCTATGGAACCCCCAAGCCCAAGGACCCTCTTCCTCTAATTTTTACACACCCCAAACCTCTCCCAAAGCTCTATATTTCATGAAAAAATTAGAACAAAATTCGTCTAATAAATAAAAAAATAGAAGAGTCCAAGTTAGATCAAAATCCTAGACTAGGAATATCCAAACATGGGAAGTTATTGGGGCGCCCAACTCTTGGGCGCCTCCTCCACAATTATTGGCATGGACCAGCAAGGGAGGGTGCATAAAAAAGAAGATTATTTTTATGGAATAAGAGAAGAATTAATTAAAAAAGAGAGCGGCACTCAAGGAAAGATGTTTTGGTCAACAAGGATTCTATCTCATAGAATCCTAAGCAAAACTAACTCCTATTTTGACTTGGTCTTCAATCAAATTGCCTTATGAGAAAAGAAGGAGAGAAAGAGGGCATGAGAAGCCATGGGAGTGAAGAATTTTCATGTAAGAAATAAAACAAAAAGGGCATGGGGCATGAAGATTAAGTGGCGCAAGTGATAGGGAGTCCTAGTCACACTAGGACTCCTGTTTTGACTTGGTCAAAGAAGATCTTTTAATCAAATAAAATCAAGATTAAACTAACCCAATTAAATAAGACCCTAAACCATTTAAGAACTTAATTAAATTAGATTAAATTATATTCAATTTTAATTTATTTTCCAATCAAATTAGAAAATTAGGTTAATCTGAGTCCTAGTTAGACTACGACTAGTTCTTCCTTGCACTTGGCTTATCCAATAAACCAATTAGACTTGATCCAATCAAGCCCAAATCATATCTAATTAAATTATATTTAATTAAACTTAATCTCAATCTATTGGCTTAATCAAATTAAGCCAATTAGTAATTCAATTGCTAATCAATCCTCCTGCAACACTTGCACTAGGTTAAACATCAATTATATTGATTGTTTAATCCTAAAATGATTCTTAATCGTTGATCAACCATCCGAGTAGATCGTAAGCTCTAATGTATGTGATCTTATAGGTTTGAACCTAAGTTGGTAGTATAAAAATAAATTTTTATATCAATCGAAGTGACCATCTAGCAATGATACCTGATGACCAGATAGGTCGAAGGTGTAGAACACCATCTTTAGAACCCATGCAAATATAGTTTTCATATAATTCATCCTCTTGGCCATAATGCTCGTAGGACACCTCAGAGTTCAACTATCAACTCTGATCAGGTTGTCCACATTGTATTTCAAAATATCAAATCCATCTGATGGATTATCCTAGCCAAGGTTTTGCTATATTGAAATACAGTGATACATTCTTCTCCAACTCTTGGAGTGGTCAATTCCATCTTGATCACACTCTGACTTCACAAGTATTTGACTATGCCTAGAAGCCTTCTATTGCTGAATTAGAAATTTAGTTAGTTCAGTTCCAAAGCACAGTGAGTTGCTTGCAGGTCACTGAGGTGATCTCAGGTCTAAGAGATACTTATACCTATATCCCATTAGAGACATTCTCAACAGCAAAATGCTCTGGAGTTGGTTACGTTCAATGATGATGTACTCGGACATCTCACTTGTATGCCATACTAGTATCTCCATACTCCTTAGTTAAGAGGACAACCAAACTATATGGCATATAGTAACCTATGCTCGATAGACGCTGATGTTCTAATTAACAGCCTATCATTTGATCATGAATAAATTTAAGGACTAATCAATAAATCCTCTCTTTATCAAAACTAAACAATCCTAAGAACTTTATCATAACAATGGAGTTCATTAGAAGATGTAAACTTATGATGAAAAAGATGTCAAAATATTTTTATTAATTAATAAATTAATTATAATTATAAAATAGCTTAACCATTAATAGGCTGATGATTGACTTTGGGATACAATTTTCAATAACTCCCACTTATCCTAAAGCCACTCGGCATAGTATCTAATACCCATCTTCGACTTATGGTTGTCGAACTCCTTGATTGCCAGGGCTTTAGTGAAGGGATCGACTAGATTCTCCTTTCCATCGATTTTTTGAAGCTCGACGTCATCACAATTCAAGATCCCATGGACCAAATGAAAGCGGCGCATAATGTGCTTTGTCTGCTGGTATGCCTTTAGTTTCTTTGCTTGAGCTATGGCTCCAGTGCTGTCGTAATAGAGCAGGATTGGATCATCAATGGAGGATGCTACTCCAAGCTTGGTGATGAACTTTCTCAGCCACATAGCTTTCTTTGTTGCATCCAAAGTTGCCATGTACTCTGCTTCGCAAATAGAGTCAGCCACTATATGCTATTTGAAACTTTTTTAGTAGATGACTCCACTATTTAGAGTAAAGATATACCCCGACCTACTTTTACTATCATCATGGTCAGATTGAAAGCTGGAGTTTGTAAATCCTACAACCTTCAGATCTGACTCACCATAAACCAACCATTGGTTCTTAGTATTTCTCAAATACTTAAGGATGGTTTTAACCATCTTCCAGTGATTTTTTTTAGGATCAGACTGATATTTACTCACTACTCCTAGTGAGTATGCCGTGTCTGATCTCGTACATGTCATTGCAAACATAATAGACCCCACTACCGAAGCATATGAAATTCTACTCATATGCTCTCTTTCTTCAGAAGTTGTAGGACAATCCTTCTTAGAGAGAGAAATTTCTTGGCCTATCGAGAGATAGCTTTTTTTAGAATTCTCCATGCTGAACATCTTTAGCATAGTTTCTATGTACGTGGACTAGGATATACCAAGCATCCTTTTAGATCTATCCCTATAGATCTTCATCCCTAGGATGTAGGATGCTTCACCCAAGTCCTTCATGAAGAATTATGATGACAAATAGGCTTTTATTTCTTATAGTGTGGGGATGTCATTTTTGATTAAGAGAATATCATCCACGTACAAAATAAGGAATACCATTGCTGGACCATTTGTCCATTTATAAATGCAGAATTCTTTTTCATTCTTAACGAAGCCATACATTTTGATCACTTTATCAAAACACATGTTCCAACTCTGAGATGCCTGCTTCAATCCATAAATGGATCTCTAAAGCTTACACATCTTGGACTCATCTATGGATGTGAATCCTTCAGGTTGTATCATATACACCTCTTCAGTCATCTTTTTATTTAGAAAAGCTATCTTCACATCTATCTGCCAGATCTCATAGTTCAGATGGATAGAAATGGCAAGCATGATCCGAATGGACTTGAGCATTGTCATAGGAGAGAATGTCTCATCATAGTTAATATCATAACATTGACGATACCCTTTGGCAACCAGATGAATTTTATAGGTCTCCACTTTTCTATCTACGCTCCTCTTTCTTTTGAAGATCTATGTACATCCAATGGGTTTAACTCCTTTAGGTGGGTCAACTAATATCCATACATCATTGACCTTTATGGAATCTATTTTGAATCTCATGGTTTCTAGCCATTTCTTAGAGTCGGATCTCTGCATCGCATCCATATAAGTGATCAGATGCTCATCGTTCTTATCGAGTTCGATGGGATCACCATCCTAGACCAAGAATCTATAGTTTCTGTCTGGATGGTACGATACTCTACCAGATCGCCTTAATGGTGTGGGTTCACTAGGCTTTAGATCTAATCTGATCAAATCCAACTTAGGTTCAATATTCTATGTCAGACTTGTTAGATATATATGCCCTAGAAATCAGAATTGGCTGACACTTGTAATACACTTCTAGGAGCAAAATTATAATTTTGACTATTATCAATAAAATGGGTTATTTTCTATCACATATGTGTATTTAGTATCTGTGATACATCCTTTGAGTTAATGGTAATAATAATTCATATTTTCAAAAGTTAATAATTTAAGAGACATGAATAATCATTATTAACTCATAAAATGATCCCGACCATAGGATCATCATGAGGATGGTAATTGATCCGGAAGGTTGGTGTACAATCGCTTCTCTTTAGTAGATGAGTCTTGAGTCTACGGTGTGGAGACACCAGAGCGAGAGTATAGATACTCGTTAGAGAATAAGGGCACTGAGCGTGACCACTTCGAGTAGTCATTAGGAAGTCTACCTTCTCGTCAATGACTGACTCGATGCTGCAGTGGTGTGTCTGGTTCTTTGACCTAAGGTACATCGATAGTTCACCTTGAGAGTATTATAGTTTGACTACACCATAACTCGATCTCCTAGTCATACGAAACTCTGAGGTGTATGTTGGCTATAGCATGTTCATTGTAGGAACTGGATTGCATCAAGATGGAATCTATCTACCTCGATGGTAGAGGAGCAGCCCTATGATAATCATGAGAATCAAGTCCAGAAGCCCATGGCCATGGTAGAGTGAAATAATAGAAAGAGTTTCTATTTAGGTTTTTCACATCGGACTTGAATCAAATGATTACATCATATGATAGAAACTAGGGTTTGACAAGTTCACCTTAACCCTAATTTGATCGGGGCTCAAGATAGAAGAACTTAATCACACAGGTAGCTGCACCAAGAGGTTCGCATTCAACTCTGATGGGTTGCCGTCATATACTGCTAGGTGTCACTGATGGATTTTAGAAGCAATTAGAATGATTTAGATGATCGATCATTCTAGCTATTCGAATCAGAAAAGTTTTGATCCATCGAAAGAAGTTTCGATGATATCGATGATAGAGATCATGACATATCCCATCATCATACAAAATTGAACCTAACTAGATCACACAAATAAGAATTTAAATTTGATGATCATTAATTGAACTGATCCACTTCAATTGATCTGAATGAGATTCAATTAGGTTCAAGAAAATCGTGCTAGCACTCGATTGAACCTGACGTTCTTCTTTTACTATCATAAATAGTTATCCTGATTGAGCCAAAGGAGTTTGTGCTTGATCAGAGGCCTTCACTTAGTCTGACTGGAGCCTATTCAGATTAGAAAAGGATTATCTTATTTTGTAAGACAATACCTACCATTTTTGGTCATCGGCCATTTTTCGTCCTTTGACTTTGGTCAAAAGTTGAACTTTGATTGGCCAAATGTTGACCATTGACACTTTGACTTCTGTCCATATGTCACGCACCTATTGGAGAGCTGGTGGGGGCTTGTCCCCTTACCAGAACCTGGCAAGAAGGAGGGCGCATGCCAAGGGTGGCGTGTGCCCAAGCTGGATGCGCCCAGGAGTCCCTATTGGATAGGGACTCCATCTCCTTTTTGGATTTCGATTAGACTCCTCCTAAGATCCAACTTTAACTAGTCTTAGATGCCATCTAAGGAGGAATCAAAGAGACTCTATTTCCACCAATCAGATTTAGACCTGATTTCACAAAGGGTTGTGATTGGTTGGGATGAAGAGGAGTTGGATCATGCATAGTCTATAAATAAGACCCTGCGCCCAACTCAAAATTCTCTCAAAAATATAATTCCCATGCCCCAAGGCTGCCTCTCTCCTCCTCCTCTATGCCAAGTCCATCTTCTCCCTCTCCTCTCCATGCCCAAAGATTTTTGGGATCCAGTTGGTGCAATCTAGGCGAGAGAAAGGCGATAAAAAGCTAGAAGGCTGCGCTACAACAAAGGACAACTACTGATCTTCAAAAGCTATTTTGAAGATCCTCCAAATCAGATTCAGATCTGATTTTTGGAGACATGATAGAGAAGAAAAGAATCTCCAGATCTAGCTCGAGTGAATATCGGTAGAGGCCAGGCACTTGCGTGGCTAGATCTTCCGCTGCTTATAGGATCATCAATGGATAATAGGATTACCCTACATCAAGATAAATTAAATATGATTTAATTTATCTATATTTTATTTTAATTATTAAAATTATAAAAATCAAATTTAAAATATCTCAAATCTAATTCAAATCAATTTTTTTTTTAAATATATCTCTCGATCCGATCAGATCTGAACGAACCTGATCCAAAAAATTAGGATTTTCTTTTAACTGGTATCAGAGCCAAGGTTCTAAAGTATTTATATTTAATTTTAAATTTATTTTAATCATAAAATTATATGATTTTAGATATCACATAAGATGTGATCAGATTTAAAATCAAAAAAATTAAAATTAAATGATTTGGATCTAAGATTAGAAAATATGCATGACTAGTTCTAAAATAGAACAGTTCTATAGAATAGTCTTGCATGTTTACAATTTAATTTGATTAAATCATATTTTAGATCTATTTATTTACTATTTTTTAATATTATAATTATTATAATAATATCTAAAAAATAATAAATAAAAATTATTTAATTTTAAACATCATATGAGATATGATTGATGCATGTCTAGACTAGTTGTAGAATAGTTCTACATAGTTGTCTAGATTAGAGTTTATTTTGATGAGATCAATTTAAATCTAATTTTTTAGATTATTATGAGATAATTTAGATCTGAAAATATGCATGATTCGATACATGAGATGTATGCAAAATATGCCATGATTAGATCTAATTTGTATATGAGATATATGATATAGATCTAAAACTATTTTGTAGTATTACATGTTCCTGATTAAGACGTTCCTCTTGGCCGTCCGGTCATAAGAATGAAGAAGGATTTAAAGATCCTCTCCTCCCATCCGATGGGGTGTTCTTATGATGTGTAGGGGTGCTACGCATTCATCTTTAATCAGAAATCCAAAACTTACTTTCTGTAAAACCCTAGATCCTGAAATCTTAGGATTTATTGTGCATATTTTATTTATGAACCCTACTTAATTAAGAATTAAGATTATGAAATATTAATTAGATCTAAAATTGAGAATTTTAGATCTAAAACATATTCATAATACTGGGTTCAGACTTGGGTAGCTCAATTAGGTCTAAGCGGTTGATCAAACTGAATTAAGAGTTGGTTAAATGGGATCAACAGTGCTTAAATTGACCAGCCTAATAGAATTAAGTCTGAGTCAAGATCGAGTCACGATCAAGCAAGACCTAATTAGCCTCAGAGGTTAGAGTCTGGATTGTAGGCTAACCCAATTGGTTTTGGCTCAACAATTTGGTGTCTAAGGTAAGTTTGGCACATACGACCGACTGATTTTTAATTGGGAGCTACTCGACCTGAATGCATTCTTGTACGAGTTAATGGCATATCCCTTCTATCGATCTCACTTACCTGGCCATATCTATTGACTCAGTTCTAATATGAGGTAGTTAATAATCCGAGCTAACCCATGCCACTAGGTTAGTCATAATTGTTATGACTATGACAAGTCTAGTTTAATAAGACCTGAATCAATTCTCCCTAAGAAAAGATTAAGTCTGAGGTCTTCCACCATTGTAGATGTGCGGATCCTTCCTGGAGTTGATTATTCTCAGCTGGATATAGTAGCTTAGTTGCACCGAAAAGATGCAACCATGTCTATTAGGCATTTAATGCTATGGGCTGGAGGATGAGTTGGGTTTAATATTTTGGTTACGGTGAGAGACTCAATTAGGAATTCAGTATGTGTAAATGGTGGGTCTGACTTAACTAAGGAGTAGATCAATATTTCGGATATGGTGAGATTCATGAATTAGAGATCAAGTTTGGGTGCACCATGATTAGAGAATCATTGAACAAGAGTTGTTCACTCATTGACTAACCCATCATCAATAATTGTTAGGTGAGGTGATGAGTCAATTGGTGAGACCGCACCACTCACTAAAAATCATTAATCGTGGAGATTTTCACATCTCTACAGAGAGAGTGTAGGAATCCAAGAAAATAGTGGGAGCTAATTTATTTAAAAATAAAATTTTTAAATAAATTGGTTAAGTCATAATTACTGTATCTAACTTGAATCTTTGACTCTGTACAGGAAAATGCCTATGTTCAACCCATTAGCACGTATCCTGGACACACATAGACTGACCGGACCCAATTATAAAAATTGGCTCAGGAACTACAAAATTATTTTGGGTTTAGAGAAGTTAACCCATGTATTGGACCAACACCCTCCCATCTTACCAGTTCGTCCATCCGCTGAATAGAGAGCATCTATGGAAAGGTGGATAGACGAAGATAATAAGGCCAGATATTACATGTTGGGCTCGATGTCTGATGAGCTCCAGCGCCAACATGAAGATATCGGGACTGCTCGCCAAATGTTGGCTCACCTGCAGGAGATGTTTGGTGAACAGAGTCGCGCAGCCAAGTATCAAGTCATGAAATGACTTTTTAAGGCTAAGATGCGTGATGGGCAGTCAGTCCAAGATCACTGTCTGATGATGATCAAGGACATGGAAGAGCTTGAGAAGCTCGGTGTGAAGTTAGACTTGGATCTGCAGAATGATATTATTCTGCAATCCTTGACTGATGCATATGGGCAATTCATCATGAATTACCACATGCATAAACTTCAAAATTCCTTGGCCGAATTAATGAATATGCTGGTCACCGCTGAGCTTTCTATGAAAGGTTCTAAAGGCTCAGTTCTTGCTATGGAACGGACTTCTTCCAAAAGAAAGTCTTATGGAAAGAAAAAGAAGTCTGTGAAAAAGCAAAAGGATGGAAGGATCAAAGAAGAAGAAGGCAGAGCCGAAGAAGAAGGCCGATGTCAAAGGAAAGTATTTCCATTGCAACAGCGACGGCCATTGAAAGCGGAACTGCCCTACTTACCTGGCCACCCTAAAGAACAAGAAGGAAGGTCCTTCTGGAGGTATGCTCGTTATTGAGTCTAACCTTATGGTTTCTTCTGCATCCAGTTGGGTGCTTGACTCTGGTTCTAGTGCTCATCGTGCACTTCCATGCAGGGTCTTGAGGATAGCAGGAGGCTGAGGGATGGAGACATGATCCTACATGTCGGTAATGGAGCAAGAGTTGCTGCAGTAGCCGTGGAAACATACCCTCTTCGATTACCATCTGGTTTAGACTTAGTTTTGAAAGACTGTTATTATGTGCCTGCAGCTAGCAGGAATTTGATTTCTGTTTCATGCTTAGCACAAGAAGGCTATGTGATTACCTTCTTTAAGGACCATTGTAACATTCTTTATGAAAGAAATAAAATTGCAAATGGTTTTCTTATTAATGGATCTTTATCAGCTACATATTGATGTACCTATTCTAACTATCGAGCAAAACGTGAATGCCAAATGACCTAGGGATAGTCCAAACGACAGATATCTATGGCACCTGAGATTAGGTCATATAGCAGAAGATAGGATCAACAAATTGGAGAAAAATGGGCTATTGAGTCCATTGACTTTCCGAGTCATATCCAACTTGTGAATCTTGTCTTCAAGGCAAAATGACTAAACTCCCTTTTGTTAGGACATGGGGAAAGGGCCACAGATCTCCTTGCCCTAGTACATACTGATGTGTGCGGCCCATTTGATGTGCCGGACTAGAGGCAATTTTGTCTACTTCATTATCTTTATCGATGATCTGTCTAGGTATGGGTATGTGTATCTTATGAGACACAAGTCTGAAGCTTTTGAAAAGTTCAAAGAATTCAGACATGAAGTAGAAAAACAAACTAGAAAAACCCATTAAGGTTCTTCGATCAGATCGAGGAGGTGAATACCTTAGCCAAAAATTCCTAGACTATCTCAAGAAAAATGGCATAGTCTCTCAATGGACTCCACCAGGAACACCTCAACTCAACGGAGATTTTCAGAACGGAGAAATCGGACTCTATTGGATATGGTTCGATCCATGATGAGCTTCACAGACCTTCCTGATTTTCTTTGGGGACACTCATTGTTAACTTCAATTTATCTACTGAATAGGGTTTCCTCTAAAACCGTTCCTACCACACCGTATGAGATATGGCACGGTAAGAAACCAAGTCTGAGTCATCTCAGAATTTGGGGTTGTCCGGCTCATGTCAAAAGACAACAAGCGGACAAGTTAGAGTTTAGGTCCTTTAGAGCTCGATTCATAGGATATCCTAAAGAGTCATTAGGATACTATTTCTACATTCCAGAAGACCACAATGTGATTGTGAGTCGACATGCCATCTTTCTTGAAAAATAGTTTATTCAAGATAGCGGCATTGGAAAGCAGATTAAGCTTGATGAGAAAGTCTCACAAGTACAATGAGCTAAGGACCAATTGGAACCAAATCAGGTTGAGCCAATAAGAACACTACCTCCTCCACCTCGTAGATCGAAAAGAGTTTTCCATCCCCCTGAAAGATACTTAGGTATTATTTCAGAGGAAGTAGAGAAAATGTTCCTCGTAGGTAATGGTGCTCATGGTGATGATCCCAAAACCTACAACGAGGCGATATCAGATATCGACTTCGAGAAATGGCTAGAGGCAATGCAGTCAGAAATTGACTCGATGCACTCAAACCAAGTCTGGACCTTGGTAGATCCACCAGAAGGTATAGTACCTATTGGGTGTAAATGGATCTTCAAGAGAAAGATTGGTGCAGATGGGAATGTGGAGACATTCAAGGCTAGACTAGTGGCAAAAGGTTATAGTCAACGCGAAGGCATTGACTATCAGTGGCTATGCTAAAATCCATCCGCACATTGCTTGCCATTGCAGCCTATTTCGATTATGAAATATGGCAAATGGACGTGAAAACGGCATTCTTAAATGGATATCTTGAGGAAGATATCTATATGGAACAGCCGCTAGGTTTCACATCCAGTGATACTGATCACAAGGTTTGCAAGCTGCAAAGGTCCATATATGGACTTAAGCAAGCATCTCGGAGCTGGAACACTCATTTCAATGATGTGATCAAAAATGTTTGGTTTCATCAAAAATGAAGAGGAACCATGTGTTTTCAAAAAGGTCAGTGGGAGCGCTGTTGTCTTCCTCGTATTGTACGTGGATGACATCCTCCTTATTGGGAATGATATTCCCATGTTGACACAGTCAAAATATGGTTGTCCAAGGAATTCTCCATGAAAGACCTAGGTGAAGCATCCTTTATTCTAGGAATTAAGGTCTATAGGGATAGACCGAATAGGATGCTAGGACTTTCACAGAAGATGTACATAGAGGAAGTACTAAAGAGGTTTAGTATGGAAAACTCTAAGAGGGGATTAATACCCTTCAGACATGGTATTCATCTTTCCAAGAAGATGTGCCCTAGCACACCTGAGGAAATAGAACGCATGAGCAAGATCCCTTATGCTTCTGCAATAGGGAGCCTCATGTATGCCATGCTATGTACACGACCTGATATAGCCCATGCTGTGAGTGTCACAAGCAGATATCAGTCAAATCCAGGTGAAGAACACTGGACTTCTGTGAAATGTATCCTTAAGTACTTGAGAAGAACTAAGGATATGATGTTGGTCTTTGGTAATGGAGAACTCCAAGTCCAGGGATACACAGACTCGGATTTCATGTCCGATATAGATGATCGAAAGTCGACATCTGGGAGTCTGTTTGTGTGCAATGGTGGTGCTGTCAGCTGGAAGAGTTTCAAGCAAACTATGATAGCAGATTCCACCATGGAAGCAGAATATATCGCTGCATCAGAGGCTGCGAAGGAAGCATTTTGGTACAAGAAGTTTGCTATAGAAATCAGAGTAATGCCATCAGATGCCATTTCTCTATACTGCGACAATAATGGCGCCATAGCCCTTGCTAAGGAGCCAAGGTCTCATCAGAAATCCAAGCACATTGAGCGGCGATACCACCTCATCCGCGATTACCTCGAGAAGGGTTACGTCGAGGTCAAGAGAGTCAACTCCACAGATAATGTGGCAGACCCACTTACAAAGCCGTTGGGCCAACAGAAGATTCGAAGCCCACCTTGAGAAGATGGGACTTAGACTTGTAGCCAATTGGCTTTAGGACAAGTGGGAGATTGTTAGATATATGTGCCCTAGAAGCCAGAATTGGCTGACACTTGTAATACACTTCTAGGGGCAAAATTATAATTTTGACTATAATCAATAAAATGGGTTATTTTCTATCACATATGTGTATTTAGTGTCTGTGATACATCCTTTGAGTTAATGGTAATGATAATTCATATTTTCAAGAGTTGAAAATTTAAGACATGAATAATCATTATTAACTCATAAAATGCTTCCGACCATAGGATCATCACGAGGATGGTGATTGATCCGGAAAGGTTGGTGTACAATCGCTTCTCTTTAGTAGATGAGTCTTGAGTCTACGGTGTGGAGACACCGGAGCGAGAGTACAGGTACTCGTTAGAGAACGAGGGCACTGAGCGTGACCACCTCGAGTAGTCATTAGGAAGTCTACCTTCTCGTCAATGACTGACTCGATGCTGCAGTAGTGTGTCTGGTTCTTTGACCTGAGGATGCATCGGCAGTTCACCTTGAGGGTGTTATAGTTTGACTACACCATTACTCGGATCTCCTAGCCATATGGAACCCTGAGGTGTATGTTGGCTATAGCATGTTCATTGTAGGAACTGGATTGCATCAAGATGGAATCTATCTACCTCGGTGGTAGAGGAGCAGCCCTATGATGATCATGAGAATCAAGTCCAGAAGCCCATGGCCATGGCAGAGTGAAATAATAGAAAGAGTTTCTATTTAGATTTTCACATCGGACTTGAATCGAATGATTACATCATATGACAGAAACTAGGGTTTGACGAGTTCACCTTAACCCTAATCTGATCGGGGCTCAAGATAGAAGAACTTAATCACACAGGTAGCTGCACCAAGAGGTTCGCATTCAGCTCTGATGGGTTGCCACCATATACTGCTAGGTGTCACTGGTGGATTTTGGGAGCAATTAGAATGATTTAGATGATCGATCATTCTAGCTGTTCGAATCAGAAGAGTTCTGATCCATCGAAAGGAGTTTCGATGATGTCGATGATAGAGATCATGACATATCCCATTACCATACAGAACTGAACCTAACTGGGTCACACAAACAAGGGTTTGAATCTGGTGATCATCAATTGAACTGATCCAGTTCAATTGATCTGAATGAGATTCAATTAGGTTCAAGAAAATCATGTTAGCACTCGATTGAACCTAACGTTCTTCTTTTACTATCATAAATAGTTATCCTGATTGAGCCAAAGGAGTTTGTACTCGATCAGAGGCCTTCACTTGGTCTGACTGGAGCCTATCCAGGTCAGAAAAGAATTGTCTTATTTTGTAAGATAATACCTGCCATTTTTGGTCACCTGCCATTTCTCGTCCTTTGACTTTGGTCAAAAGTTGACCTTTGACTGGTTAAATGTTGATCATTGATACTTGGACTTCTGTCCATATGTCATGCACCTATTGGAGAGCTGGTGGGGGCTTGTCTCCCTATCTGAACCTGGCAAGGAGGAGGGCACACGCCGCGCCTAGGAGTCCCTGTTGGATAGGGACTCCATCTCCTTTTTGGATTCTGATTAGACTCCTCCTAAGAACCAACTTTGACTGGTCTTAGATGCCATCTAAGGAGGAATCTAAGAGACTCTATTCCCATCAATCAGATTTAGATCTAATTTCATAAAGGGTTGTGATTGGTTGGGATAAAGAGGAGTTGGATCACGCATAGTCTATAAATAAGACCCTGCGCCCAACTCAAAAACCTCTCAAAAATACAATCCCCACGCCCTAAGACTGCCTCTCTCCTCCTCCTCCACATCGAGTCCATCTTCTTCCTTTCCTCTCCATGCCCAAAGAAGTTTGGGATTTAGTTGGTGCAATCTAGGCGAGAGAAAGGCGACAAAAAGCTAGAAGGCTGCACTACTGCAAAGAACAACTGCTGATCTTCAAAAGCTGTTTTGAAGATCCTCCAAATTAGATTTAGATCTAATTTTTAGAGATATGATAGAGAAGAAAAGGATCTCTAGATCCAGCCTGAGTGGATACCAGTAGAGGCCAGGCACTTGCGTGGCTAGATCCAGAACCTTCCGCTGCTTATAGGATCATCAATCGATAATAGGATTACCCTACATCAAGATAAATTAAATATAATTTAATTTATTTATATTTTATTTTAATTATTAAAATTATAAAAATTAGATCTGAAACATCTCAGATCTAATTTGGATCAAAGAGAAAAATTTTTGAAATATATCTCTTGATCCGATCAGATCTGAACGAACCTGGTATGGGAAATCAGGATTTTCCTTCAAGACTTTCTACGTGTTGAACTTCATCAAGTTCAACCTTAGAGGCAATAATTCCTTCACCAAGAAACTCTTTTTTCCAAAAAGGTTGTCCTAAGGTTGACGAACACCTTTTGTTCATTAGCATAGTAGAAATAGTATCCTTTGATCTCTTTTGGATACCCTATGAATGTACACTTATCAGACCTAGGTCCAAGTTTGTTTGTAACTAATCGTTTGATATAAACCGGTTACCCCCAAATCCTAAGGTGTGAAAGTGCTAGCTTACATGTCCATATCTCATATGGGATTTTAATTATAGACTTACGTGAAATCCTATTTAATAGATAACAAGTCGATTCGAGTGCATATCCCTAGAAGGATATCGGCAAGCTGGCAAATCTCATCATGGATCGGACTATGTCTAACAAAGTCCGATTCCTCCTTTCAAACACACCATTATGCTGTGGTATTCTAGGAGGAGTCCATTGGGAGAGAATCCCATTCTCTCCTAGATATATGAGAAACTCATTAGAAAGATATTCTCCTTCTCGGTCAGATTGAAGAGTTTTAATAATCTTCCTAGTTTATTTTTCTACTTCACTTTAGAATCATTTGAACATTTCAAAAGAATCTGACTTATATTTCATCAGATAGACATATTCATATCTAGATAGATCATCTATGAAAGTGATGAAGTAGATATATTCACCTCTAGTACTTGTACTCATTGATCCATATACATCAGTATGTACTAGACCTAAGAGCTCATTGGCTCTCTCACCTTTTTTAGTAAAAGGTGACTTGATCATTTTACCCAGAAGATAGGACTCACAGATTGAAAGTGATTCACAATCACTGACTTCGAAGATTTTCTCTTGAGTCAACCTGTTTATCCTATTCTTGTTTATATGACCTAGCCTATAGTGCCATAAGTAGATATCTGATACACTATCTAATCTAGGATGCTTGCTAGTAGAATAGACTACATTAATAGATTGTGATAACATATATATACTATTATTCAATTATCTATAGAAAGCAGTAACACCATTCACAATGACATTATAAACTCATTTCTTTATTGAAATTTCATAATTGTTCATGGCCAAAAGGCCTACAAAAATGATATTTAAAAAGAAACTAGGACAGAAATGACAATCACTAAGAACAACGGTATGAGATTCAAATACAAATTTCAAAATTTCTAAAGCTAGAACTGAAACTGATCTTCCATCTCTAATATTTAGGAATCTCTAACCTTACTCGAATCTTCTACTGATCTACAACCCCTGCAACGAAATACAAATATGGTAAAGGCTACCGATATCCAATACTCAGTCTGTAATACCATAAATAGAGAAATTGCAAAGAGTTATCATATAAATATCTTGCCCAGCAATAGCTTGCTTCTTTCTCTACCTGTTCGGATTCAAGAAGGTAATGTACTGAGGATAGTTTCTCTTTCAATGCCCCCGCTTCTTGCAAAAGAAGCATTCAGCTTGACTCTTATCGGGCTTGATCTTCCTGATCTAGCCCTACACTGATGTCCCAGCCTGAACTTGCACCTTTTTTATTTTCTTCTTCTTGTTCTTCTTCCCTTTCCTAAAGGGTCGAGAATCAGAAGATGAACCTTCCACTAAGTTCACCGACTCTTTATGAAGCTAGTGATCCTTCTCAAAGTTTTGAAGTAACCCCAGTAAGCCATGGTAGTTTACTTCAGACTTTGTCATTATGTAATGAGTATAAAAAGGATGATAGAACTTTGGCAGTGAGTTCAGTATTACATCTTTCTCAATTTGTTCATGCAAGAAAAAATCGAGTTTGCTCAAGTGCTCTATCAGCTCGATCATATATAGTACATGATCAATGACAGAGGCTCCATCCCGCATTCTGACGTTGAAGATGGTGCAACTAGTCTTATGCCTCTCAACATCATCGAGTGTGCCAAAAGAATCCTTCAACACTTGGAGCATTTCATTTGGCTGAGCTATCTCAAATCTGTGACTGAACTCATCGCTCATCATAGCCAGCATAATGCAGCACACCGTGGTTCGGTCATTGAGCCACTTCTAATAAGTGTCTCTGACTGTTCCACGTGTATTGACAGCTGGCTCTTCAGGTGCAGGATCTGTCAGCATATATAGGATCCTTTCATGCTCCAAGACAATGTTCAACTTTCGGTATCAGCTACCGAAGTTGGGTCCCATCAACTTATCATTGTCCAACAATGATGAAAGCGATAGGGAAGTGGCTATGTTTGCACAAAGAAAAATCAAAATCTAATTAGTAATTGATTCATTAAATCTAAAGATTTGGACTTTAATCAAAAAGTTTTTCCCACTATTTTATTCGAATTGGTAGCCTCTCCCTCCAATTCGAGGAATTATCCTAATTTCTTAGTGGGTACTAGAATCTACATAGACTGTACACCAGTCCAACTTTGGTTGGCCCACCTATGTACATCTAAGGGTAGGTTCATAACCAATTGTTTCTTCAAATAATTTCTAGTAATTAAATTTTGTCTCAGGCCCTGATCAGTTGGCTTTGGCCTTCTCAGAAAAGGGTCCAATTAGGTCCAACCATTAACATGATAATACTTGGCCCATCCAACTAATGAATAATTAGGCTCAACTTTGGTTGGTCCACTTGACCACCATTTAGAAAGATATATCCAAGAGATCATATAATGAATGATAATTCCATCAATCGATAAGTACCAGGCCTTTGGACCTTCAATGATTATCCAACTGATGGACCCATTATCATCTACTTTAGTGGAAGGCTATGATCTAGTTATCATATAATGATTTTATTTTAGGAACCTAATAATTTTAGAGGATTTAATTTATAGAAGTGAGTAGGTCAGATTAACCAGCTTATCATGATCCTCCCACTAATTTCACCAAGTCAGCTTAAGGAAGACTATTAATAGGCTGGTCTAGGAGCACCTAAATCAGTCAAACTGATTTACCTAGCTGACATGGGTCAGCTCGAATAGTTAAGTGATCTGATTAAAACATAATCTCACCAAGAGGCCAAGTAAGTTTGATCAGTGGAAGGATCTACCAGGCTTGCCTTAGACACCATCAGAAATGACCAGGTAAGTGGACTGCCAATTAAAAATCACTGATCTAATTTACCTTAGATAGCAACTGGTTTAATTAGTTTCAATTAGATCAACCTAATAGTTCATACTAGACCACATAGCCAAGAATCAAGTCCACCTTGGGTCTTGTTAAAGACATGGACTTGACCAACTACAACTATTGCAATTGATCTAGAGAATCCTTGACCTAATCTAAGATAATAATTGATTAGATTTAGTCAATTTTTTAATTAAATTCATTCTTTAATCTAATCCTAGGTCTAACCCAATTAATGGACGTAATTCCCACTAACCCATTAATCCAATGTGTTATGTTTCGTGTCATAGGATCTTCAATTTACTATCCTAGAACCTAATCAAATAACTTCTTAATTCTTAATTAAATTTTATGTTGAGGGTTGGGGTTTAGCTTTTCAAAAATAGTTTTCATGTTTGTAAAATATTTTTACAACATGATTCTATCAACCAAGTTGCATGTTTGATTCATAATCAATATGCAAGTAGCATAAACATGAATCTACTTTAAATCTAATCTAAATAGGTTCATGTAATTGAAACAGTTTTAATAATAATCAATCATAAATCTTCCTAGATCAAATTTAACATATTTATGAAGATTAAAATTAGATTAAAATATTTTTAATCAGATCATAAAATTTTTTAGATCTAATCTAAAATTTTATGATCAATATTTTAGATCAGCACGTACTAGGACAACCTATTTACTGTAAGGGATAAACCTTACAGTAGGATAATCTTATGGTAGTCCATACAATCTAAAATATTTTATTTTTAGATCTAAAATTATTTTAAATTTATTAAATCATAAATAAAATTAGATTAAATCTAATAAATTTATAATTAGAGTTAGATCATCACAAACTAGGACAATCTTTTCACTGTAAAGGATAGACCTTACAGTAAGACAACCTTATGGTAGTCCATGCAATCTAAAATATTTTATTTTTAGATCAAAAACTATTTTAAATCTATTAAATTATAAATAAAATTAGATCAAATCTAATAAATTTATGATTAGACTCAGATCATCACGAACTAGGATAACCTATTCACTATAAAGGATAAACCTTACAGCAGGACAACCTTATGGCAGTTCGTAAGATTTAATTTCTTTTTAAATTTTAGATTTAATAATTAGATTATAAATTAGATCTAATCTAAGAAATAATCTAAACATGCATAAAAATCATGTAATAAAAATCTAGGCTCTGATACCAATTGAAGGAACTAGATGTAGGATTTCACGGATAGATCTTGAAACTTTTTTAAGATCATACAGCGAAAGACTTAAATAAATTAAATATTTATTTAAATAAATATGTAAATACCTAGATCTTAAATCTATTACATGATCAAGATATGATATTAAATCAAAAATTAAAATCAATTAAGAAAGTAAAGGGTTGATCAAATCAACCTAGATCTACACTACATTAAATGCAAGTATGAAGTTTATAGATCATATCTATTACCTGAGCAAGTTAGACATTCTAACTTGTTGATCTAGGCTTGAGGATGATGTCATGAGCTGCATACGCGTTCGACCTTTAGGAGTCATCCACACGAGCCTACGATCTCTGATCTAAAGTTCGATGCAGGAAATCAGCACAGCATGCTAGTACTGTGCTGATCCTTCTTCGATGGTCGATCCGATGATTTCTTCTTTAAAATTTAAAATTTTTAAAATATGAGAAGAAAGATGAGAGTTTACTGATCTAAGACTCTCTTAAAAAAATTTAAAAAAAGGAAGGAGAGATCGAAAATAAAATAGCCCTAGAAGAAGACTCTCTTCTTCTTCTCTTTTCTCTCACCTAGACACCTAGTTTGGTGCCTATGGAACCCCCATGTCCAAGGACCCTCTTTCTCTGATTTTTGCACACCCCAAACCTCTCCCAAATCTCTATATTCTATGAAAAAATTAGAATAAAATTCATCCAATAAATAGAGAAAAAAAAGAATCCAAGTTAGATCAAAATTTTAGACTAGGAATATCGAAATATGGGAAGTTGTTAGGGTGCCCAACTCTTAGGAACCTCCTCCATAATTATTGGCATGGACCAGCAAGGGAGGATGCATAAAAAAGGGGATTATTTTCATAGAATAAGAGAAGAATTAACTAAAAGAGGGGGTGGCACTCAAGGAAAGGTATTTTGGTCAACAAAGATTCTATCTCATAGAATCCTAAGTAAAACTAACTCCTCTTTTGACTTGGTCTTCAATTAAATTATCTTATGAGAAAAAGAGGAGAGAAAGAGGGCATGAGAAGCCATGGGAGTGAAAAAATTTTATGTAAGAAATAAAATAAAAAGGGCATGGGGCATGAGGATTAAGTGGTGCAAGTGATAGGGAGTCCTAGTTACACTAGGACTCCTATTTTGACTTGGTCAAACAAGATCTTTTAACCAAATAAAATCAAGATTAAACCAACTTAATTAAATAAGACCCTAACCTATTTAAGAAATTAATTAAATTAGATTAAATTAAATTTAATTTTGATTTATTTTTTAATCAAATTAATAAATTAGGTTAATTCGAGTCTTAGTTAGACTACGACTAGTTCTTCCTTGCACTTGGCTTATCTAATAAATCAATTGAACTTGATCCAATCAAGTCCAAACCAAATCTAATTAAATCATATTTAATTAGACTCAATCTCAGCCTATTGGCTTAATCAAATTAAGTCAATTAGCAATCTAATTGCTAATCAATCCTTCTACAACACTTGCACTAGGTTAAACACCAATCGTATTGATTGTTTAACCCTAGAATGATTCTTAATTGTTGATCAACCATCCGATTAGATCATAAGCTCTAATTTATATGATCTCATAGGTTCAAACCTAAGTTGGTAGCATAGAAATAAATTTCTGTACGAATCAAAGTGACCATCTAACAATGATACCCGACGGTCGGATAGGTCGAAGGTGTAGAACACCATTCTTAGAACCCATGCGGATATAGTTTTCATATAATTCATTCTCTTGACCACAATGCTCGTAGGATACCTCATAGTTCAACTATCAACTCGATTAGATTGTCCACATTATATTTCAAAATATCAAATCCATCTGATGGATTATTCTAATTAAGATTTTGCTATATTAAAATACAGTGATACATTCTTCTCCAACTTTTGGAGTGAATAATTCCATCTTGATCATACTCCAACTTTGCAAGTACTTGACTGTGCCCAGAAGCCTTCCGTTGCTGAATTAAAAATTCAGTTAGTCTGATACCAAAGCATAGTGAATATTTTGCAAGTCACTGAGGTGATTTCAGGTCTAAGGGATACTTATACCTATATCCCATCAGAGACATTCTCGACAGTAGAATGCTCTGGAGTTGGTCACGTTCAATGATGATGTATCCATACATCTCACTTGTATGCCATACCAGTGTGTCCATACTCCTTGGTTAACAGGATAATCAACCTATATGGCATATAGCAATCTATGCTCGATAGATGCTGTTGTCCTAATTAACAGCCTATCATTTGGTCGTGAACAAATTTAAGGACTAATCGATAAATCTTCTCTTTATCGAAACTAAACAGTCCTAAGGACTTCATCACAACAATGGAGTTCATTAGAAGATGTAAACTTATGATGATAAAGATGCTAAAATATTTTTATTAATTAATAAATTAATTATAATTATAAAATAGCTCAACCATCAATAGACTGATAATTGGCTTTGGGATACAATTTCCAATAAAAGTGATGCGGAATATGCTGGTTCTTGGGTTCTTTAGCCTGAGCTATGGCTCTAGTGCTACGATAGAATTGGACCATTGGTGGAGGGTACCACTCCCAACCTGCTATTGAACCTCAGCAACTAAGCGGCTTACATGGCAGCATCATACGCCATGATGTACTCTACATCACTGATTGAATAGGCTAAAGTATCCTGCTTAGAACCTTTCCAGCAAATTGCTCCTACAATTAGGATATGATTCGACATTTTCTTGTTGTCATCTTGTTCTGACTGAAATTAAAACATCCATATGTTTTAAGTCAGTATTTCCATATTCAAGTCACTGGACCTTAGTATTTTTCAAATACTTAAAGATTGTCCATACAATCTTCCAATGGTTCTCACTTGGATCAGTATCTACTCACTATCCTTAGTGAGTATACCATATCTAATCTCGTACATGGAGAAATAAGATGATAGCTAAACATTTATTCCTTGCACTGCTGGGATGTCATTTTCGATTGAGAGAATTTCATCCACAGACAACACAAGAAATTATACTACAGAATATTTTGCCCAATTACAAATGCAGGATTTATCTTTGTTCATAACAAAGGCATATGTTCAAAACATATGTTCTAATTTTGAGGTAATAGCCAAATGGGCTTTAAGGTCTTTACCTTCTCGTCTGTGCTACTCTGATCCTTTTGAAAATCTATTTACACTCAATGGATTTTATCCCTTCAGGTGAATTAACTAGTGTCCATACACTATTGATTTCCATGGACTTCAATTTGGATCATGTGGCTCCAAGCCACTTCTCAAAGTCAGATCACTACATTGTATCTCTATAGGTGATCGGATCCTTATTATTCTCATCGAGCTCAACAGGATCACCATCCCGGACCTAGATATTGAAGTATCTGTCCAGTTAATGTGGTACTCTATCGGATCTCCTTAAAGGTGATAATTTAATGGGCTCCAGATTTGATTTGATCAAATCCAGTTCTATAGGTTTACTAGATTACGTCGGTTCTTTACTATCAGTCAAACTTTTTTAAGTTCAACTTCACAGGCATCAGTTTCTTCTTTAAGAAATTCCTTTCCAAAAGGAATGCCCTACTGCTGATGAACATCTTATGTTCTTTAGCATAATAGAATTAATAATCCTTAAATACTTATTGGACCAGGATCTAAGTTTATCTGTGTGCAAATATATGACATAGGCCGATCAACTCCAAACCCAAAAGTGAGAGAGTCTAGGTCTACGCCCGATCCATATCCCATATAGAATCTATGCGATAGATTTACTTAGAATCTTTTTCAGTGTAAAACTAGTAGCCACAAGAGCACAACCCTAAAATAGGTAGATAAGTGAACCCTATAGTAGATTGAACCATGTCTAACAAAGTTCAATTTCTTCTTTCAGATACACTATGTTTCAAAAAGAAATCCACTTGAGAGAGAATCTAATTTTCTCCTAGATATGTCAAAAACTCACTGAATAAGCATTCGCCTCTTCGATCCGATCGAAGAGTTCTAATACATTTTTAGTTTGTTTTTCTATTTTATTATTGAATCATTAGAACATTTCAAATAATTCAGGCCAAATGCACCCATGCCCAGATAGGTCATCTATAATGAAATATTAGTATCTTTCTTCAGCACTTAAGTTCATAAGTCCACATACATCACTATGTATGAGACTTAGAACTTTATCGGCTCCTTCACATTTTTCAGTAAAAGATGACTTTATCATTTTTTCAAGAAGATAAGATTCACAGGCTATCAATGATTCATAATCATTGATGTCGAGGTTTCTCTCTCAAGCTAATCCATTTATCTTGTTCTTGTCAAGATGACTAAGCCTATAATGCCAAAGATAGATATTCATGACATAATCTAACTTAGGTGTGTACATTATACTTAATAGGTTGTATAAATATTAAATATCATTTCTTTAGTATCCATGTATTATTGTAATATTATTCACAATAATATCACAACAATCTTCTTTATTGATAAATGATATCCATCTCTGACCAAAAGGCCATCATAGTGACAATCACTCAAAATGGCATCTATTGAAAATAAGCTTGACAATTCCTAAAGCTAGGATTGGAACAAGACTTCCATCCCCAATATTTAGGTATTTCTCACCATTTTCAAATATCTCACTTACTTGTAGTCTTTGCAACAAATTGCATAAGACTACCGGCATCTAATACCTATGTAGTAAAATTATTTACAGAGAAATTTTAAGGTGTTATCATATAACATCTTTAATAAGCAACTTTTGCTCCTTTCTCTTGTTCAGCCTATTATGGTCAAGTGAAGCAAGACAATTTTTCTTCCTATGATCTTGCTTCTAACACTAGAAGCACTATGCCTGATTTGGGTTAACCTTGGACTAATTATTTTGACTGGACTTAGAAGTTCCAATACGAATCCATTCGTACTACTAAACCAAATTCAACTCTCGATACTAATTATCGAAGTTGGGTCCCATAAGTCATCACTGTCTAACAGTGATAGGAGCAATTAGGGTTTAGCCTTAATTTAAGAAAAGAGAATATTGACCTAAGTATATGAATTATATTAAGTCTAAAGACTTGAATTTTAGTTTAAAGGTTCTCCCACTATTTTATTCAAATTGGTAGCCTCTACCTCCAATTCAAAAAAATTACTTTAATTCCCTCGTAGGTACTAGAATCCACATAGATTGCACATAAGCCCAACTATGGTTGGTCAACCCATGTACATCTAAGGGTAGATTCATAATCAATTATTTCTCCAAACAACTTCTAATAATTTAATTTTGCCCCTGAAACTTAATCAGTAGGCTAGGACATCCACTGTAAGGATCCGATTAGGTCCAACCATTAACATGAGCATACTTGGTGCATCTAACTAATAAATGATTAAGTCCAACTATGGTTGATCAATTTAACCACCATTAGAGAGACACATCCAAATCGTTATATGATGAATGATAATTCTATTAGTCAACAAGCACCAAGCCTATGGGCCTCCAATGATTATTGAGTTAATGGACTCATTATCAAATACCTTAATGGAAGGCTATGACTCAGCCATCTCCATAACTTCATCATTTTAAGGACCTAATAATTTTAGAGGATTTAAATTATTAGTGATTTAAGGATAGAAAGGATATGGGCCAATTTGTTCCCACTGACTTCACCAAGTCAGGTCCTCCCACTGACTTCACAAGTCACTGATGAGGATTATGATCAATTTTGATCCATGGGCACCTATATCAGTCTCACTAATTTTCTATGTGACATGGGTTAGCTCGAATCAATAAACAACCTAATCAAAATCTAATTAACCATATTGGCCAGGTAAGTGAGATAGGTGGGAGGATCTACCAAGACTTGCCTTAGATATTATTAGAAATGGCCAGGTAAGTGGGCTGCCAATTAAAAATCATCGGTCTGAAATGCCAGACTTACCTTAGACATCAATTAATTTTTTAGTTTTAATTTGGTCTGCCTAAAAACTTGGGCTCGACCACTGAGCCACGATCAGGTTCATTTGTTAGATATATGAACTTTGATCAACTACAACTATTGAATTGATCTAAAAAAATGACCTAATCCTAATTAACTATTAATTAGATTTGATTAATTTCTTAACTAAGTCCATATTTAATCCAACCTTAGGTCTAATCCAATTAATGATCTGATCAAAACTAACTCATTTAACCTTTAACCCAAATTTTATGAAATTATCTTAGTATCTTTAAATCACAAACCTAGATCCTAAACAATCACTTAATTCTTAATTAAGTTCAAAGTTTGAATTCATGAAACCTCAAAATTAGTTTCTGATTTTATTATTTAAAATATTTTAAAATTATAAAAAATTTACATTGAATCATATTCAATACATGATTTTAGATCTAATTTATTTCATTATTTAGATCATATCCTAGGATTTCGAATCTAGGATTTTATAGAAAGTAAGTTTTTAATTTAAATTCTATAAAATAAATATGTCATACATATATATTCTAGATTTAAAATAAAAATTACATTTCAACATATACAATAAGAGGATCTAGATTTAAACATAAAATACATTATGTAGATCAGATCATAAATTATTTAAAATTAGATTTAAAATTTTAAAATAAATTATAAATTATTTTAGATCTCATCTAATATATTTATGACTTAGGTTTCTCAGATCAGTATATACTAGGACAACCTTTCTACTGTAAGGGATAAACCTTACAATAGTACAATCTTATGGCAGTATGTGCAATCCTGATATTATTTAGATCTAATCTAAATAATTTAAAATAAATCAAATATTTATTTAATTTTAGATTTAAATTAAAAAATTAAATCATAAATTTTCTTAGATCTAATCTAAATTATTCATGATTCATATTCAGATCAGCACATACTAGGACAACCTTTTCATTGTAAGGGGTTAACCTTACAATAGGACAATCTTATGGCAATATGTGCGATCTTTAATTAATTTTAATTTTTAGATTTAATCTAATACAAACATGATCATGTTATAAAAGAATCTAGATGCTCTGATACCACTATTGAGAAACATGCAGGGTTTCATGCATAGATTTTAAAACCTTTTCAAAATATAGAGCAGCTTAAGACATAGATTAAACTATTTAATCTACAGCATGTATGTAATCAAATTACATGATCCTACATCAAGGATCTATAATATGTTATGATGCAAATATAAGTCTAAAATTAAATTAATCATAAATGATATTGATCATATCAATACTTAGATCTAAAATAATTTTAGATCTAATCCTAGATCGCATCTAGATCACCAAGAGATCAGATCTCTTACCTTTGCATAGGTCAAAAACTCCATGATTGAATCCATTATTGTCTTTGGAGCCGCACAAGCGTCCGACCTCTACAGGTGATCCACATGAATCTACAACATAGATCGAAGGTTTGTCGAATGAAGATCTGCTCAAAGTGCTAGCTTCTCGTAGATTCCTTCTGATGGTTAATCAAATACAAGTTCTTCAGATCTCTTGTGTTGACTTTGAGATTGATTTTGATGATTCCAAAATATTGAGTATATTATATATCTAATCATGTATTTTAAGAATGTATTTAGGATTTTTCAAGTATCTAAAATGAAGAATCTATCTCAAGGATAAATTCTCTCAAGATGCCATGCCAAAATACTTAAAAGAGTAAATTCACACATATTTGGATGGCTTGGTATGAAGAAAGTATGATTGAAAGAAGAGAAACTAAAATTAAAGAAAGTAATTATATTTAAAAGAGTTTGGGGCCAAGAAACTCAAGTTTGGAAGGTCAAATATTGAAGAAAAATGAAGTCAAGATTTTTTGAGATATCTCAAATTTTTTTCGAGAGCTCTTGAGTCATCTGACATAATGAAACAGTATTCTAGTACAGTCTCAAGAGGTCTTGAGTTGAACTCGAGACGTCTCGATCTTAGAAGATAGAAACTTAGTTTCTGTGCTCGAAAAGCGAGAGGTCTCGTAGATTTCTCAAAAGGTCTCACGATTTTGATGAGATGTCTTATGAAAAATTGAGAGATCTTGAAATCTGACAAGAGATCTTGTGAAAAATTGAGAGGTCTCGATCTATACGGACAGCCTTCAACGAATAGTTTTTCAATGGCTATTTTTAGATCCCAACGACTATTTCAGAGCTTCCAATGGCTAGAACTCTTACTCCAACCTTCTCTAAAGGTATTTAAAGATGGAGAATGAATTAAAAAATAAAGAAGAAAGAGATTAAGAGATTTAGAGAGAGAATCTTTTAGATTTTGTGAGGAACATTGAATATTCAAAGAAAAGAGAAAAGAGATGAGTGTTGTGCACAGATTTTAGCAAGCCTTTAAAGCAATCTTCTCCAACATCTTCCACATCCTTCAAGCATAATTTGAAGAAAAGCCAAGCTTCAATCGAACACATTATCGGCTTGTTCTTTAGAATTTAAAAAAGCTTATACTCTATTTTTTATATTGTGCTGAAATTTTACTTGTATTTTTTTGATTTCTTTATACGTTTCTTTAGAGAAAAGAAACTTGGGATTTAGGACCGTCCAAGCCTGAAATTGGATATTGTAGGTTTTGATTGGTGATCCCAAAAAATCAACTAGATTGTTAGTGAACTCGAAAAACTAACGGTGTTAGATTTTGATTGGGGCTCCTATGAAAATCAACTAGGTTTGTTTGTGAGCCTAGAAAAATACATACTGTAATCAAGGGTAGATTATAGTGAAATTCCTAAGAAAAGTTTGAAAAATGGACGTAGGAGTAGATTACTCCGAACCACTATAAATCTTTGTGTGTTTGTGTTGTACTTTTTTCTTCTATCTCTCTATATACTTTGCATGCTTATAATTCTTATTTTACTTTCATAGTTTGATTTTGTTATCTTAATTCTGTTGCTCATATTATATACATCTCATCCTCACCACTTAGATTAAAATCAAAGTACATAATTGCTTAGAATTAAATTTGGCCAAAGCTTTTATAAGAACCCAATTCACCCCTCCTCTTGGGTTGCTACCTCTGGACAATAATTGGTATCAGAGTAGGTATTTTAATATTTATTTATTGACCTAGCGGTCAAAAGACAAAAGATCTTGGCAACCTAAAATGGAAGCTCTATTTAATGAAGGTCATTTCATTGATCGACCTCCACTATTTGATGGCTCAAATTATACTTTCTGGAAAGCTAGGATAAAAATATTCATACAAGCACATGACTATAACTTATGGAATATTATTATTAATGGCCCCCCACACACAATGCATTAACTATTGATAAAGAAATAATCTAACTAAATGCTAAAGCCATGAATATACTTTATTGCTCTTTGGATTTAAGTATATTTAATGCAATTTCTTCATGTATTTCAGTGAATCAAATATGGGAGAAATTGGAAATGATTTATGAGAGAGCATTTCAAGAAGAAGAACCAAGCTCCCAAGAAGTTAAGGAAGCTCACCCCAATCTATGTCTTATGGCTCATGAGGATGGAAAGAAAAAAAAGAAGAAAAGACAAAGGAAAAAGAAAGTTTTGATTAAAGGGGAGCAAGGCATAGAAAAGAAAAATAAGAAAGAGGAAGAAGGTATCACCAATCATTGCCTCATGGCTAATGCAAATGAGATAATCTTAAAAATTCTTCTGACTTTATATTTGATGAATTATATGAAGCCTTTAATGAATTAATGGATGATTTTGGAAAATTAAGACTGAAAAATAAAGAATTCAAAAAGTCAAATCTTCTCTTAGCTAATGAAAAGAGTAAATTATTAATTGAAAAAGAAGATATTTTGAAAGAAAATAATGCTTTAGTTAAAGAAAAGGAAGAACTTCTCAAATTCGAAAAATCTTTAGTTAAAGAAAAGAATAAACTCTTAATTGAAAAAGAGGATTTTATAAAAGAAAAGAATTCATTTGTTAAAGATTTTTTTTTTAAAATCTGAAAAATCTATGATTGAAGAAAATTTTAAGATGAAAGAAGAACTTAATAAACTAAGATTTTCTACTAAAGAAAAGAGTAAATTTAAAAAATCTCTTTAGAAGAAAATATCAAATTAAAGAAAAAGATTGAAAGCTCGAAGTCTATAATTGAAAAGTTTACAATTGGATCTCAAAAGCTTTAAGCCATTTTAAATGACCAAAGAGCTATTTTTGACAAACATGGAATTAATTATGATTCAATAAGAAAATAAAAGTTTGACAAAAATATGCTCAATAAAGCTTCAACTGAAAATTATTCAATTAAGTGCTTTAAATATAATAAAGTTGGTCATAAAGTTTTTGAATGCAATATTGAAAGAAATGGCCAAACTTATATCAAACAAATTTGGATTCCAAAAGAAACCATGAGCTCTAACTCCTATGGACCCAAGATGACTTGGATACCAAAAATTATTAAGTGATTTTGCAGATGCACCAAGGATCCAAATGAAATGAAAGAAAAATTTTTTTTATGGATGCCTTGAAAATGAAAAAGGATGGGTATTGATGCATGGTATAATCTAAATATTTTTTCACATCATACCATTCATGATTATTAAAGTTATTTTGATTGAATCTATTGACTTTAATATGATTTTATATTATGTTTACTTGCTTGAAATTCTTTTCATATATCAGTAAGATTAGTATGATTAGTTGATTTTGATGATTTGAATATTTTGATTTTAAGAGGTCAATATGCTCTCCTCTAAGTATCATATCATGCTATGAATTAAAATTATCTTAAAAATTAGCATGATTTAACAACTTCTCCTTATCAATTATTCATTTGAGAAACTTAAATCAACATAAGTTTAATTAACTATGAATGCCCTTGATTGCAAAAGAAATAAATTTAGATATTCTCCTCATAAAATGCTAAAATTCTAATAAAAATTAGCATAAAATAAATACTGAAAGATAAGACATCAATTATAAAATTTAAAATGCTTGATGTATTATGTTGCATTGCATTTTAGGTTAACCTTTAAGGATTTTAAATCTCATAGTTAGATCAACACATAGAGCCAATATCTAGACCCTCTCATTTTAATCTCAATTGATTTTATCCCCTAACTTGAAGAATGCCTTTCATACTTAGTATCAAATTGAATTTTATTCATATTATTTTCAAGTAATGAATTTGAAAATTAGTTTTTCAATCTTTAATGTGGTATCAATTAAATATGCTTAACTTGAAAGAAGAAGAGGGAGTAACAAAAATTGTAAAGCTTATGCATTCAAATTTTGAAAAAGAAAAGTAGAAGATAATGCTAAAAAATGAATATATATATATATATATATTATTTTGATAATCTAAATTTAAAATGTGCTTATTTTGAAATACAGAGGGAGAGAAAAGTTGAAAGATAAAATAATCAACCTATAATTATGAAAAATAGGGGGAGACAATATTATTGAAATATTAAAAGAAAAATGAATCCTTGATATCTCCAAAATAAGGGAAGAAGTACTTTTTTATCTTAATTTGATTGAAGATTTTAATCTTAAGCTCTAAATCAATTAATTTATGAACTCCTTAGATTGAGCTTTCACGTATTTATCTAATTTCATTTACATGATTTGATTGCTCTATCTTGTTTTTAGACAATTAGTTAAAGTTAAAAGAAGTTTGAGATATATTCTTACTCCAAGGAATAAATTTTGAAACTCATTTGAAATTTAAATTTGATCCTAAATTTCTCATGTGCATTGCAAAATTTTTATGAATTATTTTTTTAAAATAATATTTTACTCAAAGTAATGAATTTGAAAATATGACTATCTTATGCTTTGATACTATTTATTTTACTTTGCTCGATACATTTTCGATATATATCTTTTTCAAATCTAATTGACCAAAATTTCTTAAGAAAGAAAATTAAAATATTAAAGTATATATTATGCTTGATTTCATATTCAAATATTTTGAAAAGCTCTATTCCTCTTAAAACTTAAAAGTGCATATTTAAAAATCTGATTAAAAATCATATTCATTCAAAAAAAGGGAAAGCATATAATATTTAAATTTAAGCTAATTTCTAAAATTAAAATAAATATTTGAAACTTATTTTGAGTCAAATGATAAATTTTCAAAAGAGAGATGATTCATTTAAATTGATTTCATGAATTTAATGCATCACTTAATTTAATGCTTTGATGTTGATTTTGATGACTCATATAAATTAATTTTCTAAACTTAATGTAATTCTTATTTTGATACAATCATATTATTGATTTTGATGATTATTTCGTATTTCTTTTCCATGAGCTTTTTGATGCTATCAAAAAGGAGGAGAGGAATATTGAGTATATGCTTAAAGAAACTCAATGAATTATATTGATGCTTGAAATAAAAACTTAATACTCACTGATATGAATTAAAATATTTTTTTATGAGTATATAAAATATGTGCAATGAACTAAAAGAATAATTGAGAACATTCATAAAGTACTCATTCATGTGTTTAATCTATACTTCATGATACTTTTTAGCAAAATGCATAGAAATACATTATTTGCTTTTATTGTGCATATACTTAAGATTTTGTCATCATTAAAAAGAAAGAGATTGTTGACCCTAAGATTGATTTTGATGATTCTAAAATATTGAGTATACTATGTATCTAATCATGTGTTTCAAGAATGTGTGTAGGATTTTTTAAGTATCTAAAATGAATAATTTATCTCAAAAATAAATCCTCTTAAGATGCCATGCCAAAATACTTAAAAGAGCAAATTCACAGATATTTGGATGGCTTGGTATGTAGAAAGTATGATTTAAAGAAGAGAAACTAAAATTGAAGGAAGCAATTATGTTTAAAAGAGTTTCGGGTTAAGAAACTCAAGTTTGGAAGGTCAAACATTGAAGAAAAAT
Organism: Cocos nucifera; assembly: GCA_006176705.1. NCBI lineage: Eukaryota > Viridiplantae > Streptophyta > Magnoliopsida > Arecales > Arecaceae > Cocos > Cocos nucifera. The sequence continues at coordinate 797,438 of QRFJ01000297.1, forward strand.
AAAGTCAAGATTTTTTGAGACGTCTTGGATTTTTTTTGAGAGCTCTCGAGTGGTCTAACACAATAAAATAATATTCTGGCATAGTCTCGAGAGGTCTCGAGTTGAACTCGAGATGTCTCAGTCTCAAGAGATAGAAACTTAGTTTTTATTCTCTAAGAGCGAGAGGTCTCATAGATTTCTTGAGAGGTCTCATGGTTCTGATGAGATATCTCGTAAAAAATTGATAGGTCTCAAAATCTGACGAGAGGTCTCGTGAAAAATCAAGAGATCTCGATCTATGCGACAGCTTTCAATGGATAGTTTTTCAATGGCTATTTTTCGACCCCAACGGCTATTTTAGAGCTTCCAATAGCTAGAACTTTTACTCCAACCTTCTCTAAAGGTATTTAAAGATGGAGAATCAATTGAAAAATAAAGAAGAAAGAGATTAAGGGATTTAGAGAGAGAATCTTTCAGATTTTGTGAGAAACATTGAATATCCAAAGAAAAAGAAAAAAGAGAGGAGTGTTGTGCACAGATTTCAGTGAGCCTTCAAAGCAATCTTCTCCAACATCTTCCACATCCTCTTAAGTACAATTTGAAGAAAAGTCAAGCTTCAATCGAGCACATTATTGGCTTGTTCTTTAGGATTTAAAAGAGCTTATACTCTATTTTTTATATTATACTGAAACTTTACTTGTATTTTTTTGATTTCTTTACAAGTTTCTTTGGACGGAAAGAAACTTTGGATTTAGGTCCGCCCAAGTCCAAAATTGGACATTATAGATTTTGATTGGTAATCCTGAAAAACCAACTGGATTGTTAGTAAATTCGGAAAACTAATGGTGTTAGGTTTTGGTTGATGCTCCTGTGAAAACCAACTAGGTCTGTTTGTGAGCTTGAAAAAATAAATACACTATAATCAAGGATAGATTATAGTGGAATTCTCAAGAAAAGCTTGGAAAGTGGATGTAGGAGCGGATTACTCCGAACCACTATAAATCTTTATGTGTTTGTATTGTACTTTTCTCTTCTATCTCTCTATATACTTTGCATGCTTATAATTATTACTTTACTTTCATAGTTTGATTTTGTTATCTTAATTCCACTGCTCATATTATATACATCTCATCCTCACCACTTAGATTAAAATCAAAGCACATAATTGCTTAGAGTTAAATTTGGTCAAAGCTTTTATAAGAACCCAATTCACCCCCCCTCTTGGGTTGCTATTTCTGAGCAACATCTTGGATACTCCAAGAGATGAAGAATATAAGGAGGAATAAGGAAGGAATCCAACTCTTGGATCTTCTATAAATCAAAAAATAAAATCAATAAAAAATAAATCCTAAGAGAAGATAAATCTTCTCCTTTAGGATATCAACAGTTGATATCCTATAAATATCTTTATGCTAGGATAAGAGGAGACCTTCTCTTCTAGAATTTTTTTTAATTTTCTAGATCTAATATTTTTGATTTTCTTAATATAAATTTCTCACAAAAATTGGAGAGGAAAGGTTCTCCAAGAAATCCTAAGAGAAGATCTTTCTTCTCTTCTCCTTCTCTCATCAGGACATGATCAGATCATGTCCAAAAAATAACACCATGCCCCAACAACTAGGAGCACTCATCCCCACACCCAAATCCTCTCTCTCCCTTAAATTTTTATTATATAAAAATTATAAATAAAATAGAAAGAGAGAAATATAAAAGAAAAATATAAGAGAAGACAATCTTTTCTTACCTTGTCTCTTCAAGACATCAACCTTTGATGTCTTAATTGAGGGCTCTTCTTCAAGAATCTTGGTACCACAAATCCTTCATGCCTTATCCTCCTTCTTCTATGATTTTTTATAATTTTTTTAGGATTTATCACATCCCCTAACCATCTCAAAGGAGGTGCCCCTTTTTACTGCAAGACTAGGTCAAAACTTAGTCAAAGAGGGAACTTCTATGGGGCGTCCAACTCTTGGACGCCCCTTCCACTTCTTTTTTTGTGTAACTACTGATTCTCATGCACAAAACAAAGGAAAAAAGGGGTAGAACACAAAAGGAGGACGTGGGTAGAGAAATCCAAAATAAGAAGGAAGAGATTTGGTCAAAGGGGACTCTTCCAAGTAGGAAATAAATCCCAAACTATTTCTAGTTTTGACCAAGTCAAAATAAACTCTCAAAAATCTAAATTAGTGGGGCGTAGAGAAGCTCTTAGGCATGGGAAATTATACATAAACCTCAGAAAAAAAAATAGGTGGGCATGGGCTTTCTTAGGCACAAGAGAAAGAGAGAGAGTTCCAGTCCAACTAGAACTCCTCTTGTTTGACTAAGTCAAAATTATTTTAAATCTAATTTAAATTTTATTTAAATTAAATTAAATATAATCCAATTAAGAATAATCCTAATTCAACTATAAGTCTAATTAAATTAAATTAAATCAAGATTTAAATCTAATTTAAATCCTAAGTCAATCAGGTGCACCCAAGTCCTAGTCAAACAAGAAATTATTCTTTCTTGCAATTGGCTTATCTAATAAACCAACTAAACTTAATATAATTAAATCTAAACTAATTTTAATTGAATCTAATTTAATTAGACTTGATCTCAGCCCGATTGCTCAATCAAATTAAGCTAATTAGCAGTCCAATTGCTAATCAATCCTCCTGCAACACTTGCATTCGGCCAAACATCAATCGCATTGAATGTTTGACCTTGAAATGATTCTCAATCATTGATTAACCATCTGATCAGATTACAAGCTCTAATGTATGTGATTCCATAGATTTGAATCTAAGTCGATAGTATAGAAATTAATTTTTGTACCAATCAAAGTTATCATCTAGCAATGGTTCCCGACGTCCGGATAGGTCGAATGTGTGTAAAGTAATATTCTTAGAACCCTGGCCCATGGTTACCGCATAATTTATTCCTTTAACCAATAATGCTCAAGATGACTTTGAATATGTTGTCATCACTCATACAAGTCATCGCTATTGTGTCTCAAAATTTTGCAAATCCCGTAACACCTCACGAGGATTACCCAGGCCTAAATTTTGCTAAATTGAAACACAGCGAGTCATTCTCTTTCTGAAGTTAATCAGGAGTAGTCAATCCCATCTTGACTCAGACTTTATAAGTACTTGACTGTACCCAAAAATCTTTCGAACCTATATTAGAAATACAGACAGTCCATTACCAAAGTATAGTGAGTTGCTTGCAAGTCACCGTGATGATTTTAGATCGGAGGAACACTTATATCCATTGGCCTTAGCTAGCTACTCTTAATAGTAGAGTGCTACATTGATCATGTTCAGTGTAGATGTACTTCTACATCTCACCTGAATGCCATACCAGTATCTCTACACCACTTGGTTATGAGGACAATCAACGCATATGGCATATAATGACCTACACTTGATAAGTTATCGTCCTTGTTAATAACTTATCATTTGATCATGAACAATTTAAGAACCATCTGATAAATCCTCTTTTATTGATTGATTATAGTTCTAAGGACTTCATCATAATTTAGAAGTTCATTTAAGAAAGATCGAACTTTTATGACGATCTAGCCAAATAACTATTATTATTAGATAATTCATATACTAATTTCAATCATCTACTACTTAGATAATTGGCTTTAGAACATATTTTTCAATACCCTCAGTATGAGTAGAGGCCTTCAATGATTAAAGCAACTCGCAGGACCTTAGAACCAACCTTGATCTACTAAAAGAAAAGCAGGAGAAGGCTCAGATTCGAATGATAGCTTATAAGCAAAGGATAGCCTGCTACTACAACTCGAGGGTCAAAAGCAAGATATTCAAAATAGGAGATCATGTACTTCGGCGAGCAGATGCTTTACAGCCTCAAAATCAAGAAAAGCTCATCCCGAATTGGGAAGATCCTTATGAGGTGGTGAAAATCATCTGATCAGGATACTACAAGAAATATGGTCTTTTGCGATGGATTTATTTATGATAAAAAATTTCATCACAAATAAGATTATTAGTGATGAAATAAAAATTACATCGTTAATAAAAATTATTAGCGATGGAAACAAAATTCCATCGCTAATAATAAATTATTTTCGATGGAACATTAAGTTTCTTCGTTAATAATTGATTATTAGCGACAAAATTTTTTTATCACTAATAATCGATTATTAATTAATCATTTTAAAAATTAAAAAAATAATTTATTTGCAATGAAAATATTGCATCGCTAATAATCGGTTATTTATGATGAAATACAAACTTCCATCACAAATAATGAACTATTTGCAATGAAAAGTTTCATCGCTAATAAATGATCATTAATTAATTATTTTTAAAAATTAAAAATATAATTTATTAGTGACAAAAATATTGCATCGCTAATAATCTGTTATTTATGACGAAACACTAAGTTCTATTGCAAATAATCACTATTTATGATGAAAAACTTTCATCGCTAATAAGTAGCCATTAATTAATTATTTTCAAAAATTAAAAAGATGATTTATTAGCGATGAAATTTTTTGTATCGTAAATAGTGCATTATTTATGATGGAAGTTAATGTTTCATCATAAATAATCATTATTAGAGATGTAAAATATTTCATCCCTAATAAATAATATTTTTAAATTTTTAAAAATAATTAATTAATGATAGTTTATTTATGATGATTTATTTTTATCATTAATAATCGATTATTTATGATGAAATATTAATTTTTATTACTAATAAATTATTTTTTAAATTTTTCTCTGAATATTAAATAATTTTATAATTGAAAGCCCATCTCCATCGTTCATTGTTTAAGTGGTTATCGTGCAACCACCATCATAAAATATCGCCTCGATCTAGCTCTAACTATGCAGATAGATAAAATTTGATTCGATTGTCACGAATGACTGTATGAAGATTTGATAGATAGAAATCACTGATGGATCCAAAAACTTACAATGATGATCTCTGTGATATTTGTAGTATACTAATAATATTTTACTTCAATTGGATATAATTATAATAGTTAATTTAGCATGAGATAATTTGGATCGTTAAATAAAAAATAAGTGATCAAAAAACCAAATGACGTCTGATTATAAGATAATTTTTTGATAAATAATCTTTGCTATTATTTTAATCATCTGTATAGTAGTAATTATAAAATCTAAACTCCGCATATATGAATTATCTACATTAAGTACATTTTACAAAAGCATAAGTATAATTGCTAAGGAACTTTAAGAATGTATATCAGGAGACATGTACTTTTAGATACTTTATATACACGTGGTTTGCTTTCTACGATCACTATCATAGAAATGATCAAATTATCAACAAAGATCATTTATCTAAAATAATCATCTAATGAACACACACCAATTGGCATTTTAATCATTTTTCATTTAATGATCTAAATCATTCCATACTAAATTGACTATGATAATTATATCTGATTAAAGTTAAATTTTGCTAGTGCACTATAAATATCATAGAGATCATCATTATAAATTTTTGAATTAATCGATGGTTTTTATTTATCATATCATCATGCGGTCATTCGTGATCATCGAAATCAAATTTTATCGATCTACATAGCTAGAGCTACCTGATTAAGGCGATATTTTGTGATGGTACTTGTATGATAAATACTTAAATAATGAATGGTGAAGATGAACTTTAAAATTTAAAATCATATAATATTTAAAAAAAAATAAAAATTTTAATTTTAAAAGAATACTAATTCTTTAAAAATTAGAAAAAATATTAATTGGCTTGCAGGCTAGCTAACAGTGGACATGCTCGCACCCCTTAACCCCATCGCATTGGCCATGCATGGTGTATTTTTTTTATTTTATTTTTAAAATAGTCCATATTTTCTTTTTTTAATTTTTAAATTTTGATCGAAGTATTTATGATGAATTATTAGTGACAAAATTTTTTCATTGACAATAATCATTTTTTACGATGTAAAAGAAATTTCATCATAAATAAATAATAATTAATAGCGATGAAAGTCTTTACGATGGAATATTTAGTCATAAATAATTATGATTAGTGATGAAAATTTATTTCCATCATAAAAAACTTATTTTAATATTTTTTGGAGTGAAAAAATTTTTTTTAGAAAAATATTTGGTGGGAATTATTAGCGATGAAAGTATTTACGATGAAATTTATCATTGCAAATAAGAAACATTAATGACAAAATTTTTTTCCATCGTAAATAATGCTTTTAGCGATGAAAATTTCATCATAAATATTTTCGTCGCTAAAAGTCTTTAAATATCTCCCCCCACTCCTACAAAACCTACTCTCTCTCGGCTCGAAACCCTCTCATCGCCCTCACTCTCCCTCTCGTCCTCTCTGAAGGGAAATCCTGATTTTTCAGGGTCAGATTCATTCAGATCTGATTGGATTGAGAAGTAAATTTCAAAATTTTTCTCTTAGATCCTAATCAGATCTATCATTTTTCAGATCTAATTTTATAATTTGATAATCAAAAAAATTAAATTAAATCTAATCTGAATTAATTTTATCTTGATTCTGGGTAATCTGATTACCCATTGATGATCGTGCTGAAGCCCTGAGGTTCTGGATCTAGCCATGCAAGTGCCTGACCTCTACCGATATCCACCCAGACTGGATTTGGAGATCTTCTCCTTCTTTTTTTTTCTCTAAAAATTAGATTTGGATCTGATTTGGAGGATCTTCGAAACTCCTTTTGAAGATCTACTGTCGTCTTTACAGCAGTGCTATCTTCTTCCTTTCTCGTCAGCCTTTTCTTGCCTGAATCGCACTAATCTGAAGGCCCAACTTTCTTGGGCATGGAGAGGAGAGAGAGGATCAAAAAGATGGCATGGAGGAGAGAGAGGGGCAATCTTGTGGCATGGCTAGGAGAGAAGTCTATTAAAAGTGGGCATAGATAGGTCTTTATATAGATCCTGCTGCGCCATGCAGTGCCACATCACCCCGGCCAATCACATTGCTTCGTTCAATCAGATCTAAATCTGATTGGTGGGATGGCATTACCTAATCCAATCAAATGAGAGACCCATAGATTCATCCTAAGGTGGTGCCTAAGACTAGTTAAAGTCTATAGGTGAGGGTCACTTAGTTTGAATCCAAGAAGCAACCTGGAGTCCCATCTGTATGGGACTCCAAGCATCCCTATCCATGAGCGCACATCATCCTAGGCATGCACCCCTTTCTTTCCAATTTCCAAGGAGGGGACAAGCCTCTATTTGCTCTCCAATAAATGCATGACATATGGGCAGATGTCTAAGGATGAAAGGTCAATGTTTGACCAAAGTCAATGGACAAGAATTAGCAGATGATGGAAAATAGCAGGTGTTATCTTAAATTTATCTCATAAATTAAGACAATCCTTTTCTAATCTAGAAAAGCTCCAGTCAGATCAGGTAAAGGTACCTGAGTGAGCACAAACACATTTGGCTCAGTCGAGATAACTTTTGGTGATAGAAAAAGGAGAATTTTACGTTCAATTATGTGCTAGCACGATTTCCTTGAACCTAATTGAATCTAATTCAAATCAATTAAACTAAATTAGTTTAATTGATGATATTCAGATCCAAACCCTTGTTTGTGTAACCCAGTTAGGTTTAGTTTTGTATGGTAATGGAATTAGTGATCTCCATCATCAACATCATCGAAACTCCTTTCGATGGATCAGAACTCTTTTGATTCAGACAATTAGAATGATCGATCATCTAAGTCATTCTAATTGCTCCCAAAATCCATCAGTGATACCTAGCAGTATATGGTGGCAACCCATCAAAACTAAAAATGAACCTCTTGGTGCAGCTACTTGTGTGATTAAGTTCTTCTATCTTGAGCCCCGATCAGATTAGGATTAAGGTAAACTCATCAAACCCTAATTTCTATCATATGATTTAATCATTCGATTCAAGTTTGATGTGAAAACTTTAATAGAAATTTTTTCTATTATTTCACTCTCTACCATGGCCATAGGCTTATGGACTTGATTCTCATGATTATCATAGGGTTACTCCTCATCCACCGAGGTAGATAGATTCCATCTTGGTGCAATCCAATTTCTACCATGAACATGCTATAGCCAACACACACCTCAAAATTTCGAATGGCTAGGAGACCGAGTCATGGTGTAGTCAAACTATAACACCCTCAAGGTGAACTGCCAATGCACCTCAGGTCAAAGAACCAGACACATCACTACAGCTTTGAGTTAGTCATCGATGAGAAGGTAGACTTTCTTATGACTACTTGAGGTGGTCACACTCAGTGCCCTCATTCTCTAATGAGTACTTATACTCTCGCTCTGATGTTTCTACACCATAGACTCAAGACTCATCTACTATAAAAAAGCGATTGTACACTAACCTTCCGGATCAATCACCATCCTCATGATGATCCTACGGTCAGAAGTATTTTATGAGTTAATAATGAAAATTCTTATCTTAAATTTTCAACTCTTGAAAATAAGAATTATCATTACTATTAACTCAAGGGATGTATCACAGACACTAAATACACATATGTGATAGAAAATAATCCATTTTATTATTTATAGTCAAAATTATAATTTTGCTTCTAGAAGTGTATTACAAGCGTCAGCCAATTCTGGCTTCTAGGACACACATATCTAATAAACTCCCACTTAACCTAAAGCCAATTGGCTATAAATCTAAGTCCCATCTTCTCAAGGTGGGCTTCGATCTTCTGCTGGCCCAATGGCTTTGTAAGTGGATCTACCGCATTATCTATGGAGTCGACTCTCTTGACCTTGACGTAACCCTTCTCGAGGTAATCGCGGATGAGATGGTATTGCCGCTCGATGTGCTTGGATTTTTGGTGAGACATCGACTCCTTAGCAAGGGCTATGGCGCCATTGTTGTCGTAGTACAGAGGAATGGCATCTGATGGCATCACTCCGATCTTCGCGGCAAACTTCTTATACCAGAATGCCTCCTTCGCAACTTCTGATACAGCGATATATTCTACTTTCATAGTGGAATCTGCTATCACTGTTTGCTTGGAACTTTTCCAACTGACAGCTCCACCATTGCATACAAACAGACTACCAGATGTCGACTTTCGATCATCTACATTGAACATAAAGTTCGAGTCTGTATACCCTTGGACTTGGAGTTTTCCATTGCCAAAGATCAGTAACATATCCTGTTCTTCTTAAGTATTTAAGGATACATTTTACAGAAGTCCAGTGTTCTTCACTTGAATTCGACCGATATTTGCTCGTGACACTCACGGCATGGGCTATATCAGGTCGTGTACATAACATGGCATATATGAGGCTTCCTATTGCTGAAGCATAAGGGATCTTGCTCATGCATTCTATTTCCTCAAGTGTGCTAGGGTACGTCTTCTTGAAAAGATGAATGCCATGCCTGAAGGGTACTAAACCCCTCTTAGAGTTTTCCATACTAAATCTCTTTAGTACTTCCTCTATGTACATCTTCTATGAAAGTCCTAGCATCCTATTTGGTCTATCTCTATAGACCTTAATTCTTAGAATAAAGGATGCTTCTCCTAGGTCTTTCATGGAGAATTCTTTTGATAACCACATTTTAGCTATGGTCAACATGGGAATATCATTTTCAATAAGGAGGATGTCATCTACGTACAATACGAGGAAGACAACAGCGCTTCCACTGACCTTTTTGAAGATACATGGCTCCTCCTCATTCTTGATGAAATCAAATATTTTGATCACATCATTAAAACGAGTATTTCAGCTCCGAGATGCTTGCTTAAGTCCATATATGGACCTTTGCAGCTTGCAAATCTTGTGATCATCATCACTGGATGTGAAACCTAGCGACTATTCCATATAGATATCTTCCTTAAGATATCCATTTAAGAATGCCGTTTCCACATCCATTTGCCATATTTCATAATCGAAATAGGCTGCAACAGCAAGCAATATGTGGATGGATTTTAGTATAGCTACTAGTGAAAAGATATTCTGATAGTCAATGCCTTCGCATTGACTATAATCTTTTTCCACTAATCTAGCCTTGAATGTCTCCACATTTCCATCTGCACCAATCTTTCTCTTGTAGATCCATTTACACCCAATAGGTACTAAACCTTCTAGTGGATCTACCAAGGTCCAGACTTGGTTTGAGTGCATCGAATCAATTTCTGACTTCATTACCTCTAACCATTTCTCGGAGTCGATATTTGATATCATCTCGTTATAGGTTTTGGGATCATCACCATGAACCCCATTACCTATGAGGAATATTTTCTCTACATCCTTTAAAATAGTACCTAAGTACCTCTCAGGGGGATGGAAAATCCTTTCCGATCTATGAGGTGGAGGAGGTAGTGTATGGATTGGCTTAACTTGATTTAAATCCATTTGGTCCTTAGCTCGTCGCTCTTATGAGACTTTCTCATCGAGCTTGATCTGCTTTCCAATGCCGCTATTTTGAATAAACTATTTTTCAAGAAAGATGGCATGTCAACTCACAATCACATTGTGATATTCTGGAATGTAGAAATAATATCCTAATGACTCTTTAGGATATCCTATGAATCAAGCTCTAAAGGATCTAAAGTCTAACTTGTCCGCTTGTTGTCTTTTGACATGAGCCGAACAACCCCAAATTCTGAGATGACTCAGACTTGATTTCTTATCATGCCATATCTCATATGGTGTGGTAGGAACGGTTTTAGAAGGAACCCTATTCAGTAAGTATATTACAGTTGACAAATAATATCCCTAAAGAAAATCAGGAAGGTCTATGAAGCTCATCATGGATTGGACCATATCTAATAGGGTCTGATTTCTCCATTTTGAAATTCCGTTGAGTTGAGGTATTCCTGGTGGAGTCCATTGAGAGATTATGCCATTTTCCTTGAGATAGTCTAGGAATTTCTGACTAAAGTATTCACCTTCTCGATCTGATCGAAGAACCTTAATGGATTTTTCAGTTTGCTTTTCTACTTCATGTCTAAATTCTTTGAACTTTTCAAATGCTTCAGACTTGTGTCTCATAAGATACACATACCCATACCTTGATAAATCATTGATAAAGGTTATGAAGTAGACTAAATTGCCTCTAGTTGGCACATCGAATGGGCCGCACACATCAGTATGTACTAGGGTAAGAAGATCCGTGGCTTTTCCCCATGTCCTACAAAAGGGAGCTTAGTCATTTTGCCATGAAGACAGGATTCACAAATTGGATATGATTCAAAAGTCAACAGACTCAATAGTCCAGTTTTCTCCAATTTATTAACCCTATCTTCTGCTATATGACCTAATCTTAGGTGCCATAGATATCTTTCATTAAGACTATCCCTAGGATATTTTGATTTTATGGAATTCACATTTTGCTCAAAATTAAAAATAGATACATCGACATATAATTGATAAAGACCATTAATAAGGAAACCACTTGTAATTTTATTTTTTTCATAAAGAATGCTATAATGGTCCTTAAGAAAACTAATTACATAGCCTTCTAATGCAAGGCAAGAAATAGAAATCAAATTTTTGCTTGCTGCAGGCACATAATAACAGTCTTTTAATATTAGTTTAAATCAGATGGTAGTCGAAGAGGGTATGTTCCCACGGCCATGGTAGCAAGTCTTGCTCCATTTTCGATGCACAGGATCATCTCACCATCTCTCAGCCTCCTGTTATCCTCAAGATCTTGCATGGAAGTGCACAAGTGAGCACTAGAACCAGAGTCAAGCACCCAATTGGATGCAGAAAAAATCGTAAGGTTAGACTTAATAATGAGCATACCTCCAGAAGGACCTGCCTCCTTCTTCTTTAGGGTGGCCAGGTAAGTAGGGTAGTTCCGCTTCTAGTGGCCATCATTGTTGCAATGAAAATACTTTTCTTTGTCAGCGGTCTTCTTCTTCAGCTCTATCTTTTTCTTCTTTCCTCCTTCCATCTTCTGCTTTTTCATAAACGTCTTCTTCTTTCCAAAAGACTTTCTCTTGGAAGAAGTTCATTCCATAGTAAGTACTGAGCCTTTAGAATCTTTCATGGAAAGCTCAGCAGTAACCAGCATGTTCATAAGTTCGACCAAGGAATTTTGAAGTTTATGCATATGATAGTTCATGATGAACTGCCCATACGCATCAATCAAGGATTGCAGAATTATATTATTCTGCAGATCCAAGTCTAACCTCACTCCAAGCTTCTCAAGCTCTTTCAGGTCCTTGATTATCATTAGACAATGATCTTAGACTGACTGCCCATCATGCATCTTAGCCTTGAACAATAGTTTAGTGACTTGATACTTGGCTGCGTGACTCTGTTCACCAAACATCTTCTGTAGGTGAGCCAACATTTGATGAGCAGTTCTGATATCTTCATGTTAGTGCTAAAGTTCATCAGACATTGAGCCCAACATATAGTATCTGGCCTTGTTATCATTGTCTATCCACTTATCTAGAGACGCTCTCTGTTCAGTAGATGGACGAGCTAGTAAGGTGGGAGGGTTCTGGTCCAATACATGAGTTAACTTCTCAAAATCCAAAATGATTTTAAAGTTCTGGAGCCAATCCTTGTAATTTGGTCTGGTCAGTCTATGGGTGTTCAGGATTCGTGCTAGTGGGTTGGATGCAGATATTTTTCTATAGAGAGTCAAAGTTTTTAGTTAGATACTGTAATTAAGACTTAACCAATTTATTTAAAAATTTTATTTTTAAATAAATTAGCTTCCACTATTTTCTCAAATTCTTACACTTCCTCTATAGAGATGCAAAAATCTTCATGATTATTGATTTCTTGTGGGTGGTGCGGTCCCACCGACTTACTCATCACCTCACCTAACAGTTATTGGTGATGGGTTACCCAATGAGTGAACAATTTTTGTTCAATGATTCTCTAATCATGATGCACCCAAACTTGATCTCTAATTCATGAATCTCATCGTGTCCAAAATATTGATCCACTTCTTAGTTAAGTCAGACCCACCATTTGCACAGATTGGATTCCTAATTGAGTCTCTCACCATGTTCGAAATATTGAGCTCAATCCATCCTCCAGCCTGTAGCATCCAATGCCTAATAGACATGGTTGCGTCTTTCCGGTGCAACTGAGCCACTATATCCAACCGAGAACAATCAACCCCGGGAAGGGCGCGCACATCTACAATGGTGGAAGATCTTAGACTTAATCTTTTCTTAGGAAGATTTGATTTAGGTCTTATTAAACTAGACTTGACATAGTCATAACTATTATGACTAACCTAGTGACATGGGTTAGCTCAAATTATTGACCACCTCGGATCAGAACTGAGTCAACAAACATGGCCAGGTAAGTGAGATCAGTGGAAGGGATATGCCATTAACTCGACAAGAACGCATTCGAGTCAAGTAGCTCTCAATTAAAAATCAGTCAGTCGTATCTGCCAAACTTACCTTAGACACTAAATTATTGAGCCAGAATCAATTGGGTTAGCCTACAATCCAAACTCTAACCACTGAGCCTAATTAGGTCTTAGCTTGATCGATCACTTACGTGACTCGATCTTGACCCAGACTTAATCCTATTGGGCTGGTCAATTTAAGCATTGTCGATCTCATTTAACCAACTCTTGATTAGGTTTGATCAACCGCTAGACCTAATTGAGCTACCCAAGCCCGAACCCAATTTTATGAACATGTCTTAGATCTAAAAATTCTCAATTTTAGATCTAATATATTTCATAATCTTAATTCTTAATTAAGTTTAGGATTCATAAACAAAATATGTAAATAAGATCCTAGGGTTTCAGGATCTAGGATTTTATAGAAAGTAAGTTTTCAATTTTTGAATAAGGACGAACGCGTAGCACCCCCACACATCATAAGAACACCCCATCGAATGGGAGGAGAGGGTCTTTAAGCCTTACTTTGTTCTTATGACTGGACGGCCAAGGAAAATGTCTTAATCAGAAATACAACTAATTTACAAAAACTAATTAGATATAAGCATATATCTCATATAAGAAAATTGATCTAATTAAAATATATTTTATATATATCACATATATCATGCATGTATATTTTTCAGATCTAAATTATCTCATAATCATCTAAAAAATTAAATTTAAATTTGATCTCTCAAATAAAATTTAATCTAGACCTATTTGTAGAACTATTCTACAACTAGTCTAAACATGCAACTATCATATCTCATATGAATAAATTAAATTTAATTTATTTTTTATTTTTAGATCTGATTATAATATTTATAAGATCAAAAAAAATAAATAAATAGATCTAAAAATTATATTTAATCAAATAAAAAATATGATTATACTAGACTACATATAGAATAATTCTATTCCTAGTTTAGTTATGTATCTCATACATATTAGATCTAGATTAATTAATTTTAATTTTTTATTTTTTTGATTTTAGATCTAATCATATCTCATATGATATCTAAAATCACTAATTTACCAGATTAAATCAGATCTAAATAAATTTTATAAGAATCTAGCTCTGATACCAGTTGAAGGAAAATCCTGATTTTCCGAGATCAGGTTTGTTCAGATCTGATTGGATTGAGAGGCATATTTCAAAATTATTTTTTTAGATCCTAATCAGATCTATCATTTTTTAGATCTAATTTTATAATTTAATAATTAAAAAAATTAAATTAAATCTAATCTAAATTAATTTTATCTTGATTCTAGGTAATCTGATTATCCGTTGATGATCGTGCTGAAAGCCCTGAGGTTTTGGATCTAGCCATGCAAGTGCCTGGCCTCTATCGATATCCACTCAGATTGAATCTAGAGATCTTCTTCTTCTATTTTTTTATCCAAAAATTAGATCTAGATCTAATTTGGAGGATCTTCGAAACTTCTTTCGAAGATTTGCTGTTATCTCTACAGTAGTGCTGCCTTCTTCCTTTCTCGTCAGCATTTTCTTGCCTGAATTGCACTAATTTGAAGGCCGAACTTTCTTAGGCATGGAGAGGAGAGAGAGGATCAAAAAGATGGCATGGAGGAGGGAGAGGGGCAGCCTTGGGGCATGGCTAGGAGAGAAGTCTATTAAAAATGGGCGCAGATAGGTCTTTATATAGATCCTACTGCGCCATGCAGTGCCACATCACCTCGGCCAATCACATTGTTTCATTCAATCAGATCTAAATCTGATTGATGGGATGATATTACCTGATTCAATCAGATGAGAGATCCATAGATTCATCCTAAGGTGGTGCCTAAGACTGGTCAAAGTCTATAGGTGAGGGTCACCTAGTTTGAATCTAAGAAGCAACCTAGAGTCCCATCTGTATAGGACTCCATTCGTCCCTATCTATGGATGCATGCCATCTTAGGTGTACATCCCTTCCTTTCCAATTTCCAGGGAGGGGATGAGCCCCTATATGCTCTCCAATAAGTGCATGACACATGGGCAGATGTCCAAGGGTCAAAGGTCAACGTTTGACCAAAGTCAAAGGATAAGAATTAGCAGGTGACGAAAAATGGCAGGTATTGTCTTAAATTTATCTCATAAATTAAGACAATCCTTTTCTGAACTGAACAAACTCCAGTCAAATCAGGTAAACGTATCTGAGTGAGCACAAACATATTTGGCTCAGTTGAGACAACTTTTGGTGATACAAAAAGAAGAATTTTAGGTTCAATCATGTGCTAGCATGATTTTCTTAAATCTAATTAAATCTAATTCAAATTAATTGAATTGGATTAGTTCAATTGATGATATCTAGATCCAAACCCTTATTTGTGTGATCCAGTTAGGTTCAGTTCTTTATGGTAATGGGATATGTGGTGATCTCCATCATCAATATCATCCAAACTCCTTTCGTTGGATCAGAACTCTTCTGATTCAGATAACTAGAATGATCGATCATCTAAGTCATTCTAATTGCTCCCAAAGTCCACCAGTGACACCTAGCAGTATATGGTGGCAACCCATCAAAACTAAAAATGAACCTCTTGGTGCAGCTACTTATGTGATTAAGTTCTTCTATCTTGAGCTCCGATCAGATTAGGGTTAAGGTAAACTCATCAAACCCTAATTTCTATCATATAATTTAATCATTTGATTCAAGTCCGATGTGAAAACCTTAATAGAAATTTTTTCTATTATTTCACTCTTTGCCATGGCCATGGACTTATGGACTTGATTCTCATGATCATCATAGGGCTGCTCCTCATCCACCGAGGTAGATAGATTTCATCTTGGTGCAATCCAATTTCTACAATGAACATGCTATAGCCAACATACACCTCAGGATTCCGAATGGCTAGGAGATCGAGTCATGGTATAGTCAAACTATAACACCCTCAAGGTGAACTGTCGATGCACCTCAGATCAAAGAATCAGATACACCACTGTAGCTTCGAGTCAGTCATCGATGAGAAGGTAGACTTTCTTATGACTACTCGAGGTGGTTACGCTCAGTGCCCTCATTCTCTAACGAGTACCTATACTCTCGCTCCAATGTCTCTACATCATAGACTCAAGACTCATCTACTACAAAGAAGCGATTGTACACTAACCTTCTGGATCAATTACCATCCTCATGATGATCCTACGGTCAGGAGCATTTTATGAGTTAATAATGAAAATTCTTGTCTTAAATTTTCAACTCTTGAAAATAAGAATTATCATTACTATTAATTCAAGGGATGTATCACATACGGTCAGGAGCATTTTATGAGTTAATAATGAAAATTCTTATCTTAAATTTTCAACTCTTGAAAATAAGAATTATCATTACTATTAATTCAAGGGATGTATCACAGACACTAAATACACATATATGATAGAAAATAACCTATTTTATTATTTATAGTCAAAATTATAATTTTATCTCTAGAAGTGTATTACAAGCATCAGCCAATTTTGGCTTCTAGGGCATACATATCTAACACTCTCTCTCCCCCTCGTCCTCTCTTTCCCCCTCCTCCTGGGCTTCCATTGGTTGGCGACCCCATTTCCCACTGCTGCTGTCATTGCCGCCTATGTCATCGCCCTCGTTGCTACTGCCATACTCGCCGTCATTGCTGCCACCATTATCGCTGCCATTGCTACTTGTTAGATGTGTGTTCTAAAAGCCAGATTGGCTCTCACTTATAATACACTTCTAAAAATAATTTTATAATTTTAACTATAAATTAATAAATAAGTTATTTTTCTATCATAGTGTATATTTATAAGTGTCTGTGATACATTCTTTGAGTTAATGGTAATGATAATTCATATTTTCAAGAGTTAAAAGTTTAAGACATGAATTTTCATAATTAACTCATAAAATATTTTTGACCGCAGGATCATCACGAGGATGGTGATCGATCTGGAAGATTGGTATACGATCATTTTCTTAGGATAGACGTGTCTTGAGTTTATGGTGTGGAGAGACCAAAGTGAGAGTACAGATACTTATTAGAGAACGAGGGCACTGAGCATGCTCACCTCGAGTAGTCATAAGAAAGTCTACCTTCTCATCGATGACTGACTCGATGCTGCAGTGGTGTGTATGGTTCTTTGATCTAAGGTGCATTGATAGTTCATCTTGAGGGTATTATAGTTTGACTACACCATAACTCGATCTCCTAACCATTCAGAATCTTGAGATGTATGTTGGCTATAGCATGTTCATTATAAAAATTGGATTACACCAATAAGGGGATCTATCTACCTTAGTAGATGAGGAGTAGTCCTATGATAATTATGAAATTGAGTCCTTAAGCCCATGGTCATGGTAGAGTAAAGATGATAGAATGAGTTTCTATTAGAATTTCACATTGAACTCGAATTGAATGATTAATTCATATGACGGACATTGGGTTTGACAAGTTCACCTTAACCCTAGTCCTGTTGGGGCTCAAGATAGAAGAATCCAATAACACAGGTAACTACATCAAGAGATTTACTTTGAATTCTGATGGATTGCCACCATATACTGCTAGGTGTCACTAGTGGATTTTGAAAGTAATTAGATTAATTTTGATAATCAATCATTCTAATTGTATGAATCAAAAAGTTCTGGTCCATCGAAAGGTGTTTCAATGATGTCGATGATGAAGATCGTGATATATTCTATTATCATATAGAATTGAACCTAACTGAATTACATAAATAAGAATTTTTTTTTGGATATCATCAATTGAGCTAATCCATTTCGATTGATTTGGATTAGATCCAATCAGGTTCAAGGTAATCGTGCTAGCACACGATTGAGCCTGATTTTCTCCTTCTAAAATCTTTCTAATTCATCGTAATCAATTCAAATTTAATTTGGCTTATTTTTATATTTTAAATGAATTTATTTTCATCTGATTGGAATAAGTTAAGTCAAATTAATTATAGAAATTAAATCCATTCATAGTCAAATTGGACTAGGATCAAAAGTTGACCTATTTGAGAGAATTGAGGGTCACCTGATCAGATACTTTTAAAAAATTCTATAAAAATTATTTTGATTTGATTTTTGAATATATGATAGAGCACAAATTGTACATTGGGTGTACCAAATTTTTTAATTTTTAGAGATGTCTAGAATATGTTATGATAGAGTTTGATTTGCATCAAACTCTTGAGGAAAGAGTCCTAGGCGTAGTGGACTCTTCCTTATCTACTCATGCCACCACCTTCCAAATTGATTTTTGGTGTCAAAATCAAATGGGATCTAGAGATTTTCATGGAGATTAAGTCAAGGTGTCCCAATGGTCAAAAAAATAAGAATTTTGGTCAAAGAGGGACTCTAATTTGGCACTATGCTTTTGTATAAGAACCCTTACACCAAGGCTCTTCATGTAGAAAATTTTTTTCATACCCAAAGGCTGTCATTCTAGATATCCCACATCTCTTTTATCCTCTATCTCCCTCTCTTATACATATCTAAATGTTAGACACAAATCTAAGAAGAAGATTCAATCAAATTTGTGAAGAGTTCAACATCTATGCGATGGTGTTCGTGAGACAGACATGCTATCTTCAAAAATTTTTTGAAGAACTTTCATATTAGATCTAATCTTTGGAAGAAAGATTTATAAGGAGAAGATATTCAGATTCTTTTTGAGTGGATATCGATAGAGGCCAGGCATGTGCGTGGCTCCTTCCAGAACCTCAAAAAATATCAAAATCATCGTAGGATAATCAGATTACTCAAATACGGTATGATATTAAATTTAATTTAATTTTTATTTTAATTTTTAATATTAGATTATCATAATTAAATTTGAGAACTCTTAGATTATATTAGATCATTTAAATTTTTTTTTAAAAAATTCATCTTAGATCTGCACGATCCTATGGCGGAAAATAGAGTTTTTTCTTCAACTGGTATCAGAGCTAGGTTAGCAGTTCTTCAGATCTATCTTAGATCTGATTTTATTTTTATTTATGATCTAATATTAAAATATTTTAGATATCACATTATATAAGATTAAATCTTAAATTATAAAATTAAAAAATTAAATATTTTAGATCTAATATATATAAGATGCATGACTAGACTAGGTATAGAATAGTTCTATGTATAGTCTAGTATGATCATGTATTTATTTTAATTAAATATAATTTTAGATCTATTTAATTTTTATATTATAATTATTATAATCAAATTTAAAAATAAAAAATAAATTTTTTAATTTTTGATTTATTCATATGAGATATGAAAGATGCATGCTTAGACTAGTCATAGAATAGTTCTATAAGGTGTCTAGAATAGTTTTATATTTGATATGATCAAATTTAAAATTTTATTTTTTAGATTTAATATATGATATTTTAGATCTAAAAGTATGCATATTGATGATACATGAGATGTGATAGGAATGGTGTACAGGGCGGAAGCATGAATTTCAACTCAAAAACATGAAATCGTATAAACCAAACTCGAATCCTAGGACCACCTTATTAGCAATTAAATCATATAAAATATATTTGTAATATAAAAGAAAGTCTTAGAACATACCTTTTATCACTAAACCCTAAATTGATCCTAATCGTCGATAGCAGTCCATCAAGGGTTCCACAAGGTGCCCACGTGTTCACCCTCCAACGTTGATCCACACAGAGACTTGATCAAAACACCAGCACCTCTGATTTATATAATTAAAGTTTTAATAATAAGAACTTTAATTAAAAGAACAAGACCTTCTTTAGCCTTTATGTCACCTTCCCTACCTCTCCTTATCTATCTTAATTTTTCTTTATCTTCTTAATTTTTCTTTCTAATCTCTTAGTCTTAAGATGACTTCTTGTCCTTATAAGGACAAGATCTAGACAAGAGAAGAAAAGAAAAAAAATTGGATAAAAAGAAACTCTTATAAGAAAGAAAGATAAATTTCACATCTCTCGGACTCAAGGTATGCACCCTTATTTATAATGTACGTAAGGGTGCCAACACAATTTCTCGCACCCTTAGAAAAAAAAAAAATCTCATGTCCCTTCAGCCAATCTCATGCCTCATTAGAAAATAAGGAGATGTAGACTTAGTACAAGAGGTGCCTTATAGTAGAAGGACTCTTGGACTAATTCTACGTAAGTTATTTATGAAGAGTCGCAATATTTCATCATTGGCGCCATCCTTTTCATCCATTAGATTAGATAAAAGGGCCATCCAATGGCTCTAAAAAGGGACGCCCATTCAGCAAGAAGGTATGGAGATGATCTTTGAATAGTCAAAGTCCTAAGGGACTTTGACTTGGTCAAAGAGGCGTCAAGAAGGAGTGGGCAGCATGGAGTCTTAGGCGGCAAGGAGTCTTGGGCGACAAAGAATCCCAGGTGACAAAAATTAAAAAGAAAATGGAGTTTTTAACTTGTAGAAGGACTCTATATCGCCCCATATCAGATGTCCACACCAATTCAAAATTTTAATGCGACATAACAAATGAAAAAAGTCAAAGAAGGTAGGCGCCAACTAATTCTATGCGCCAAAAAATGCTTTGCACATGAAAGACCTCCCACGCATAAGAAAGAGACTCTCTGGCATGTGGGATTCAGGTATGTGGCACCCCAATTGATGTCCAATCAGTCTAGGTTAATATAATTCAAGACCAAATCCTATTTGGCTCAAATCAGACCTTAATTAGCCCAAATCAGAAGTCGATTCGTATCCAATTTGAATCCAAGTGCTAGGGTTTGCTACATGTGCTAGCATGTTCATGTTGCAAACATGGTCTAATCCAATTAGATCCTTAATCAACTCTCTTTGTGTATGACCCATTGGGTTCCACATCTAATCAGTAGTGAGTCTGAGTGTGATTTGACCTAATCAGGTTAGAACTTAATCAAACTGATTTAGGTCAAAACTAGCCAACTCAATTTGACTTAATTTAGAACACTTTCTAATTTAATGATCAAATTAAAATTTAATTTGATCGAACCCACAAGACTTGATTGACGTCTAGTAACGTATCATGACTTTCCAAAAGATGTGAAATTTTGATGAAAATATCAAAAATACTCTTCAGTGAATATTACCATGCAACTAGATCCTTCAATCTCCCTACGTCCTGAATATGACTTTGGATATGGAAATATGTCAATCCCAATATCATATTCATTTCTCTTTTAATCTTATGATGATGATTTATTTAATAAAATATTAGAAACTATTTCTAATTTTTATCATACTTTGATCAAAGTCTTTCTGAATCATCATTTATTTGAAGCAGGTAGGATGCTATTTTCTCTTATCAGGAGAGATCGATTTCATGTTAACCTACTCACAACCTTCATATATATAATCTACCATATCTAGATCATTCCGTACATAACTGAGTCATGAATGAGTATGAACCAAAATATGGATTTATATATATAAGATTCTATGGTAGTTTCAGGTCAAAGGATTACATGCACAAATTCCACTATGAGAACCATCTATTGACATGTAGATAAGACTCCATTAGATATTCTCAATTTGGATCAATTTAGTGAACTCATTCTCTAATGAGCACCCACATTCTTGTATTAGTGTCATACATAAGTTATTGTGAGATCAATCATCCTCTCAATCGAGCATACAAAGAATGTGCTAGTCTTACCGAAAAATATTGATCCCTAACTCAATGTCCCATCGACTAGGAATATTTAAATTAGGGTTTTAAGATTTTAGGTCTCACTAGTATGATCTCATCATAATCCTAAAACCATAGCCCTAATTTATAGGGTTCATCATAATCTTAAATAAATAATAAGACACTGCATATGATGAAATAAATATCTTTATTTATTTATTAAAAAATGTCATGACATGAGTTT
This sequence comes from Cocos nucifera, assembly GCA_006176705.1. NCBI lineage: Eukaryota > Viridiplantae > Streptophyta > Magnoliopsida > Arecales > Arecaceae > Cocos > Cocos nucifera. The sequence goes on from QRFJ01000297.1 coordinate 819,620, forward strand.
GGAAGACAAAGAACAATCCAAAAATTAATTGGCTTGAGGGCATATTCCTTTCAATCTTCCACTTGCACTAAAGCCAATCGTCCCTTATATTTTAATCCCATACAATCAAGGTGGCGATCAAACAGTTGCAGTGGTAAAGCCTTAGTGAATGGGTCTGCTATGTTGTTCTTTGTGTCAACTCGTTCTATGACTACATCTTGTCTTTCAATAATTTCATGAATGAGATGGAAGCATCTCAGAATGTGTTTGGATTTATGATGAGACCTTGGTTCCTTTGCTTGAGCAACAGCTCCAGTATTATCACAGTAAAGTGGTACTGGATTCTCAATTTCAGGAATAACACCCAATTCAGTGATGAACTTCTTCATCCAGACAGCTTCCTTGGTGGCTTCACTTACAGCTATGTATTCTACTTCAGTGGTTGAGTCAGCTACAGTTGGCTGCTTAGTACTCTTCCAACTTACTGCTCTACCATTCAGAGTAAAGACATATCCTAAAATGGATTTGCTATCATCTTGGGTTTGATTGAAAACTAGAGTCAGAATATGCTTCTAATTTAAGATCAGAATCACCATATACTAGAAAAATATCTTTAGTCCTTCTCAAGTACTTAAGAATATTTTTCACAGCTTTCCAATGATCCTCTCCTGGATCAGCTTGAAATCTACTTGCAATGCCTAAAGCATAAGCAACATCAGGCCTTGTACATAACATGGCATACATTATTGATCCAACAGCCAAAGCATAAGGAATAGAACTCATTCTATTTCTCTCTTCAGGTGTCTTTGGAGACATCTTTTTAGAGAGATGTATGCCTTGACTCATGGGTAAATAACCTCTTTTACTCCCATCCATACTGAAATCTTTTCAGTATTAAGTCAATGTACCTTGATTGGGACAAGCCTAGCATCCTCTTAGATCTATCTCTATAGATCTTTATTCCTAGTATATAGGATGCTTCTCCCAAATCTTTCATGGAAAACTTATTTGATAGCCATAATTTGACTGATTGTAACATTGGGATATCATTCCCAATGAGGAGTATGTCATCTACATACAGAACCAAGAAGACTATGGTTCTCCCACTAGTTTTCTTGTACACACATGGTTCATCAACATTCTTGATAAAACCAAACTCTTTTACTGTTTCATCAAAATGGATGTTCCAACTCCTTGATGCTTGCTTTAATCCATAAATGGATCTCTTAAGCTTGCATACCTGAATTTGGTCTCTCATTTGACTCAAATCCCTCTGGCTGTGACATATAGACCTCCTCCTCAAGAAAACCATTAAGGAAGGCAGTCTTTACATCCATTTGCCATATTTCATAGTCGTGGTATGCTGCTATGGCAAGCATAATCCGAATAGATTTGAGCATGGCAATAGGTGAAAATGTTTCATCATAATCAATCTCCTATTTTTGCCTAAAATCCTTAGCCACCAATCTGGCCTTATAGGTTTCAATTTGACCATCAGCTCCAATCTTTTTCTTAAAAATCCATTTGCATCCAATAGGGTTTATATCCTCTGGTGCATCCACCAAAGTCCATACTTTGTTGGTGTGCATGGATTCCATTTCGGATTGCATGGCAGCCAGCCATTTGTAAGAGTCCTTACTTTTGACTGCTTCCATATAGGTCAGAGGTTCGTCATTCTCAATGACTTGGGCTTCATTGTTCTCAATAATGAAACCATACCTCACAGGTGTATTTCGTACTCTTTTAGACCTATGGATAGGAGTTATGTGTTCTGGTTCTTTTATGTGATTATTTGGTTGAGAAATTTCTATTTATTTTTCTTGAACTTCACTAAGTTCAATATTTCTGCCACTATTCTTTTCTAGGATAAATTTTTTTTTCATGAAAGTGGCATGCCTACTTACAAATACCTTTTGTTCAGTAGGATGGTAGAATAAATATCCTATACTATTTCTAGGATATCCTATAAATAGACATCTGTCTGATCTAGCATCAAGTTTATGTCCAAAATTTCTTTTGACATATGCTGGACAACCCCATATCTTAAGATACTTAAGATTAGGTTTCTTACTTCTCCATATGTCATATGGAGTACTAGATACAGATTTAGAAGGTACTCTATTCAAGATGTAAATTGCAGTCTCCAGGGCATGACCCCAGAAGAAAATAGGTAATTCAGTGAAGCACATCATGGACCGTACCATATCTAATAAGGTATGATTTTTTCTTTCGGCTACACCATTTAATTGTGGTGTATAAGGAGGTGTCCATTCAGAGAGAATCTCTTTAACTTTAAGATAGTCTAGAAACTCACTAGATAAGTATTCTCCTCTCCGATCAGATCGAAGGATTTTTATACATTGTCCAGTTTGTTTTTCGACCATACTTTGATACTCTTTAAATTTATCAAAGGCTTCTGATTTGTGTTTCATAAGATACACATATCCAAACCTAGATAAATCATCAGTGAATGTTATAAAATAAGAGTATCCTCCTCTGGCTTGAGTTGTCATAGGACCACATACATCCGTATGTACAAGTCCTAATAACTCATTTGTCCTTTCTCCATGTCCACTAAATGGAATCTTGGTCATTTTACCCATGAGGCATGATTCACAAGTTCCCAATGATTCATAATCAAAAGGATCAAAGAACTTTTCTTTGTATAACTTGTTAATCCTAGCCTCACTAATATGACCTAATCGACAATGCCAAAGTAAAGTATTATTTATGTCATCTCTCTTACATTTTTTATTTTCATCAATATGAAATATATTGTCATCCAAACATAGAGTCAACAAACCATTGCTAAATATGCCAAAACAAATATTTTCATTAGAATATTTGATCGAGCAACCTTCGCTCGTTACATTAAGACTATAACCTTATTTTAATAACAAGGGTATAGATATAATATTTCTAATGATCTTAGGCATATAATAACAATTTATAAGCTCTAAGATCTTCCTATAGGATAACTTCAATATATTTATCCCTACAGCTTCTGCTTAGATAGACTTTCCTCCAGCATCATAGAGCTTGAAGTCACCTTTCTTCACACTCTTAATTTTCTGCAGCCCCTGCAAAGATTTGTAGATATGAAAACCACAGCCGGTATCTAATACCCAAGAATTTGAAATGAAAGAATTTAATGATAATATAGTATATATCTCATACATACCTTTTGATGCATTATTTGCACCAGACTTCACGATTGCAAGGTAAGCCTTGCAATTCCTCTTCCAATGATCTATTTTGCCACAGTGAAAATAGGTCGTCTGTCCGAAGATCTTCTTCCCTTTTTTCTTCTTATTTATACCACTTTTAGGATTCAACCTTATCTTTGAACCCTTTTTGCCTACCTTCTTCTTAGAGATCCCATCCACAAGAAGAAGAGGAGCTTTATCTTTCTTGATATGGTTTTCTATTATCTTGAGCATATTTAACAGCTCAGGCAAGGAAGAGTTTAGTTTGTTCATGTGATAGTTCATGACAAACTGAGAAAATGATTCTGAAAGTGATTGCAGGATCAAATCCTGACTTAACTCTCCATCCATAATAAAACCTAATTGACTTAATCGAGTGATTAGATCAATTACCATCAAAACATGATTTTGTATGGATGTTCCTTCTATCATTCTTGCATGAAATAATTGCTTAGATATCTCATATCTAGCAGTCCTACTATGCTCTCCATAAAGCTCTTTTAGATTGAGCAATATGGATTGAGTGTCCATGCTATCATGCTGCCTCTGTAATTCATTATTCATAGAGGCAAGTATGATGCATTTGATAGTAAGAAAATCATTTTGCCACATCTTGTATGTGGACTTATCTTCATCTGTGGCATCATTTCTTAATGGCTTAGGATCAAGGGCATCAAGAATATAGAAGAATTTTTTTTGACTGAGTACTATTTTTAGGTTTCTCAATCAGTCAACATAATTTTGACCAGTCAATTTATTTGAATCCAAAATTGAATGCAATGAAAGTGAAGAAGCCATTTAATCTACATAATAAAGAATAATATACAAGCAAATAACTCATGATGACAAACATAATTAAATTAGAACTTTAATTTAATTATGTCTCCCACTATTTAGTCAAAAATCATAACCCTCTTATTGATTTTTTTAGTGAGAATAAGATCTTAATTCTTTATAAAAGGTCTTGTGGTTTCACAACAATCCTGTTATAAGTTCAAAGATAGGAAACTCTTTTCAATTGCATTTTATGCAACTCTCAAAAAACTTTTATTTCTAAAATATTAATAGCCTTATGTTAGCACAACAAACTTTAATATTTTAGTTTAAATAGAACCCTTCATTTCTATACAGTCAAAATGAGATATGACTACTTTTGTGGTTACACAACAAAGCAGTATATTCAAAATGCTATAAGCATCTCAATGCACTAGATTAATATTATATCATTTCTCATGATAGATCTTGTGGTTACACAACAAAATTAATATAGTTCTGGACATAATAAGAACCTAGTATGAAGGAAGGCCTTAATGTAGTGAATATAATACTAAGCATTTCAATCTAGAATTAAATTAATCAAATCGGCCAGGTAAGTGAGAGAGAAGTGGGAGTCCCCCTATTGCTTTTCTTAGACACCAATAAATTGGCCATGTCAGATAATAGAATCAATTAAAAAACTATGTTTTCTTTACCAATCATGAACCATTTATCCTAGACACCGATTGATCAATTAGACATCCCGACTGATACAGCTATAGATTAATTACACTACAACTTAATATAATTTTTAAAAAGGGATTTAAAAGGTCTCGATACACATTCTAATTTAAATCAAACTAAATGTGTAATAGCATCAATTATAATAAAATTTATATATATCTATTAACATGTATAATTATTCTAGGACAACCATCATTATATAGTGAATACTTTCCACTATATCAGGGCAACTTATAAAATAATTTATACATCATAATCTCATTATGATAAATAAAAGAATATGATCTCATCATGCAAATAAACAAAAAAAAAAATATCATACTTTTTCTTTCATGCCATTATATTATAAGCAAAGCATTATATGATTTAACCTAATAAGGCTTGCTCTGATACCACTGATAGAAATGGTGTACAGGGCAGAAGCATGGATTTCAAAGCAAAAATATGAAATCATATAAACTAAATTCGAATCCTAGGACCACCTTATTAGCAATTAAATTATATAACATGCATTTATAATATAAAAGAAAGTATTAGAACATACCTCTTATCGCTAAACCCTAAATTGATCCTGATCGTCGGTAGCAGTTCGTTAGGGGTTCCATCAGGTGCCCACGTGTTCACCCTCCAACATTGATCCACATAAAGACTTGATCAAGACACCAGTACCTCTAATTTATATAATTAGAGTTCTAATGATAAGAACTTTAATTAAAAGGGCAAGACCTTTTTTAGCCTTTATGTCACCTTCCTTACCTCTCCTTATCTATTTTTCTTTTTCTTTATCTTTTTAATTTTTCTTCCTAATCTCTTAGTCTTAAGATGACTTTTTGTTCTTATAAGGATAAGGTCTAGATAAGAGAAGAGAAGAAAGAAAATTAGATAAAAAGAAACTCTTGTAAGATAGAAAGATAAATTTCACATCTCTCGGACTCAAGGTATGCACCCTTATTTATAATGTACGTAAGGGTGCCAACACAATTTCTCGCACCCTTAGAAAAAAAAAATCTCATGTCCCTTCAGCCAATCTCATGCCTCATCAAAAAATAATGAGATGTAAACTTAGTCCAAGAGGTGCCTTAAAGCAGAAGGATTCTTGGACTAATTCTACGTAAGTTATTTACAAAGAGTCGCAATATTTCATCATTAGCACCACCCTTTTCATCCATTAGATCAAATAAAAGGGCCATCCAATGGCTCTAAAAAGGGATGCCCATTCAGCAAGAAGGCGTATAGATGATCTTTGAATAGTCAAAGTCCCAAGGGACTTTGACTTGATCCAAGAGGCGTCAAGAAGGAGTGGGCGACATGGAGTCCTGGGCGGTAAGGAGTCTTGGGCGACAAAGAATCCTAGGTGACAAAAATTAAAAAGAAAATGGAGTTTTTAACTTGTAGAAGGACTCTTTATCACCCCATATTAGATGTCCATGCTAATTCAAAATTTTAACATGACATAACAAATGGAAAAAGTCAAAGAAGGTAGGCACCAACTAATTCTATGTGCCAAAAAATGCTTTGCGCATGAAAGACTTCCCACGCACAAGAGAGAGACTCTCTGGCACATGGGATTCAGGTATGTGGTACCCCAACTAAAGCCCAATCAATCTAGATTAATCTAATTTAAGATCAAATCCTATTTGTCTCAAATCAGATCTTAATTAGCCCAAATCGAAAGCCAATTCGAATCCAGGTGCTAGGATTTCCTACATGTGCTAGCATGTTTATCTTGCAAATATGGTCTAATCCAATTAGACCCTTAATCAACTCTCTTTGTGTGTGATCCATTGGATTCCACATCTAACCAGTAGTGAGTCTGGATGTGATTTAAGCTAATCAGGTTAGAACTTAACCAAACCGATTTAGGTCAAAACTAGCCAACCCAATTTGACTTAATTTAGAATACTTTCTAATTTAATGATCAAATTAAAATTTTAATTTGATCGAACCCATAAGGCATGATTGACGTCTAGAAATGTATCGTGACTTTCCAAAAGATGTAAAATTTTGATGAAAATACTAGAAATATCCTTCAGTGAAAATTACCATGCAACTTGATCCTTCGATTTTCCTACATTTTGAATATGACTCTGGATATAAAAATATGTCAATCCTAATATAATATTCATTTCTTTTTCAATCTTATGATGATGATTCATTTAATGAAACATTAGAAACCATTTCTAATTTTCATCATGCTTTGATCAAAGTCTTTCTGAATCATCATTTGTTTGAAGCAAGTAGGATGCTATTTCCTCTCATCAGAAGAGATCGATTCCATGTTAACCTACTCACAACCTTCATATATATAATCTACCATATCCAGATCATCTCGTACATAACTGAGTCATGAATGAGTATGAACCAAAATATGGATTTATATATATAAGATTCTATGGTAGTTTCAGGTCAAAGAATTACATGCACAAATTTTACTATAAAACCATCTATTGACAGGTAGATAAGACTTCATTAGATATTCTCGATTTGGATCAATTCAGTGAACTCATTCTCTAATAAGCACTCACATTCTTGTATTAGTATCATACACAAGTTATTGTGAGATCAATCATACTCTCAATCGAGCATACAAAGAATGTGCTAGTCTTACCAAAAAATATTGATCCCTAACTCAATATCCCATCGACTAGAAATATTTAAATTAGGGTTTTAAGGTTTTAGGTCTCACTGGTATGATCTCATCATAATCCTAAAACCATAGCCCTAATTTATAGGGTTCATCATAATCTTAAATAAATAATAAGACATTGCATATGATGAAATAAATGCCTTTATTTATTTATTAACAAATATCATTACATGAGTTTGGAAGATAAAAAATAGCCCAAAAATTAATTGGCTTGAGGGCATATTCCTTTCAAGATGTATGCAAGATATGTATTAGTTAGATCTTTTTATATGTGATATATGATCTAACTAGTTTTGTAGTAAAAAATTATATTTTTGATTAAGAAGTTTTCCATGGCTGTCTGATCATAAGAATAAAGTAGGATTTAAAGATCCTCTCCTCCCATTCGATGGGATGTTCTTATGATGTGTAGGGATGCAGCGCATTCGTCCTTAATAAAAAATCAGAACTTATTTTTCTATAAAATCCTAGATCCTAAAATCCTAAGGTTTTCATTATGTATTTTGTTCATGAATCCAAAACTTAATTAAGAATTAAAATTATAAAATTAATTAGATCTAAAAATTATGAATTTTTAGATCTAGGACATATTCATAAAATTGGGTTCAGACTTGGCTAGCTCAATTAGGTCTAGCGATTAATCAAACTGAGTCAAGAGTTGGTTAAGTGAGATAAAAAAAAGCTTAGATTTGACTAGCCTAATAGGATTAAGTCTGGATCAAGATCGAATCACATTGAGATGTGACTCGATCAAGTCAAGATTTAATTTTGCTCTATGGTTCGAGCCTTTATTGTAGGCTAATCCAATTAATTCTGATTCGTTAATTTGATGTCTAAAGTAAGTCTGGTAGATATGATCGACTGGTTTTTAATTGAGAGTTATTCGATCTGAATGCATTCTTATCGAGTTAATGGCATATCCCTTCCATCGGTCTTACTTATCTGGCTATTTATGTCGATCTAGCTCTGATTTGAGGTGGCTAACAATTTGAGCCAACCCATGCAACTAGGTTAGTCATAATTGTTATGACTAAATTAAGTTTAAAGAGACCTAAATTAAATCTCTCTAAGAAAATATTAAGTTTAAGGTCTTCCACCATTGTAGATGTGCAGGCCTTTCTTGGAGTTGATTGTTCTCAACTAGATATAGTGGTTTAGTTGTACCAAAAATATGCAACCGTATCTATTAGGCATTGGATGCTACGGATTAGAGGATGGATTGAGCTCAATATTTTGGATATGGTGAGGGATAGGAATCTAATTTATGCAAATGATGGATCTGACTTAACTAAGGAGTGGATCAATATTCCAGACACGATGAGATTCACGAATTAAAGATCAAGTTAGGGTGCACCATGATTAGAGAATCATTGGATAAGAGTTATCCACTCATCGATTGATCCATCATCAATAATCGTTAGGTGAGGTGGTGAGTCAGTTGGTGGGATCGCACCACCTACTAAATATCAATAATCATGAAAATTTTTGCATCTCTACCAAGAGAATATAGGGACTTGAGTAAATAGTGGAAGCTTAATTTATTTAAAAATAAAATTTATAAATAAATTAATTAAATCTAATTATAAAATCTAACTAGAAACTTTAATTCTTTATAGAAAAATATCTGTGTTCAATCGACTAGTCCGTATCTTGGACACCCATAGACTAATCGGATCCAACTACAAGGATTGGCTTTGAAACTTCAAAATTATTTTGGATTTTGAGAAGTTGACTCATGTGTTGAAATAGGATCCTCCCATCTTACCAGCCTATCCATCCGTTGATCAGAGAGCATCTCTCGAGAAGTGGATGAATGAAAATAACAAAGTCAGGTATTACATATTGGATTCGATATCTGATAAGCTCCAACATCAATATGAAGACATTAAGACTAGCCATCAAATGTTGGCTCACCTACAAGAGTTATTTGGTGAACAGAGTCATGCAGCCAAATATTAAGTCACTAAAAAATTATTTAAGACTCAAATGCATGATGGGCAGTCGGTCCAAGATCATTGTCTAATGATAATCAAGAACTTAGAAGAACTTGAAAAGCTCAATGTCAAGTTAGATCAGGATCTATAGACTGACATAATTCTGCAGTCTTTGACTGATTAGTATAGGTAGTTCATCATGAACTACCATATGCATAAACTTTAGAATACCTTGACTGAGCTCATGAATATGCTGGTTATTGTTGAGCTTTTTATGAAAGATTCTAAAGGATCAGTACTTACTTTGGAGCAGACTTCTTCCAAGAGAAAATCTTTTGAAAAGAAGAAGAAGTCCATGAAGAAGTAGAAGGTGGATGGTGGAAAGAAGAAGAAGGCAGAGCCAAAGAAGAAGGCTGCTGATAAAGAAAAATATTTTCATTATAATACTAACGGCCATTGGAAGCAGAACTGCCCTCTTTACTTGGCCAGCCTAAAGAACAAGAAGGAGGTAGGTTCTTCTGGAGGTATGCTTATTATACAATCTAATCTTATAATTTCTTCTACATCCAGTTGGATGCTTGACTCTAGTTCAAGTGCTTGCACTTCTATGTAGAATCTTGAGGATAGTAGGAGGCTGAGGAATGGTGAGATAATCCTATGCATCGAGAATGGTGCAAGAGTTGCCTCTGTGGCTGTGGAAACCTATCCTCTATGATTACCATCAGAATTAGACTTAGTACTTAGAGACTATTTTTATGTATCTACAGCAAGCAGAAATTTGATTTCTATTTCATATTTAGCATAGGAAGGTTATGTAATTAGTTTTTTTAAGGACCATTATAATATTCTTTATGAAAGAAATAAAATTGTAAGTGGTTTTCTTATAAATGATCTCTATCAGTTATATATTGACGTTTCTATTTTTAATATCGAGCAAAACATTAATGCCATAGGATCAAAGCGACCTAGGGATAGTCTAAATGATAGGTATCTTTGGCACCATAGGCTAGGTCATATAGTTGAAGATAGGATTAACAAATTGAAAAAATCTGGGCTGAGTCCATTAACTTTCGGTCATATTCGATTTGTGAATCATGCCTTCATGGAAAAATGACCAAGCTTTCTTTTATGGGACATGGGAGAAGGGCCACAGACCTGCTTGCCCTAGTATATACTGATGTATGTAGCCCATTTGATGTGCCAGCCAGGGATAATTACATCTACTTTATCATCTTTATCGATGATTTATCTTGGTATGGGTATGTGTATTTGATGCGACACAACTCTAAAGCTTTTGAAAAGTTCAAGAAATTTAGACTCGAAGTAGAAAAACAAATAGAAAAACCCATAGTACCTATTGGGTGTAAATAGATCTTTAAGAGAAAGATAGGTGCCGATGAAAATGTAGAGACATTCAAAGCAAGGCTCGTAGTGAAAGGGTATAGTCAGCGTGAAGGCATTGACTATCAGGATACTTTTTTGCCAGTAGCCATGCTCAAATCCATCCGCACATTGCTTGCTATTATAGCCTATTTTGATTATAAAATTTGGTAGATGGACATGAAAACGACATTCTTAAATGGATATCTTGAGGAAGATATCTATATGGAACAGCCGCTGGGTTTCACATCTAGTGATACTGGTCACAAGATCTGCAAGCTGCAAAAGTCCATATATGGACTTAAGCAAGCATCTCAGGGCTGGAATGCTCGTTTCAATGATGTGATCAAATCATTTGGATTCATCAAGAACGAGGAAGAGTTCTGTATTTTTAAAAAGATCAGTAGAAGTATTGTTATCTTTCTCATACTGTACATAGATAACATCCTCCTAATTGGGAATGATATTTTCATGTTGACTACAGTCAAAATGTGGTTGTCTGAAGAATTCTTCATGAAAGACCTAGGAGAGGCATCCTTGATTCTAGGAATTAAGGTCTATAGAGATAGACCAAATAGGATGCTAGGTCTCTCATAGAAGATGTACATAGAGGAGGTGCTAAATTGGTTTAGCATGGAAAACTCTAAGAGGAGATTGGTGCCCTTCAGATATGGCATTCATCTCTCTAAGAAGATGTGTCCCAACACACCTGAGGAGATTGAACGCATGAGCAAGATCCCTTATGCTTCAGTAATAGGGAGTTTCATGTATGCCATGCTATATACACGACCTGATATTTTCCATACCGTGAGTGTCACGAGTAGGTATCAGTCGAATCCAGATAAAGAGCACTGGACTTCTATGAAATGTATCCTTAAGTACTTGAGAAGGACTAAGGATATATTTTTAATCTTTGATAATGGAGAACTCTAGGTCCAGGGATATATAGACTCAAATTTTATGTCTGATATAGATGATCAAAAGTCGACATCTGAAAGTTTGTTTATTTGTAATGGTGGTGCTATCAGTTGAAAACGTTTCAAGCAGATGATGATAGCAGTTTCCACCATGGAAGCCGAGTACATCATTGCATCAGAAGCTGCAAAGAAGGTGTTCTAGTACAAGAAGTTTGCCACAGAGCTTAGAGTGATGCCATCAGATGCCGTCCCGTTATACTATGACAACAATGACTTCATAGCCCTAGCTAAGGAGCTGAGGTCTCATCAGAAATTCAAGCACATTAAGCGGCGATACCACCTCATCCGCGATTACCTCGAGAAGGGATATGTTGAGGTCAAGAGAGTCGACACTGCAGATAATGTAGTTGATTCGCTGACAAAGCGATTGAGTTAGCAGAAGATCAAACCCCAGCTTGAGAAGATGGGACTTAGATTTGTAGCCAATTGGCTTTAGGTGTTTGTTAGATGTGTGCCCTAGAAGCCAGATTGGCTGTCACTTATAATACACTTCTAAGGATAATTTTATAATTTTGACTATAAATTAATAAATAAATTATTTTTCTATTATAGTGTGCATTTAAAAGTGTCTATGATACATCCTTTGAGTTAATAGTAATGATAATTCATATTTTCAAGACTTGCAAATTTATGATATGAATTTTCATAATTAACTCATAAAATGCTCATGACCGTAGGATCATCATGAGGATGATGATCGATCCAGAATGTTGGTGTACGATCATTTTTTTAGGATAGACGTATCTTGACTCTACGGTGTGGAGACACTGGAGCGAGAGTATAGGTACTTGTTAGAGAATGAGGGCACTGAGCGTGACCATCTCGAACAGTCATAAGAAAGTCTACCTTCTCATCGATGACTGATTCGATGCTGCAGTGGTGTGTATAGCTTTTTGATCTAAGGTGCATTGATAGTTCACCTTGAGGGTGTTATAGTTTGACTATACCATAACTCGATTTCCTAGCCATTCGAAATTCTAAGGTGTATGTTGGCTATAGCATGTTCATTGTAGGAATTAGATTGCACCAATAAGGGGATCAATCTACCTCGGTAGATGAGGAGTAGCCCTATGATAATCATGAGATTAAGTCCTTAAGCCCATGGCCATGATAGAATGAAGATGATAGAAAGAGTTTCTATTAGGGTTTCACATTGGACTCGAATCGAATGATTAATTCATATGACGGTTACTGGGTTTGATGAGTTCACCTTAACCCTAATTCTGTCGGAGCTCAAGATAGAAGAACCCAATCCATAGGTAACTACACTGAGAGGTTTGCTTTCAATTCTGATGGGTTGCCACCATATACTGCTAGGTGTCACTGGTGGATTTTGGGAGCAATTAGAATGATTTTGATGATCAATCATTCTAATTGTATGAATCAGAAAAGTTTTGGTCGATCGAAAGGTATTTCAATGATGTCGATGATGGAGATCATGACATATTTCATTACCATATAGAATTAAACCTAATTAGGTCACACAAATAAGAGTTTGGGTCTGGATGTCATCAATTGAGCTAATCCAATTCGATTGATTTGGATTAGATCCAATCTGGTTCAAGGTAATTGTGCTAGCACACGATTGAGCCTGACTTTCTTCTTCTAAAATCTTTCTGATTCATCGCAACCAAGTCAAAATTGATTTAACTCATTTTTATATTTTGAATGAATTTATTTTCATTTGACTGGAATAAGTCCAGATCAGATTAATTGTAGGAATTAAATCCATTCATAGTTAAATTGGACTAGGGTCAAAAGTTGATCTATTTGAGAAAATTGAGAGTCACCTAATTAGATGCTTTTATAAAATTCTTTAAATATTATTTTGATCTAATTTTTGGATATGTGATAGAGCATAAATTATACATTGGGTGAATCAAATTTCATGATTTTTGAAGGTGTCTAGACTAAGTTATGATAGAGTTTGATTTGGATCAAACTCTTGAGGGAAGAGTCCTAGGCGTAGTAGACTCTTCCTTATCTACTCATGCTGCCACCATTTAGATTGATTTTTGGTATCAAAATCAAATGAGATCTAGGGATTTTCATGAGATCAAGTCCAGGAGTCCCAATGGTTGAAAAAATAAGGATTTTGATTAAAGAGGGACTCTAACTTGGTGCTATATTTTTGTATAAGAACCCTTGCACCAAGGCTCTTTATGTAGAAATTTTTTTTCATATCCAAAGATTGCCATTCCAGATATCCCACGCCCCCTCTATCCTCTCTCTCCCTCTCTTCTACATGCCTAAAATGTTAGGCACAAATCTGAGAAGAAGATCTAATCAAATTTATGAAGAGTTCAATATCTGTGCGACGTTGTTCGTGAGATGGACACGTTGCCTACAAAAAGTTTTCGAAGAACTTTCAGATCAGATTCAGATTTGATTTTTGAAAAAAAGATTTATGAGAAGACATCTAGATCCTTAAGTGGATACTGGTAGAGGCCAGACGCATGCGTGGCTTCTTCTAGAATCTCAAAAAACATCAGGATCATCGCAGGATAATCAGATTACCTAAACAAGATATGATATTAAATCTAATTAAATTTTTATTTTAATTTTTAATATTAGATCATCATGATTAGATCTGAGAACTCTTAGATTAGATCGAATCATTTAAAAATATTTAGAAAAATCCATCTCAGATCTGATCAGATCTGCATGATCCTACGATGGAAAATAAGATTTTTTCTTCACCTCTGCCATTGTGCTTGAACCGATCGCAAGTAACTTAATCTGATCTCGATCGATTGGTCGTAGGTTAGAATTTTTTTTTTATTTGTTCTTTCAATCTAGGGGCCACATGTATGAAGGAAAATCTTGATTTTTCGATCCAGGTTCATTCAGATCTGATCAGATCAAGAGATATATTTCAAAAATTTTCTCTTTGATCTATATCAGATCTGAGATATTTTAGATCTGATTAATATTATTTTAATAAATAAAATAAATAAGAATAAATTAAATCAAATTTAATTTACCTGATTTGGGTAATCCTATTACCCTATTAATGATCCTGTATGCAGTGGAAGGTTCTGGATCTAGCCACGCAAGCACCTGGCCTCTACTGGTATCCACTCGGGCTAGATCTGGAGATCCTCTTCTTCTCTATCACATCTCCAAAAATCAGATCTGGATCTGATCTGGAGGATCTTCAAAACTCCTTTTGAAGATCAGCAGTCGTCCTTTGCAGCAGCGCAGCCTTCTTGCTTTTGATCGCCTTTCTCTTGATTGAATCGCACCAACAAAAATCCAAAACTCCTTTTGGATGTGGAGAGCAAGGGGAGAAGGTGGTTTGGCATGGAGAAGGAGGGGAGAGGCAGCCTTGGAGCGTATGGAAACTCTTAGCCTCTTTGAGTTGGGTACAGGGTCTTATTTATAGACTAACTGTGATCCAACTCCTTTTCTTCCCAACCAATCACAACCCTTTGTGAAATCAGATCTAAATCTGATTGGTGGGAATAGAGTCCCTTGGATTCCTCCTTAGAGGGTGCCTAAGACCAGTCAAACTGGATTCTTAGAAGAACTCTAATTGGAATCCAAAAGGGAGGTGGAGTCCTTGTCCAACAAGGACTCCTAGGCGCCTCCAACTTAGGCGCACACCTAGGGTGGCGTGCGCCCTCCTCCTTGCCAGGTTCTGGCAGGGGGACAGGCCCCCACCAGCTCTCCAATAGATGCATGACATGTGGTCAAAAGTCAAAGTGTCAATGGTCAACGTTTGACCAGTCAAAGGTAGACTTTTGACCAAAGTCAAAGAACAAGAAATGACAGGTGACCAAAAATGGCAGGTAATGTCTTACAAAATAAGACAACCTTTTCTGACTTGGACATCCTTCCAGTCAGACCATATGAAGGCCTCTGATTGAGCACAAACTCCTTTGGCTCAGACAGGACAACTTATTTATGATAGAAAAAGAAGAACGTTAGGTTCAATCGAGTGCTAGCACGATTTCCTTGAACCTAATTGAATCTCATTCAGATCAATAAAACTAGATCAGTTCAATTGATGATCACCAGATTCAAACCCTTGTTTGTGTGACCCAGTTAGGTTCAGTTTTGTATGATAATGGGATATGTCATGATCTCTATCATCGACATCATCGAAACTCCTTTCGATGGATCAGAACTCTTCTGATTCGAACAGCTAGAATGATTGATCATCTAAATCATTCTAATTGCTCCCAAAATCCACCAATGACGCCAAGCAGTATATGGTGGCAACCCATCAGAGCTGAATGAGAACCTCTTGGTGCAGCTACCTGTGTGATTAAGTTCTTCTATCTTGAGCCCCGATCAGATTAGGGTTAAGGTAAACTCGTCAAACCCTAGTTTCTATCATATGATGTAATCATTCAATTCGAGTCCAATGTGAAAATCTAAATAGAAACTCTTTCTATTATTTCACTCTGCCATGGCCATGGGCTTTTGGACTTGATTCTTATGATTATCATAGGGCTGCTCCTCTACCATCGAGGTAGATAGATTCCATCTTGATGCCATCCAGTTCCTACAATGAACATGCTATAGCCAACATACACCTCAGGATTCCATATGGCTAGGAGACCAAGTAATGGTGTCGTCAAACTATAACACCCTCAAGGTGAACTACCGATGCACCTCAGGTCAAAGAATCAGACACACTACTGCAGCATCGAATCAGTCATTGACGAGAAGGTAGACTCCCTAATGACTACTCGAGGTGGTCACGCTCAGTGCCCTCATTCTCTAACGAGTACCTGTACTCTCGCTCCGGTGTCTCCACACCGTAGATTCAAGACTCATCTACTAAAGAGAAGTGATTGTACACCAACCTTCCGGATCAATCACCATCCTTGTGATGATCCTATGGTCAGGAGCAATTTATGAGTTAATAATGATTATTCATGTCTTAAATTTTCAACTCTTGAAAATATGAATTATCATTGCCATTAACTCAAAGGATGTATCACAGACACTAAATACACATATGTGATAGAAAATAATCCATTTATTGATTTTAGTCAAAATTATAATTTTGCCCCTAGAAGTGTATTATAAGTGTCAGTGAATTCTGGCTTCTAGGGCACATATATCTAACAATCTCCCACTTGTCCTAAAGCCAATTGGCTATAAGTCTAAGTCCCATCTTCTCAAGGTGGGCTTCGAACTTCTGCTGGTCCAACGGCTTTATAAGTGGATCTGCCACATTATCTACGGAGTCGACTCTCTTGACCTCGACGTAATCCTTCTCGAGGTAATCATAGATGAGGTGGTATCGCCGCTCAATATGCTTGGATTTTTGGTGAGACCTCGGCTCCTTAGCAAGGGCTATGGCGCCATTGTTGTCGCTATATAGAGGAATGACATCTGATGGCATTACTCCGATTTCTACAGTAAACTTCTTATACCAGAATGCTTCCTTCGTAGCCTCTGATGCAGCGATATATTTTGCTTCCATGGTGGAATCTGCTATCATGATTTGCTTGAAATTCTTCTAGCTGACAGCACCACCATTGCACACAAACAGACTGCCAGATGTCGACATTCGATCATCTATATCAGACATGAAATCTGAGTCTGTGTATCCCTAGACTTGGAGTTCTCCATTACCAAAGACCAACATTATATCCTTAGTTCTTCTCAAGTACTTAAGGATACATTTCACAGAAGTTCAGTGTTCTTCACCTGGATTTGACTGATATCTACTTGTGACACTCACAGCATGAGCTATATCAGGTCGTGTACATAGCATGGCATACATGAGGCTCCCTATTGCAGAAGCATAAGGGATCTTGCTCATGCGTTCTATTTCCTCAGGTGTGCTAGGGCACATCTTCTTGGAAAGATGAATACCATGTCTGAAGGGTATTAATCCCCTCTTAGAATTTTCCATACTAAACCTCTTTAGTACTTCCTCTATGTACATCTTCTGTGAAAGTCCTAGCATCCTATTCGGTCTATCCCTATAGACCTTAATTCCTAGAATAAAGGATGCTTCACCTAGGTCTTTTATGGAGAATTCCTTGGACAACCACATTTTGACTGTCGTCAACATGGGAATATCATTCCCAATAAGGAGGATGTCATCCACGTACAATATAAGGAAGATAACAGCGCTCCCACTGACCTTTTTGAAAACACATGGTTCCTCTTCGTTTTTGATGAAACCAAACTTTTTGATCACATCATTGAAACGAGTGTTCCAGCTCCGAGATGCTTGCTTAAGTCCATATATGGACCTTTGCAGCTTGCAAACCTTATGATCAGTATAACTGGATGTGAAACCTAATGGCTGTTCCATATAGATATCTTCCTCAAGATATCCATTTAGGAATGCCGTTTTCACGTCCATTTGCCATATTTCATAATCGAAATAGGCTGCAATGGCAAGCAATGTGCGGATGGATTTTAGCATAGCCACTGGGAAAAAACTATCCTGATAGTCAATACCTTCGCATTGACTATAACCTTTTGCCACTAGTCTAACCTTGAATGTCTCCACATTCCCATCTGCACCAATCTTTCTCTTGAAGATCCATTTACATCCAATAGGTACTGTACCTTCTGGTGGATCTACCAAGGTCCAGACTTGATTTGAGTGCATCGAGTCAATTTCTGACTGCATTGCCTCTAGCCATTTCTCGGAGTCGATATCTGATATCGCCTCATTGTAGGTTTTGGGATCATCACCATGAGCACCATTACCTACGAGGAATATTTCCTCTACTTCCTCTGAAATAATACCTAAGTATCTCTTAGGGGGATGGGAAACTCTTTTCGATCTATGAGGTGGAAGAGGTAGTGTTCTTATTGGCTCAAACTGATTAGGTTCCACTTGGTCCTTAGCTCGTTCCACTTGTGAGACTTTCTCATCAAGCTTGATCTATTTTCCAATGCCGCTGTCTTGAATAAACTATTTTTCAAGAAAGATGGCATGTCGACTCACAATCACATTGTGGTCTTCTGGAATGTAGAAATATTATCCTAATGACTCTTTAGGATATCCTATGAATCGAGCTCTAAAGGACCTAAACTCTAACTTGTCCGCTTGTTGTCTTTTGACATGAGTCGGACAACCCCAAATTCTGAGATGACTCAGACTTGGTTTCTTACCATGCCATATCTCATACGGTATGGTAGGAACGATTTTAGAGGGAACCTTATTCAGTAGATAGATTGAAGTTAACAATGAGTGTCCCCAAAGGAAATCAGGGAGGTCTGTGAAGCTCATCATGGATCAAATCATATCCAATAGAGTCCGATTTCTCCATTCTGAAATCCCATTGAGTTGAGGTATTCCTGGTGGAGTCCATTGAGAGACTATGCCATTTTCCTTTAGATAGTCTAGGAATTCTCGGCTAAGGTATTCACCTCCTCGATCTGATCAAAGAACCTTAATGGGTTTTCCTGTTTATTTTTCTACATCATGTCTGAATTCTTTGAACTTTTCAAAAGCTTCAGACTTGTGTCTCATAAGATACACATACCCATACCTAGACAGATCATCGATAAAGGTAATGAAGTAGACAAAATTGCCTCTAGCTGGCACATCAAATGGGCCGCACACATCAGTATGTACTAGGACAAGGAGATCTGTGGCCCTTTCCCCATGTCCTACAAAAGGGAGTTTAGTCATTTTGCTCTGAAGACAAGATTCATAAGTTGGATATGACTCGGAAGTCAACGGACTTAATAGCTCATTTTTCTCCAATTTATTGATCCTATCTTCTGCTATATGACCTAGTCTCAGGTGCCATAGATATCTGTTGTTTAGACTATCCCTAGGTCGTTTGGCATTCACGTTTTGCTTGATAGTTAAAACAGGTACATCAATATGTAGCTGATAAAGATCATTAATAAGGAAACCATTTGCAATTTTATTTCTTTCATAAAGAATGTTACAATGGTCCTTAAAGAAGGTGATCACATAACCTTCTTATGCTAAGTATGAAATAGAAATCAAATTTCTGCTAGCTGCAGGCACAAAATAACAGTCTTTCAAAACTAAGTCTAAACCAGATGGTAATTGAAGAGGGTATGTTCCCACGGCTACTGCAGCAACTCTTGCTCCATTATCGACACGTAGGATCATGTCTCCATCCCTCAGCCTCCTGCTATCCTCAAGACCCTACATAGAAGTGCACAGATGAGCACTAGAATCAGAGTCAAGCACCCAACTGGATGTAGAAGAAACCGTAAGGTTAGACTCAATAACGAGCATACCTCTAGAAGGACCTTCCTTTTTGTTTTTCAGGGTGGCCAGGTAAGTAGGGCAGTTCCGCTTCTAATGGCCGTCACTATTGCAATGGAAACACTTTCCTTTGACATCGGCCTTCTTCTTTTTTGATCCTTCGACGCCGTAGGGGGTGGGGTGCCGAGGGGCAGTGGTTATGGGATGGGTGGTGTGAGGCGGATGGGGTGTGCAGGGGACATGAAGCGATGTCAGTGATGGGTCGGGTGGGGGGTCGTGGGTGGTGGGCGGTGGAGGGGCGCCGTAGCGGGTGGGGGGCCATTATGTGTACATGGGCGGTGCATGGGCTAGGAGGGCCAGGGGGCTGCGACTGGTGGGGGCGGACAGGGGTGCATGGAGCATGGAGGGCGGTGGTGATGGATTGGGTGGAGGGCCGCGGTGGTGGGCGGTGGAGGGGAGCCGTAGGGGGCTGGGGTCGGGCAATGGTGGGCACGTAGGCGGCACAGGGCTGGGGTCGGGTGGGGCCACGATGCATGGTGGGTGGATGGGGGTGCATTGGGCATCCACCGGTGGCGTGATGGCTAAAGTGGGGAGCCGCAGGTGGTGGGTGACGGAGGGGAGCTGTAGGGGTGGGGGGTTTCGATGGGTGGGGGGCGGAGGATCCGTAGGGGGTTTAGTCCTTAGTAATTTATGAAATTTTAATAAATAAAAAAATAAGACTCTATAATAATAATAATTAAAAATTAGATATTTTTTATAATTAAAATAATTAGCTTTGTAATTATATTTTTATGCTTTTATTTATCATAGTTTAATCTTTTCACCATATTTAGTTCTTATATTTCATTATGATTATGATTTATTATTTTAATTTGCATAAACTAAAGATTTTAATTTCTAATGCATATGAACTATCCGTTCTGGGATTCGATCGAGTTTTGATCAAGGATATGAGTCGAGAACCCATCCAGGATTTGGATCATGATCCGAATCGGATCTCGGTCTTGGATCCTATTCGGGATCTCTGGGATCATGTTCGGGATCCAATTCAAGATTTGGGTTATGATCATTCGACGTATCCGATTTTGGTTTGGATCCTGTTCGGGATCTGGTCTGGGATCCTGTTTAGGATCCGATCTGGGATCCTATCTACTAATGGTTTAATGCATGCTTCGATATAACCTTAGACTCCTATTCAAGAGTCGATCATAGGATCCCCAAAACGGACTCTGTGAATGATTCTTGGATGCCCCAATTTGGATAGTTTAAAAAATACATGAATATTTTATTATTGTCATAGTGTTCTATGTTCTATTATGGGAAATTCTATCGTAGTTATCTTGTTTGTTCTCTGGGTACATATTATATGTGGTTAGTATGATCCATCTATATTGTGTCCTTGGAGAACTGTAGGGAGATGCTACCAGATTTTTTTTGGATATGGAACAAAGAATAAAGCTATAGCAACAATAAAAGTGATGCATTTTTGAAAGGGATAGGACCACACCTATTAGGAAGGAGTTGGAGTTAGGATTCATGAATCATTATTTTTTGTTGTCAGATAGATATTGACAAAAGTTGGATGAATATCAGGGGTATTTTCCTACATGAATATCGAAATGATGTTCGAGATTTTATTGAATTTGCATGGTATAAGGCTGATAGTGCCAGTCGGATAAAGTGTCCATGCAAAAGATGTGTTAATATGATGTATCATCGCATATCACTTGTTGAGGAGCATCTGCTATATTTTGGTATGGACAAGAAGTATACTCGTTGGATATGGCATAGGAAGGATGATTCGAATGAAGTTGTATACGACGATGATGATATCAAAGATGATATTGATGCTATTGAATTAGTGAAACATGGTGATATAGGTTCACTATTGGATGATTTACATCAGGATGTTAGCTCAAATATACCCATGAGTGCTAGTGCATCTTAAGGTGGTTCTGATCATGAATACAATATTAATGAGGTAGAAGGGACTTCTGACCAGTTTGCAAAGCTTGTTCGGGATGCACGAGAGACACTCTACCTAAATTGTGTGAAGTTCTCCAAGTTAGAGTTTTCGATAAAATTGCTTCATATTAAAACTATGAATCGATGGAGTCAGAAGTCTTTTGATCAAAATTTAGCATTGATCAAAGCAGCTGTTCCTGATTGATCGACACTTCCAAAATCATATACTGAAGTAAAAATGTATATGCGGAAATTAGAACTTTGCTATATTCCTATACATGCCTGCAAAAATGATTGTATATTATTTTACAAGGAGAATGAACAAGCAAGTGAATGTCTGTAATATGGTGAGCCTAGGTACAAAACTGATAATAGGAAAAGAAAGAAGATACCTCATAAGATTTTAAGATATTTTTCATTGATTCCAAGACTTCAAAGGTTGTATATGTCCATAAAGATAGTTGAAGAAATGAGATGGCATTATGAACAATGGGTTTTGGTGGAGAACATACTTAGCCATCCAGCTGACTCTATAGTATCGAAAGACTTCGATGCAAAGCATTCGATATTTAAGAGTGACCCGTGCAATATCCAGCTTGGTCTATGATAGATGGATTTAATCCTTTTGGTAATTTGAGTACTTTCTATAGCATGTGGCCTATGATGCTAGTTGTATATAATGTGTCACCTTGGAAATGCATAAAAGAGCCATTTATTTTTATGTTACTATTGATTTTAGGTCTGAAAGCACCATGTAATGAAATTGATGTATATCTACGACCCTTAATCGATGATCCGAAGGACCTATGAAAAAATGGAGTACAGACATACGATTCTATCAGTCGAAGAAATTTTAAGTTGCATGCATCAATTTTATGGACCATAAATTATTTTTTTGTATATGGAAACTTATCTAGGTGGAGTACCAAGGGATATCTGGCATGTCCAATATACAATAAGGATACGTCCTTCTTATATTTAAAGCATGGAAGAAAAATCTGCTTTATGGATCATCGATGGTTTCTACCTGCTAATCACTCTTGGAGGACTCGTTATAACCAATATTTTGATGGTAAGTCTGACCGACATCCACCACCTAAGAAGTTAAATGGACTGAAAGTTTTAGAACAACTTGAAGTCGTTGGAAATATGAAATTTGAAAAAATATCGGATACTCATAAGCACAAGCGTACTGAAGCTGAGCTGAATTAGATAAAGCAAAGCATATTTTTTAAACTACCATACTGAAAGTAGTTACTACTTCATCATAACCTGGATGTGATGCACATTGAGAAGAATATTTGTGATAATATCATCGATATAGTATTGAACATCCCAGAAAAAATAAAAGATAATTCAAAAGCTTGCCTTGATTTGCAGGAAATGGGAATCCAGTCGAAGCTGCATTTAGTTCATCGAGGTAATAAATTTTTTATGCCACCTACATGTTATTCACTTTTTGGTGAGGAGAAGAAGAGTTTCTATGGATGGTTCAAAACTGTAAAGTTTTCTGGTGTTTATGCTTCAAATGTATCACGATGTGTTGGCAATAATGATGGTAATATCTCTAGCATAAAAAGTCATGACTCCCATGTGATAATGCAGCGCTTGCTTTCTGTGGTGATGCATGGCTATTTGAGTGGTGATGTTCAAACTGCATTGATAGAGTTGGAAGTGTTTTTTTGAGAATTGTGTTGCCAAAACTTGAAGATCAACTTAATCGAGAAGTTTGAGAAGGATATTGTACTTATTCTTTTGTAAGTTAAAAAAAATCTTTCCACCATCATTTTTTGATGTTATGGTGCACCTAGTTGTTCATCTTCTAAAGAAAGCTCTTCTAGCTGGCCTGGTACATTATCGGTGGATGTATCTTATTGAAAGGTAAAGAAATCATAATCTCTTTGACATATGAGTTGTATGTTTTAAATGTATTAGAACTTATGAAATTATTTTATATTTGTAGATTCTTGTGTACCATAAAAAAGTATGTCCGTAATAAGGCACGACCTGAAGGGTCCATAGTGGAAGCATACATTGCTACGGAGTGTCCCACATTCTGCTCGATATATCTTGATGATATTGAAGTAAGATTCAATCGTGCAGATTGATGCGTGCTAATTTATCGCTATGGCAAGTGCACCAGTCGATCAAGTAATAAAGTGAATGAGTTGAGTATCATCCCTAGAGGATTGAAAAATAAGTATTGAAAAGCTCTTTCCTATGCTTTATTTAGAAGATCGATTTATAAGAATAAAAAATTAAAGAACAAAATAAAAAAATAATTAATTTTTTTTTTAGAAATAGAGAGAGTGTAATTATTAGGGTTTTAAACTTAAGAGCAATGGGTTACTAAGGCAATCGGTTCACCAACTCAATCAATACAATATTCAGATTATTAGTTTAATTTTATTTTATGTGACGGTGGAGTCTCCTAATTTATTCACTATCCTTTGATCCAGGCATAGCAAAACTATCAATATTTATTAATTATCCTTTGATCTATGTGTAATTTAAATAAATATTAATGCATTAAGTTTTGTGAAATCCTCTAATTAAAATACGCTGCATCCAAAGTGCACTAAAATTTTCGCATGCATATGAATTCTCATTTGATTCATAATACAAGATATATAATCAAGAAGCAATAACATAGATGTACTTGGTCCGTAATACCCATGTTCATCAGATCAATTAAAAGATGGCCAGTAATCTAAAAGCATTAAGATCAGATTTATATACTTCTCATGAATAAAATTTAAAAATAAATCATACTAAATATTGCATCAAAAGAGTGGCTATACCTTAGCCTTAGTAAAAGAAAATTTAGTTCATGATAATAAGTTCAAAAATAGCAAATAAAATAAAAAGCATAGAGAAATTAGACTATTTGATTGCTGAAATTGATTATCCATTGCTCTTGGTGTGGAGAAATTGATGAAGAAGAAGAGGCTCCTTGATCGATGTCTTGATTATCGAAGAAAAATCCTTTTTTTTTATCTTCTGACTCTCTTCTCTTTCTACCTCTCTCCTCTTTTTCTCTCTTTTCTCTTTTTTTTTATTTCTCTGACTCTACGACTTCTCTTTTTTTTCTTCCCTTCTTCTTTTTTTTTTGCTACGGCAACAATAGATTTTTATAGGTTAAGAGATTGATTTTCCCTCAAAATCCTTTAGAAATTAGGTTTAAGACTCCCAAAACAACTCAAATTAGGATCTGGGTAATTCTGCCCATTAGATGTTGATCAAATGGTCCAAAAATTACTTAAAAACCCCTTAAAATAACCCAGATCAAGTCAAATTTCATATCAGCCATTGGATCAACCGTTAGATTGAATCTGGGCCATTCGATCGCATAGAAAGAGGCCTTCTAATCTTTAGTTTAACGTCGGGATGAATCTCAGCCGTTGGATCTCAATCGGGAGCTACGGATGCCGTCCATCAGCACCTTCATTTCGATCGTTCGATCAAGTTTCAATGAAATCCACCCATTGGATTAGACAAAATTTCCAAATTGCCATCTATAGACCATGCACGAGTCTGATGTTGCGTAGACCGCCGCATTCTTCAGCCACTCAGAGCGTGCTTCTTGCTGTGAAATTCTCGAAATGTCCTCCAGATGGTCCACCATGCACCACAAAAAATGCTGATGTCATCCTGATGTCAGTGCTACATCGGTGGGTCGGTCTGCTGTTATGGTTGAACTAGGCCAAATCGCTGAGCTGGTTTTCTGAACCGATTTGAATCGAACCAATTTTTTTTTTTTTGAAATTCAATTTTGGGCTTGTTTGAAGTCCGTTTTGCCTAAAATTTATTTCATCTAAACCAAAAAAATAAGATCTTCACATTGATGGCCTTCTTTCCTATATAAAATTAATAAAAGTATCAATTTCTAAAGAAATAGATTAATTTATTTTATAATTTAATATTTTTATTAGTATATTTTTATCACTTATCATGGATCATAATACTAATCATAAATGGGATGATGAACCGACACTATCCATATTCAAATAAATGGTTCGACCCATGCATGGGTAGAAGAAGATATGAGTTCATGGACATGAATGAGCTATCCAAAGTACACTTCTATATTCTAAATAATTATGAAGAAATTAAAGATTTAATTAAGTATTATCTACACGTAATTTTAGTGTTCTAACAAATTTTTTTCATGTCGATGTAAAATTAAAATTGATGACTTATTATAGTGAGCACAAGAATATACTATCAAGGGAGAATAAAGAAAATATTGATGATCGACATAGAACGGAATTTATAAAATGGTTTGAAGATCATGCGAGTTTCACTAGAATTATTTTATATTTTTATAATTATATAATTAACTTCTTAAAATAACTAATTTTTTTATGATTTATTATAGATGAAATTTAAGTATTTCAATAAAGAAGAAGGTACGATCGATGAGTTGTATAATTTAGCATGGGATTCCAATCGAAGGGTTAACTACTATACATCTTGCATCATTGGAGGAATGAGATTTCATACAAGAGAGCTTGAGATGCAAAGATGGATCCAGAATAGTGGGATTGCTATGATAGGATATGAAGGAGAAGAGGAGATTGAATATCTTGGTGTATTAATAGATATCATGGAATTGAAGTATGGGTCCAAAAATTTGGTATTCCTATTTTAGTGTGAATGGTGGGATATTAGCAATAAGAAGATTGGCATTCATATCGATCCATATTTTACTAGTATAAATTTTGCATGAACATGATACCAGAATGAGCCATATATATTATCAACTCAAGTGAAATAAGTAATATATTTAAAGAATTTGAAATATCGAGGTGATTGGTTTGTCGTACAAAGAATAATACCTAGAGGCATATATGACATACCAACCCGATTAGAGATGGACAATAATTCAGATCTACATGAAGAGAAAGCTTTTCAAGAAGAAGAACAAACATTAACTGAGCACCTTGTTGATGAAGAATTTATGACAACTTCTTTGAATATGGCTAATCTGCCATCCAATAAAGTTGAAACTAATTTTGTATTTAATCTTGATGATTCGAAGGACGACGATCATTTCATAAATGATGATGAGATAGAAGATGATACATTAATCGATTATTATGATTTAGAGGAGGATCTACAAATCGAGGAGGATGTGGATATTGATACGTAGATCTATATTTTTTATTGAATCTTTTCTTGTAATAATGGTATGCAATACAAATATATTCATTAGCATTTATGCATTTTCACTATTATTGTTGATTATTACATTCATTTATATGTCAAGTTAATTATATGCATACTTCAAGCAGTGTAGGTATGGCGCCAGGAGGGATACGACGATGATCGACTTCCCAACCTACCCCTGAGCCTTCCCCCATTTTCACTGCTGCACCATTGGAGTTGCCGGAGGGTCCTGTACAGGCGAGTCTGACTGAGGCAGGTTTGAGTGATCAGGCAGGCCCGAGTGGTATGTTAATATTTTTTACATAATAAAATTTGATTTTACTTTACCTATAAGGTTCATAGATGGCTATTATACTAATAATTTAATCATTATTTTTTTAGGCCATTCTGTTTTGATGGTGAGGCGAGGGCGAGGTCCATCGAAGAACCTCGTCCTTGAGCATTGGAGATGTGAGCACGAGGGACATTGTCTCCACATTGAGATTCCATCAAGCTATACCAGGCCTATTAGGGGATGGTGTGAGCCATGGCAGATTGAGCTGGGCATCATTTACCACAGCTATGCCTCGACGATGCTCTTCGATTGGCATCAGGTTACACCACCTCAGAGAAAGATCTTTTATAGCCATTTATAGGTATAATAATGTTTATTTAAATATTTAATTAGCACTATATTCTTATAATATTTGTTATTCGTAGGCTATTTTTGACATTGTTGATTTTGAGCACGATTATATGCGGTGAGCTATAGATGATCATTTATGCTTGCATTTCAAGGAGTACCGGCATTGCATTCATCGCCACTAGTATGCTATAGCACATGATCAGAGGGTGGAGGTAGCATGATAGTGGCCATATGATAGCATCACTATGGAGGACTAGACTGTCATATACTGCACGTACGAGGATCCGACATATCAAATAACTTTTTTTTAAAATTTAATAATTAAATATTAATTATTTTTAAATTTAGTTATTTATTAACTAATTTGAATGTTAACTATGTAGGATCGATGTGCCAAAAATACCAAAAATCGAGCGATATAGATAGTCTCGCATTATGGGGATTCGAGGCCATTCGTTCGTCATATAGAGCAAATAGTAAGTAATTTTTATTTACTATATATTAACTTTTTAACTATTTTAAAAAAAATTATTAATTATTTTTAAATTGTAGAGAGATGTAGAGAGTGGCAAGCTTCCTGGTAGGATTGAGATCTACCAGCAAACACATCAGCAATGATCAGGAGGCTGGATGATCGAGAGTTAGGAGCTTTATTTAAGTTTTTCCAACTATTTTTTTATTTGCATTTTGATTTTTAGTATAAACTTAGAATAGTTATAAATTTTATTTTTAGGATCGTATGATAGACATTAGATCCCAGTCTATCCCAGAGGGCTCGACCGCACCCACATATGAGGATATTTATGATCGAATGCTTGGTACGAAATCCTGTTATGTTAGGAGGCTAGGACATGGAATCAGATTTCCTATATCTTCACGTTCGTTCAGGGCTGACATCCTTGCTATCTGTGATGTCCGACTGATGGAGATACAGAGATAGGCTATTGAGGATCGGGAGCAGGCTGCTAAGTTGATTGCACGCATCAATCAGTACCAGCTATTTTAGATGCAAATGATGGAGCAGATGGCACAGATGGAGCAGATGATGTAGATGATGAGCAGACAGTAGCAGGCCAATCTGAGCTTCTCTGAGTACTCTCCTCCTTCGACCCATTCTTCTTCTCTAGATACTATCAATGCTTGATGGTCGGCTATCTATTTTTGTATATTTTTATTTTTATTTTAAATATTTTATATTTATAAAAAATATTTTTTATAATTATATTTTATATAATGAAAGAAAATTTATTTATGGATGAATGAAATGATGAAATTTATTTATGGATGAAATGATAAAATTTTTATAAATTTTTTATTTTATTTTTTAAAATTATAATAATTAAATAAAAATATAAAAAAATTATAAATTTTTTAAAAAATAAAATATTATGATGGAATTATTTATGATGGAAATATATCCATCATAAATAATTAATTATCTATGATTGAAATAATCCATCATAGATAATAAAATTATTTATGATGGATATATTTCCATCGTAAATAATTATCAACGATGGAAATAATCCATCATAGATAATTATTATCTATGATGGAATTTTCTGCGATGAAAATTATTCATCGTAAATAATAATTATCTATGATGGATTATTTATGTCATAGATAATTAATTATTTTTAATGTATTATTTTCATTGATAAAAAAGTTATTTATGATGCAATAAAAAAATTCCATCACCAATAATTTCATCATTGATAGTTT
This sequence comes from Cocos nucifera, assembly GCA_006176705.1. Taxonomy (NCBI): domain Eukaryota; kingdom Viridiplantae; phylum Streptophyta; class Magnoliopsida; order Arecales; family Arecaceae; genus Cocos; species Cocos nucifera. Next base: position 848,897 of record QRFJ01000297.1, read on the forward strand.
AAGAAATAAAAAAAATTTACGAACAAAAATTTTTCATCATAAAAAAGTATTATTGATGATGAAAATATTTTTTTCATCATTAATTAGTATCTGCGACCCCATTTTTTGCGACAAAGAATTAGCGACGGGATTTTCATTGCTAATAATTATTAGCGATGAAAAGTGATTTTTTGTGATGAAATTTTTGCATCATAAAAAATCTATTTTGTTGTAGTGGGAATATATTATCTAAAAGAACTCAGAGGATCAATGCTTCCACGATCTTGAAATTCGAAAAATTTATGAATGTACTACCAATAATTCTATCTTAATAAAACTTCTTTATTTCAATATTTTCATTTCTTAGCATAAAATAATGTGATGATAGAAAATGACTTAACCAAACTTTGTCTATAAATGAAGACTAACCATGTTAGGAATAAGAGGAGGACCTCATCCTGATATGGATGAAGACTTTCGATTATTTAAGACAGAAGGAGGAAAGAGGTCCTTTCAACGATCCTTTTGTGTCCCTATGACCTTATTAAGGATAGGAGGAGGACCTCTTCCTAACAAAAATAAAGACCAATCCCATCAGGAATAGAAGGACGACCTCATCCTGATAGGAGGATAAGATGAAGGCCAACTATGTCAGAAATAGGAGGACCTTATCTTGACATGAATGAAGACCTCTGATTATTTAAGATAGGAGGAGGAAAGAGATCCTTTCAATAGCCCTTTTATGCTTCTATGATCTTGTTAGGAATAGGAGGAGGATCTCATCCTAACAAAGATAAAGGCCAATCCCATCAGAAATAGGAGGAGAATCTCATCCTAATAGGAGGATAAGATGAAGGCCAACCATATCAGAAATAGGAGGAGGACCTCATCTTGATATGGATGAAGACTTTCGATTATTTATGATAGGAGGGGAGAGGCCTTTTTAACGGCTCTTTTGTGCCCTTATAATCTTATTAGAGACAAGAGGAGGATCTTATCCTAACAAAGATAAAGATCAATTTCATCAAAAATAGGAGGAGGATCTCGTCCTGATAAGAAGATAAGATAAAGGCCAATCGTATCAGAAATAAGAGGAGGATCTCATTCTGACGCGGATGAAGATCTTCGATTATTTAAGACAGAAGAAGGGACGAGGCCCTTTCAACGATCCTTTTGTGCTCCTATGACCTTATTAGGGATAGGAGGAAGATCTTGCTCTAACAAAGGCAAAGGCCAATCCTGTTAGAAATAAGAGGAGGACCTCATCTTGATAGAAGGATAAGATGAAGGCCAATCATATCAGGAATAAGAGGAGGACCTCATCCTGACATGGATGAGGACCTCATCCTGACATGGATGAAGACCTCTGGTTATTTAAGATAGGAGGAGGGGAGAGGTCATTTCAATGGCCCTTTTGTGCCCTTATGATCTTATTAGGGATAGGAGGAGGACCTCGTCCTAATAAAGATAAAGATCAATTTTGTCAGGAATAGGAGGACCTCATCCTGATAGGAGGATAAGATGAAGGCCAATCATATCAGAAATAGGAGGAGGATCTCATCCAGACATGGATAAAGATCTCTGGTTATTTAAGATAGGAGAAGGGGAGAGGCCCTATCAATGGCTCCTTCATGCTTCGATGACCTTATTAAGAACTGGAGGACAATCTCGTTATGACAAGGGTGAAAGGCAATCTTGTCCTAACACAGTTAATAATCTTTAGTTATTTAAGATAAGAGGAGGGAAGGATGAAAAGCTATGCAAGCATATAATTAAGATGAAGTTGTCAAAATAATATTTTCATTAAAATAAAAAGTTTAATACATGGGAAAGTCTGTAAAATTGATTAAAAAAAAAGGAGAAAGAAAAAAGATGTTGAAGCCCTATTCGGAGTTGGACTTCAGACCGCCAGTGCCGGCCAACGCCAAAGACAATTTCAAGTCTTTGATCTTCTCTTCGAATTCCTATCGAACTGCCAGGCACTCAACAACTTCTTATACCTCCATAAGTCATCTTCAACTTTTCTTAACTTCTTTCTTAGCACAGTCGACTCGGCCTCTGCATCCTTCATAGCATCCTACTGGTAGACCATTTGCATCTTCAACTCTTGCACTTCTATTTGGCTATTCTTGAATAAAGTAGACAAATTCTTCAGAGAGCTCCGTAAAGATAAAACCTCTATCGAGTCCTTACTTGAGCTAACTCAGGCCCCTTTAGACAATTATCATTGAAAATGAGTGATCTCATCATCAACCCTTCGAAGCTTCCCCTTGAGGTTGGTGACTTAGCCATACCAATCACGTCTGTATTCATTATGGGAATCCTCAACTATCTATAATTGATTTTGGAGTTCGGAGAACTTCTTTGTCCTGTCCCAGCCATACTCCTCTCGACTGGTTGACCACGCCGAGTTTTCTTCGAATAACTGAATCTTTTCTTGCGTAGCCTTTAACTCGACCTTTTGAGAACTCATCTTGGCAGTTAGATCCCATGCCTTATCACTATCGAACTTCTTCACCTATTCCAACTCCTCTGTCAGATGGCATTTTTTATTGATATAGTCCACGGCATCCTTTTTATGGACTTGACGAAGATGAGTAACTTCAATCATGGCCTCGAAATAATGTTTCTTCAACTTTCAAAGCTCGTCCTCTGCTTTCTCTAATTTCTTTTTAGCTTGATGAACCTCCTTAGGCTCTTTATGTGGGACTTTAAGGAGACACCCTGAGGAAGGGGGTCGACTTCAACAAAAGACTGCACTTGAAGCATGAAAATATCACCACATAAATTTCATAGAAGAAAAATTCATTCTCAAAATTGACTTCATTGATCAAAATATTTTTAATATAGGAGGAAAAATAAAAAAGAAAATATAAAAGTAGGAGATCTCAGACCTCCGGAAGAATGGTGGAAGAGTCTGGTGCAGCCTCAATCAGCATAGGCCCTTTAACAATGGTAGGAGCTGATGAGGTTGGAGGTGTGGCAAAAGCTGGCTTGGTAGGCGGAAGGTCGATTATAATGGTAGATGGATCCGCCGCCTCTTTAGAAGTCCCTTCATACAAGAAGTCAAGGTTGAGCTTCAAAAATTTATTGGCCATCCGATCTTCGTAGAGCTTGAACCCCTTTTGGAAGGCCTCCCGACTGAACTCAATGTTCAAGTCTCTCATTTCAGAGGAGATCTTGAGCTCCCCTATTTCTTGGACCTTCACTTCCAATATCTATCTTGAAACCTGCCCCTTTAGTTTGGCGACCTCGGCTTCAATCTTCTTCCTCTTCTTCTCTTCAGAGGCCAAAGCGGCCCTCAACCTTGCTAATGTTTGCTCTTTCTCCTTCAGTGCCTCTTGAAGACTCACGATCTTGGCTGCCTTCTCCTCCATGAGGTGATTAATTTTGATAGCTTTCTCCTCCTAAAGGTGACTAATTTTGGCCTGATGATCTTCTTGGGTCTTCACCAGCTCTGACCTCAAGCGGTTCAGTGTTCTGATGTAGTAAAGCAGTTGATGGCCCGTCTGTTTAACAAATATATATATATATGATGATGATGATGACACGGGTCATGCGGACAAGTAAACATTGAGAAAATTAGAAAGAAAAAGAAGAACAAAATGACTATCTCAAGGAAGGATCCAAGTGAGTCCCAAGAGCATTGATCGATGTCAGCATCAACGATTCTATCTACGATCTCGGGTATGGTGAACCTATCAACCATACCCCTGACAACTTCGTGATTGTTGAAGGGGTTTTCCCCTGACTCCTCATCAGAATCACCATTGTGGTGGGTCTTTTGCTTAGACTTTCTTGAGGCCTTTCTTGTCTTCTTCTTCTCCACCTCCTTTTTCTTTTCAAGAGGAGGCTCTAGAGCTTGGACCTCAGCAGGAGGGTTCGGAGGCATTGAAGGCCCTATGGCTTCGGCAGTTGCATCAACCCTGGCAGCAGGGGCAACCTCGATAGTAGCGATTGTTGGAAAATATGTTCCAAAGTCAATCATCAACCTATTGATGGTTGAGCTACTTTATATTTATAATTGATTTATTACTAAATAAAATATATTTTCAGCATTTTTCATCATAAGTATTTATTTTCTAACGGACTCCATTGTTGTGATGAAGTTCTTAGGACTATTTAGCTTCAATAAAGAGAGAATTTATTGATTAGTCTTTAAATTTGTTCATGACCAAATGATAGGCTATTAATAAGGATGACAGCATCTATCGAGCATAGGTCATTGTATGCCATATAGGTTGGTTGTCCTCTTAACCAAGGAGTATGGAGATACTGGTATAGCATATAGGTGAGATGTATAGGTACATAATCATTGAACGTGACCAACTTCAGAGCATTCTGCTGTCGAGAATGTCTCTGATGGGATATAGGTATAAGTGTTTCTTTGACCTGAGATCATCTTAGTAACCTGCAAGCAACTCATTGTGCTTTGGTATCAGACTAATAGAATTTTTAATTCAGTAATGGAAGGCTTTTAGGCACAGTCAAGTACTTGTGAAGTTAGAGTGTGATCAAAATGGGATTGACCACTCTAAGAGTTGGAGAAGAATGTATCACTGTATTTCAATATAGCAAAATCTTGGTTAGGATAATCCATCAGATGGATTTGATTTTTTGAAATACAATATGAACAACCTAATCATAGTTGATAGTTGAACTCTAAGGTGTCCTACGAGTATTTTGGTCAAGGGAATGAATTATATGAAAACTATATCCGCATGGGTTCTAAGGATGTTGTCCTTCACATTCGACCTATCCGACCGTTGGATATCATTGCTAGATGGTCACTTTGATTGGTATAGAAATCTATTCTTATACTATCAACTTAGGTTCGGACCTATGAGATCACATACATTAGAGCTCACAATCTGATCGGATGGTTGATCAACGATTAAGAATCGTTCTAGGATTAAACAATCAATATGATTGGTATTAACCTAGTGTAAGTATTGCAAGAGGATCGATTAGTAATTAGATTGCTAATTAGCTTAATTTGATTAAGTCAGAGGATTGAGATTAAGTTTAATTAAATATAATTTAATTAGATTTGGTTTGGGCTTGATTGGATCAAGTTCAATTAACTTATTGGATAAGCCAAGTACAAGGAAGAACTAGTCCTAGACTAGCTAGGACTCGGGTCAACCTAATTTCCTAATTTAATTAAATAATTAAATCAAAATTAAAATTAATTTAATCTAATTTAATTAAGTTTTTAAATAGGTTAGGGTCTTATTTAATTGAGTTGATTTACTCTTGATTTTATTTGGTTAAAAGACCTTATTTGATCAAGTCAAAATAGGAGTCCTAGTGTGACTAGGACTCCCTAACCTTGCGCCACCTTAGCCCACGCCCCCCACATCCATTTTTCTTTATTTCGTGCATGAGATCTCCTCTCCCTGATCATCACGCATGCCCCTCTCTCCCTTCTTTTTTCATAAGGCAATTTGTTGGAAGATCAAGTCAAAAAGAGAGTTAGTTTTGCTTTAGGATTCTGTGAGATAGAATCCTTGTTGACCAAATCTTCTCTCCCTTGTGTGCCACCCCCTCTCCTATTTTTTCTCCACTATTTCTATGGTGAGAAAGGAAAATTTTATGCATTCTTCCTTGCTGAATTCACAAAAAAAAAAAAAAAATCAGAGGGGCGCCCAAGATTTGGGCTCTTTGGCACCCCAATCACTTGCCAAATCTAGTCCTGTCTTATCTAGTTTTTGACCTAGACAAGAATTCTTCTTTTTCTATAAATTTTGAATAAATTTTAGCCTATTTTTTTTATAAAATATAGATATTTAGGAGAGGTTTGGGGTGTGCAAAAATTAGAGAAAGAGGATCCTTGGGCGTGGGGGTTCTATAGGCACCAAACTAGGTATCTAGGTGAGAGAAAAGAGAAGAAGAAGAGGGTCTTCTTCTAGGGCTATTTTATTCTTCATCTTTCTTCCTTCTTTTGAGTTTTCTCTAAGAGAGTCTAAGATAAAAAATTTCTTCTCTTCCTTCTCATATTTTGGAGAGTCCATGTTTTGGAGAAGGGAGCGTCGGATTGACCGTCTAAGAAGGATCAGCATGGTACTAGCATGCTGTGCTAATTTCCTACATCGGACTTCAGATCAGAGTTCGTAGGCTCATATGGATGACTCCTAGAGGCTGAATACGTGTGCGGCTCATGACTTCATTCTCAAGCTTGGATTAACAAGTTAGAACATCTAACTTGCATAGGTAATAGATCTGATCTATTGATTTCAACCTGCATTAGATGTAGTATAGATCTAGGTTGATGTGATCAACCTTTTCTTCTCTTTTATATTTTTAATTTTTAATTTAATATCATATCTTAATCACATAATAGATATGAGATCTATATATTTATATATTTATTTAAATAAATATTTAATTTATTTAAGTCTTTCGCTGTCTGATCTTGAAAAAATTTTAAGATCTATCCATGAAATCCTAGATCTGATTCCATCAATTGGTATCAGAGCCTAAGTTCTTATTATATAATTTTTGTATATGTTTAAATTATTTCTTAGATTAGATCTAATTTATAATCTAATTATTAAATCTAAAATTAAAAATCTAGATCTCACGAACAGCCATAAGATTGTCCTGTTGTAAGGTTTATCCCTTACAGTGAAAAAGTTATTCTAGTTTGTGATGATCTGACTCTAATCATAAATTTACTAGATTTAATTTAATTTTATTTATAATTTAATAGATTTAAAATAGTTTTAGATCTAAAAATAAAATATTTTAGATTGCACGGACTTTCATAAGATTGTCCTGCTGTAAGGTCTACCCCTTATAGTGGAAAGGTTATCCTAGTACGTGCTGATCTAAAATATTGAATATAAAATTTTAAATTAGATCTAAGAGATTTTATGATCTGATTAAAAATATTTTAATCTAATTTTAATCATCATAAATATGTTAGATTTGATCTAGAGAAGTTTATGATTGATTATTATTGAAACTGTTTCAATTACATGAATATGTTTAGATTAGATTTAAAGTAGTTTCATATTTATTTTACTTGCATATTGATTATGAATCAAACATGCAACTTGGTTGATAGAACCATGTTGTAAAAATATTTTACAAAAATGAAAATTATTTTCAAAAAGCCAAACCCCAACCCTCAGTCCAAAACTTAATTAAGAATTAAGAAGTTGTTTGATTAGGTTCTAGGATTACAAATTGAAGATCCTATGACATGAATCATAACACATTAGATTAATGGGTTAGTGGGGATTAGGTCCATTAATTGGATTAAACCTAAGGTTAGATTAAAGAATGGATTTAATTAGAGAATTGATCAAATCTAAATTATTATCTTAGATTAGGTCAAAGATTCTCTAGATCAATTATAATAGTTGTAGTTGGTCAAGTCCATATATTTAACAAGAACCAAATGAACTTGATTCTTGGCTAACAGGTCTAGCTCAAATTGTTAGGTTGATCTAATCAAGACTAATTAAACCAGTTGATGTCTAAGGTAAGTTTGGCACATACGATCGGTGGTTTTTAATTAGCAGCCCGCTTACCTGACCATTTTTGATGATGTCTAAGGCAAGCTTTGGTAGATCCTTCCACCAATCTTACTTACTTGACCTTTTTGGTGAGATTAAGTTTTGATCAGATCACTTGACAATTTGAGTTAACCCATGTCAGCTAGGTAAATCAGTGTGACTGATTTAGGTGCTCCTAGACCAACCTTTTAGTGATCTCCCTTAAGCTGACTTGGTGAAATCAATGGGAGGATCATGTCAAGTTGGTTAATTTGACATACTCCTATAAATAAATCTTCTAAAATTATTAAATCTCTAAAATAAAATAGTTATATGATAACTGGATCACACTTTCATTAAAGTGGATGATAATAGGTCCATCAATTGGATAATCATTGGAGGCCTAAAAGCCTGGTGCTTATCAGTTGATTGAATTATCATTCATTATATGATCTCTTGGATACATCTTTCTAAATGATGGTCAGGTGGGCCAACCAAAGTTGGGCTTGATCATTCATTGGTTAGATGGGCCAAGTATGGTCATGTTAATGGTTGGACCTAATTGGACCCTTTTCTGAGAAGGCCAAAGCCAACTAATCAGAGGCTGAGGCAAAATTTAATTACTAGAAGTTGTTTGAAGAAATAATTGATTATGAACCTACTCATAGATGTACATGGATAGGCCAACTAAAGTTGGGCTCGTGTACAGTCTATGTAGATTCTAGTATCCACTAAGAAATTACGATAATTCCTCGGATTGGAGATAGAGGCTACTAATTCGAATAAATAGTGAGAGAAACCTTTTGATTAAAGTTCAAATCTTTAGGTTTAATGAATTAATTACTAATTAGATTTTTGGTTCTCCTTTATTCAGTTAAATCCTAACCACAGTTGTTCCATTCACTATTAGATAGTGCTTAACTTATGGGACCCAACTTCAATAATAAGTATCGAAAGTTGAATGTTGTTCAGCAGTACGAAGTGGTTCGTACTGGGGCCTCTATGCCTAATTTAAATATAAGGTCCAAGAATAACCTAGATCAAGCAGAGTGCTTTCATTGTAAGAAGTAGGGATATTGGAAGAGAAACTGTTCTCAGTATCATGATTCCCATGACCCCAACAGGCTGAATAAGAGAGATGAGCAAGTAGTTGCTGATCAAGGATGTTATATGATAACACCTTATAATTTTTCTATTTGTGATACTTCTAGTTGGGTATTGAATACCGAAAGTCCAGTCCACATTTGCAATACGTTGCAAGGACTTCAAATTAGTAGAAGATTTGAGAATAATGAGTGATTCCTGAATGTTGGAGATGGAAGGTCTGTTCCAGTTCTAGCTATGAAAATAGTTTAACTTATTCTCAATACTAATATCATTTCTTTAAATGAATATCATTATTGTCCTTCCTTTCTGATGAATATAATCTCTATTAGCCTTTTGGCCAAGGATGATTATCACTATTTATAAAGAAAGATTATTATGATATCATTATGAATGATGTTACAATAATGCAAGGATAATAAAGAAATAATATTTATATTTTATCACAGCCTGTGAGTGTAATGTACACTTCTAGAAAATACCCTAGATTAGATAATGTCTTTGATATCTACCTATGGCACTATAGGCTAGATCACATTAATAAGAATAGGATAAATAGGTTGACCCAAGAGAAAATCCTCGAAGTTAGTGATTGTGAATCACTTCCAACCTGTGAGTCCTGTCTTCTTGAAAAAATGACCAAGTCACCTTTTACTAAAAAGGGTGAAAGAGCTATTGAGCTCTTAGATCTAGTACATACTGATGTATATGAACCAATGAGCACAGATGTCAGAGGTGGATATTTCTACTTCATAACTTTCATAGATGATCTATCCAGGTATGGATATGTTTATCTGATGAAACATAAGTCGGATTCATTTGAAATGTTTAAGAGATTCCGAAGTGAAGTAGAAAAATAAACTGGAAAGAACATTAAAATTCTTTGATCGAATCGAGGAGGTGAATATCTATCCAGTGAGTTCTTGACATATCTAAGAGAGAATGGGATTCTCTTATAGTGGACTCCTTCTGAGATACCACAGCATAATGGTATATCAGAAAGGATAAATCGAACCTTGTTGGACATGGTTCGATCCATGATGGATTTTGCTAGTCTGCCTATTTTATTTTGGGGTTATGCTCCTGAGACTGCATATTATATATTGAATAATGTACCGAGTAATCTGTCGCAAAGACTCCATATGAGATATGGACTGGGCGTAGGCCTACAGTCTCACACCTGTAGATTTAGGATTGTTTGGTCTATGTCAAACGTTTGCATACAGATAAGCTTGGACCCTGGTCTGATAAGTGTGTGTTTATAGGATATCCCAAAGAAAGTAAGGGTTACTATTTCTACCATGTTGAAGAACAAAAGATGTTCGTCAGCCTAAAGACAATCTTTTTAGAAAAGGAGTTCCTTGATGAAGGAACTATTGCCTCTAAGGTTGAACTTGAGGAAGTTCAACAGGTAGAAAAATTGACACCTGTAGCTGAACTAGAACTGAATTCAATTAGATCAAATTTGGAGCTCAGTGTACCTGCACCATTAAGATGATCTGGTAGAGTACAGCATCAGCTGGATAGATACTATGATTTTCTAGTTCGGGATGGTGATCCCATCAAACTCGATGAAAATGATGAGGATCTGATCACCTATATGGATGCTATGCAGAGATCTGATTTTGAGAAATGGCTTGAGGCCATGAAATCCGAAATGGAGTCTATGAAGGTCAATGATGTGTGGACATTGGTTGACCCATCCGAAGGGATTAAACCCGTTGGGTGTAAATGGGTCTTCAAAAGAAAGAGGGACGTAGACGAAAAGATGGAGACCTATAAAGTTCATTTGGTTGCTAAGGGATATCATCAATATTATGGTATTGACTATGATGAGACATTCTCTCCTATGGCAATGCTCAAGTGCATTCAGATTATGCTTGTGATTGCTGTCCATCTAGACTATGAGATCTGCCAGATGGATGTGAAGACAGCTTTCCTGAATGGAGAGTTGATCGAAGAGGTGTATATGATACAACCTGAGGGGTTCACATCCACAGACGAGTCCAAGGTGTGCAGGCTTCAGAGATCTACTTATGGACTGAAGCAGGCATCTCAAAATTGGAACATGCATTTTGATAAAGTAATCAAAATGTATGGCTTCATTAAGAATGGAGAAGAATCCTGCATTTACAAATGGATAAATGGTCCAGCAGTGGTATTTTTTATTTTGTATGTAGATGACATTCTCTTAATTGGGAATGACATCTTCGGACTGTAGGGAATAAAAGTTTGGTTGTCATCATAGTTCTCCATGGACTTAGGTGAAGCATCCTACATCCTAGGGATGAAGATCTATAGGGATAGATCTAAAAGGATGCTTGGATTATTCCAGTCCACGTATATAGATATTGTGCTGAAGAGGTTCAGCATAGAGAATTCCAAAAAAGGCTATCTCCCGATAGGCCATGAAATTTCTCTCTCTAAGAAGGATTATCCAACAACTCCTAAAGAGTGAGAGCGTATGAGTATAGTTCCATATACTATGATAGTGGGATTTATCATGTACGCCATGATATGTACGAAACCAGACATGGCATACTCACTAGAAGTAGTGAGTAGATACCACTCTGACCCCAGAGAAAATTACTGAAAAGTGGTTAAAGCCATACTTAAGTATTTGAGAAATATTAAGGACTAATGGTTAGTTTATGGTGAGTCAAATTTGAAACTTGTGGGATTTACAGATTTTAGCTTTCAATTTGACTATGATGACAATAGAAGCGTGTTGGGATATATCTTTACTCTGAATGGTGGAACCATCTGTTGGAAGAGTTTCAAGCAGCATACTATGGTAGACTCTGTTTGTGAAGCAGAGTACATGGTAGCATCAGATGCTGCAAAAAAAGCTGTGTGGCTGAGAAAGTTTATCACCGAGCTTAGAGTAGCATCCTCCTTTGATGGTCCGATCCTACTCTACTATGACAACACTAATGCCATTGCTCAGTTGAAAGAATCGAAGGCACACTAGCGGACGAAGCATATTTTACGCCTCTTTCATCTGGTCTGGGAGATTGTGGATCGAGGTGACGTCGACCTTCAAAAGATTGATGAAAAGAAGAACCTGACCGACCCCTTTACTAAAGCCCTGGCAATAAAGGAGTTCGACAACCACAAATCGAAGATGGATATTAGATACCATGCCGAGTGGCTTTAGGATAAGTCGGAGTTATTGGAAATTGTGTCCCAAAGTCAATCGTCAGCCTATTGATGGTTGAGCTACTTTATATTTATAATTAATTTATTAATAAATAAAATATATTTTTGATATTTTTCATCATAAGTATTCATCTTTTAACAAACTTCATTATTGTGATGAAGTCCTTAGGACTATTTAGCTTCGATAAAAAGAGAATTTATCGATTAGTTCTTAAATTTATTCATGACTAAATGATAGGCTGTTAATAAGAACGACAACATATATTGAGCATAGATTGCTATATGCCATATAGGTTAGTTGTCCTCTTAACCACGGAGTATGAAGATGGCATATAGGTGAGATGTATAGGTACATGTCATGGAACATGACCAACTTCAGAGTATTCTACTATCGAGAATGTCTCTGATGGGATATAGGTATAAGTATCCCTTTGATCCGAGATCATCTTAATGACCTGCAAGTAACTCACTGTGCTTTGGTACTGGACTAACTGAATTTCTAATTTAGTAATGGAAGGCTTCTGGGCATAGTCAAGTACTTGCGAAGTCAGAGTGTGATCAAGATGGGATTGACCACTCCAAGAGTTGGAGAAGAATGTATCACTGTATTTCAGTATAGCAAAATCTTGGCTAGGATAATCGATCAGATGGATTTGATATTTTGAAATACAATATGGACAACCTGATCAGAGTTGATAGTTGAACCTTGAGGTGTCCTACGAGCATTTTGGTCAAGGAGATGAATTATATGGAAACTATATCCACATGGGTTCTAAGGATATTGTTCTACACATTCGATCTATCCAACCATCGGATACCATTACTAGATGGTTACTTTGATTAGTATAAAAATATGTTCCTATACTACTGGCTTAGGCTCAGACCTATGAGGTCACATACATTAGAGCTCACGATTTGATCAGATGGTTAATCACTGATTAAGAATCATTCTAGGGTTAAACAATCAATATGATTGGTGTTTAACCTAGTGCAAGTATTATAGGAGGATCGATTAGCAATTAGATTATTAATTAGCTTAATTTGATTAAGCCAGAGGATTGAGATTAAGTTTAATTAAATATGATTTAATTAGATTTGGTTTTGGCTTGATTGGATCAAGTCCAATTGACTTATTGGATAAGATAAGTACAAGAAAGAACTAGTCCTAGTCTAACTAGGACTCGGGTCAACCCAATTTTCTAATTTGATTAGAAAATTAAATTAAAATTTAATTTAATTTAATCTAATTTAATTAAGCCTTTAAATGGATTAGGGTATTATTTAATTGAGTTAGTTTACTTTTGATTTTATTTGGTTAAAAGATCTTGTTTGACCAAGTTAAAATAAGAGTCATAGTGTGACTAGGACTCCCTAACCTTGCGCCACCTTATCCCATGCCCCCATGCCTATTTTTCTTTATTTTGTGTGTGAGATCTCCTCTCCCTGATCGTCACGCATGCCCCTCTCTCCCTCCTTTTCTCATAAGGTAATTTGTTGGAAGACCAAGTCAAAATGGGAGTTAGTTTTACTTTAGGATTCTATGAGATAGAATCCTTGTTAACCAAATCTTCTCTCCCTTGTGTGCCATCCCCTCTCCTATTTTTTCTCCATTATTTTCATGGTGAGAAAGGAGAATTTTATGTATTCTCCCTTGCTGGATTCACAAAAAAAAAAAAAAAAAAAATTAGAGGAGGGGTGCCCAAGAGTTGGGCACCCCAACCACTTGCCAAATCTAGTCGTGCCTTATCTAGTTTTTGACCTACATAAGGACTCTTCTTTTTCTATAAATTTTGGATGAATTTTGACTTATTTTTTTTATAAAATATAGAGCTTTAGGAGAGGTTTAGGGTGTGCAAAAATTAAAAGAAGAGGATCCTTGGGGGGGTTCTATAGGCACCAAACTAGGTGTCTAGGTGAGAGAAAAGAGAAGAAGAAGAGGGTCTTCTTCTAGGGCTATTTTATTCTTCATCTCTCCTCCTTCTTTTGAGTTTTTTCTAAGAGAGTCTCAGATTAGAAAACTCTTCTCTTTTTTCTCATATTTTGGAGAGTCCAAGTTTTGAAGAAGGGAGCATTGGATCGATCATCGAAGAAGGATCAGTATGGTACTAGCATGCTGTGCTAATTTTCTGCATCGAACTTCAGATTAGAGTTCGTAGGCTCGTGTGGGTGACTCCTAGAGGTCGGACGCATGTACGGCTCATGACTTCATCCTCAAGCCTAGATTAGTAACTTAGAACATCTAACTTGCATAGATAATAGATCTGATCTATTTATTTCATACCTGCATTAGATGTAGTGTAGATCTAGGTTGATGTGGTCAACTTTTTCTTCTTCTTTATATTTTTAATTTTTTATTTAATATCATGCCTTGATTATGTAATAGACCTGAGATCTAGGTGTTTATATGTTTATTTAAATAAATATTTGATTTATTTAAGTCTTTTGCTATCTGATCTTAAAAAAGTTTCAAGATCTATCTGTGAAACCCTAGATCTGGTTCCATCAGCGGTAGCCTCAATAGTAGGGGCAGCATCAGCAGGCATTATAGAGCTGGGTGTGCCCACCGTTGTTCTCTTAGAAGGCTCATCAGATGTTGTACCCTTTCTCTTATGGGCTTGGAGCCCCTTTGAGAGCATCTCAACCATCTTAGCGTCCATTTCTACAATAAAAAAAAGTGTATAGTTAAAAAAATAAAAGAGAAGAGAGAAGAAGTGGGAGATAACCTACAAACTTTGGCTATATACCTGCTGGGTTCATAGGGCTGAGGCCAAGGTTGAACAGAGTTTGTTATTTTACTAGCTCGGATATAGGAGGAGTTTGATAATTTTTAATTTTGTTAACTGACTCCTGGTCCTCTCTCTCTAACCCTTGGGCTCGACGGACTGAATCCCTCAAATTTTTCTATGGAGGAAGTTCTAAGTGTAAGGTCGAGCAAGAAACAAAAATGAACTTCTTTTTTCGATTATGAATGGAGGGGAGGCACCTTTGAGCAACCTCTTCTTGCCAGATTGGGATGAAACATACCACTAATCATTTGCAGTGGAGTGATGCTTGAAGGTAAAATAGATTTGAAAAAAAGAAATGGTAGATCAAACTTCAGCAGATATATAGAGAGCAAGGAATCCTATTATGAACCTAAAAGAGTTTGGCACTATGGAAGCTAAGAAGATATTTAGAAAATGAAAAAGAGCTACCACAAAGATGGAAAGAAAAAGCCTTAATCCAGCATGGAAGGTCTCAAAATACAAGCAAAACTGACTTGGAGGAGGGGCACAAGCTTGACCACTTGGTCTAGGGAGTTTCAGCTTGTACTCGACAGGCATCCCATACTAGATCCTGATTAATGATAGGTCTTCAGAGGTTAGAAAGTAAGGGATGGTTTCTGGTATGAAATTTGGCTGAGGTACTATAGGTTTAGGTTCTATTTTGATCTTAGGATTTTGGGAGTTTGGATCAATCAGACTCCTAGAACCGCTAGACCCAGAAACCTCGGATGACATCTAGATCAAATTAAATTTGAAAAAAATCCCCAAAAAACTTAAGAAAAAGATGCAATGAAGACTCGGAAAAGAAGAACGATGAAACCTACCCAGACAAGCTTGAAGAGATTCCAAAAGAATATGGGAAGGCTAGAAATCAGGAGACCAAGGATGAGAGATTGACCTAGATCGATCAAAAAGCTTGAGGAGAAGACTGAAAAGATGAAGGATAGTCAAGAAGTATGCTGATGGTTGAAAGCATTGCGAGAGAATAAAGGCAACAGCGATGGGATGCTTGGGGGACGATGGAGAATGGAGGAAGGAGAAGAAGGAGCGTAGACGAAAGTAAGAAGCCAAAGAAGAAGAAGAAGAGGTTTAAATAGAAAATCAAAATCAGAGGAAGTTATGATTGCAGGACTGCTTCAGGTAGCCTTGATTCACCATGTGTCCCACTCGCGCCCGTCGCCCGATGAAATAATAATTGTGCCATACATAGAGCTCCACGTCAGATGAGTTTTCAAAAAAAATTATCCCTTCAGGTCATTTGACATTAAATCTTAGCGCCAATTTAAAAAAAACTAAAAAGTTTCACTCTTTAAGAGTGGGAAGCTAGCAAGAAACTTCGACTGCAGTAATTTTTCTATACTTTCTTCTTTTGAAATTCAAACTCGAGAGTAGGAGGACAAGTTTTGGGATAGAACAATTGCTGTCAAAATCCTTGGCTAGGATCCTTGGCCACCAACCTCCCTCCTATTGGAATTCATTAACCTCCCCAGCGATGAGTTTGCACTATAGAACTTCTCGAAAGTACATAGAAGTCCGATAATATAATCTTGAATAGTAAAAGAGAACTACTATTATACTAAGCTTGCCTTTTGACTAGAAATGAATAACAGGCTTAGGCTCTAGTTATACTTCTCCAGTCACACTCCTTTCAGACAAACTCCTCCAGTCGTATTTCTTTTAGACGAACTCCTCCAATCGTACTCCTTCCAGACGAACTCCTCCAGTCGCACTCCTTTTAGACAAACTCCTCCAACCGCAATCCTTGTGAACAAACTCCTCCAATTGCACTCCCTCCGGATGAACTCCTCCAGTCGCACTCCTTTCGGATGAACTTCTTCAGTCATATTTCTTTCAAACGAAGTCCTCCAGTCTAACTCCTTTCGGATGAACTCCTCAAATCGCACTCCTTTCGAATGAACTCCTCAAATCTCACTCCTTCCGGATGAACTCATTCCAGCCGACAGGCAAACTTCTCTCAGTCGATTTCCATCTAGTCGAACTCCTTCCAGTCACCTAGAAGGATCTCATCATCCACATGAATTTAGCTCCAAACTAAACACAAACCAACCTGCACATGGATGATCTTAAAGAAGTCCGAACTCCTCTGAAATTGTCATGATTTGAAGTCCTTTACTGCCAACATCTATTCCATCTGAATCTCGACTATTAAATCTCAACATACTGGCATGTCATGATAATGGACACCATCCTCCACAATAAACTTCATGTAGCCCCGAGCAGCCCACTACCAGATGGTTATAGCTGTCATCATCAGTTTGTACATGCTCCATCTATAAAAGAGATCCTTTAGATATTTTTTTTCAGGCTCTTTTCTCCTTCTCGTTACTCTGCTTCTTTATTTCCTAAGCACTCTATTCCAGTTGGCCAAAGAATTAACTTGAGTGTCGGAGGATCCTGCTAGAGCTACCCACCTCCGATTTGGACTTTATTTTATAGGTCTCGTCGGCAGCCTCACCTTCTCAACTCCAAATACCTCTAGCATCCTCATGGATTTCCGCACCAATAGAAAATATTATGAGTTAATCTTCTTCAAAGTATTTCTCCTCAGCAATATAGTTTGCCTCCTTGAGCCAATGATCATCTAATCTCTCTTCATTGTCTATTTTAGAATAGTCCAAATGCTTAGTGTGTGAGTGAACTGTTCCAGCTGATCTTGCATCTCTTTTGCCGATAGTGTCTGCTTATAAGGCTCCCTAGTTACATCTGGAGCACCATAATTAGGCTCACGGTCCACATGCATCTACATTCAGTAGAAAGTAGTTAAGAATGATAGGCATTCCTAGATGGATCAAGCACACCTAACCAAACCTATATTTTTACTGATTACAGATAGCAATTTTAATACTAAGATAATAGAAAGTAATAATATGAACATTGTTGAGAAACATTAAACTTTCCTTCTGAAAGAAGCATCATACATAGGGGTGGCAATTTTTGATATGACATGTGAATGTGACTTGAATATAAATGAAAAAATCTGGTTCTAGGTTGAAGCTTATGCTGGTTCAAATAAAAAATGGATCGATACGATTATGACCCACAAAATCCATGTCATTTGCGGGTTGAATCGTGAATCTGAACTAAACCTGCATAACCCATTTGTAAATTTATTAAAAACAAAGATTATTTTTATCAAGTCCATAATAATCTAAACCCTAACAACACCTAACCTTTTTAGTTTAATAAAAAAAACCAAAACAAACATACACAAACCTATGGCCCCCCTCCCTCATGCCACCACAAATACAAACTCCTCTTCCTATCTTCTCGGCTTCTCTTCTCTTCTCATCACTGCCACGCTACCATACCTCCCTCTCATAATGATGGTGCTACCTCTACGACATGATTCCTCTCTCTCTCTCTCTCACAATTTCCCCCCTCTCTCTCTCTCACATGATTTCTTATTAAGAAATTTGTAATAACCCTGCCCTTTTGGGCCTTTGGACTCAGCCCGAATGAAAGGGCCCAACCAAAGTCTTCTTCCCTCTCTTTTCGATGAAATCAAGGCCGGGGGAGTCTGATCGTGCTTAGAAAACTTTCCTATAAGAAGTCCTCTCCTCTTCCCCTAAGTCTTCACAGGTGATCATCGAAAAGTCGCCATAAATCATCAGGAGGTCTTTCATGGGTTGTCATTTGAGAAGAAGGGTCGTCGAAACCCTTCTCTAGTCACCGGAGTGAGGCAAGCTCCTTTTCCTTCCCCTCTCCTCTTTATTTAGGTCATTCCCTCATCGCTGGCGTGTGCTTGAAGTCGACAAGCTATCGATCTCAGACAAATAGGAAAATCCTTATTTTTTTCTTCTTGATTCCACCTATCGTTGTTGGCAACAACCACCATTCAGCCATTGTCGGAGCCATGGCTCGACCGCCACCAGGGAGTTGCTAAGGATGGCCTGCATCGGCCATCTATGGCCGTGCATGGGATAAGGGAGGAGAAAGGGAAGTATCCCTTGTTTTATGGCAGAGAAGAAGAGAAGAAGATGACTCTTCTCTCTTCTCCTCTAATAATAGCTATTTATTTATTTATTATTTAGTTTGTTAGTTGGTTAAATAATTATTTTAATTAGTTAATTAGAAGGATTTTGGAAAATAGGAGGGAAAAACCCCTATTTTGGAAAAGAAGAAGAGAGGGTTCTTCTCTCTCTCCTATGATTTATAATAAATAAATAATTATTTATTTAATAAAATTTATTTAATTATTTATTTTTCTATAAATGGATTATGAAAAATCTAAAAGAGAAAAATTTTGGGGATGGGATGTAGACCCCGATGAACCACTATAAAAAAAAGAAGGGTTCTAGATATTTAAATTGATTTATTTAAATATTAATTGATTTGAATATATAAGAAAATAATTTCTTGAATGAAAGGACAATGAGCAAGGTTATTAAGACCTAAATTATAAGCCAGATAAATTTCTCTCTCTTCTTCTCTCTTCACTTTCTTTCACTATAAGTTTCTCTCTACTTTCTCTTTCTAGGATTTTCTCTCTCTAAAAATCTTAAAGATAGAGTATGGATCTTGATAAATCTTGATAGAAGATTTTAGAATTTTAAATTTATCTAATTAATTTATTTTGATAAATTAAGTTTACAGGAGAATAAATTACTGGATAGGAGGATATTGAGTAGAGTTTTGACAGCCAGATTATAGTTTTGAGAGTTTCGTTTATCACAAATATAGAGATAAGAGTCCTTATACATGATCACCATTATATATCCTATTTTTATCATTGGATTTGTATTGATGGATTTATTATGTTTGAGATAATATTATTTTGTGTACGACCTTTCAGCATGAGTATATTATATATTGATTATGTATATGTATTACAATGATTGATGGTATGATTATATATGTATGATACACTTATCTTGATCATATTGTAAACTAAAATTGATATGATAAAAAATTAACATATAATAATTAAATAAAAAAGATATGATTTGGACTAGCCTCATCATGTGGATAGCCAGCTAGGAGCATATGCCTGGGATAGCCCCCACGGGCTTACGCACGAAAATTTGAATTAGACCAAGATTGAGATAGCCTGTAGAAGCTTATGCCTGGGATAGCCCCCACGAGCTTATGCATGAAATTTTAGGTTAGACCAAAATTGAGATTGAGGCATGATCTTGATTAGTCCAAAATTGAAAAAGAAAAGGCTAAGAAATAAGTAAGTATGATAAAAAGAAGAGAATATGATAAGTTATGATTAAATATTGAATGAAAAAGGATTGATGTGTTGTCATATGATGACAATATCTCTTTTGATAAGATATATATTTTATATATATTTATTTGAGTTATTCTGTATATTTGATATATAAATTTATGCTTTACTGTTATTTTCAAATTGAATTATTATTATTAGTATAGATGCACAGTGATTCTTACTGGGCTGTGAAGCTCACCACCCCTCTTTCTTGTTTTTTTCAGAGTTATAGGATATATGCATTTGGCCAAGATTGAAATCATAACTAAATGGATCGATTAGATAGAGCATCATTAGTGACAATGGGATGATCGAGTTTTATAAATTATACAAGTTTAAAATTTTTTAATATGAAATTATTTATTATGAATTGAGATAGATAATGTTCATGGAATGTTGATATCATAAGTAATTTTTACAGGCTTTGCATATTCTTTGGGATTTGCTCTAAAGAGTGTATGGCCATCACGTATCTGATTCGAGTGCTGGGTTCGGGGCATGATACAATTCCTCTCTCTCTCTCATGCCATCTCTTTCACTAAGTGGAACCAAATCCAAAGAAAGCCCAAAGAAATCTATCTTCTATTGAGATTGTAAAGGTGTGTTACTATGTTTGGATCAGCTTTTTCTTTTTCTTTTTTTTTTATTTGATTTTCACTGCAAAGGTGTGCTACCCTCTACTGTTGTTGTGCCTTTACCTTTTATCTTTGACTCTTTGGGTGCATTTGTCTCTTACTTTTCTTTCTTGATTTTTCTGTAGTGCTGAACCCATCACCTAAAATGTCAAAGCATGTTATTTTTGTCTCAAGAATTAATTTTGATGACTATAAAATATTTGAGTAGTAATGATTTTTTATCCTTGGAAGAAGTTCAAATATGTATTTCAAGATATATAAGAATTTTTAGATTGATAAAATACTTAGAGAAGGATAAAATTATAATTTCATTAACTTGGAATCAAAATAATATTTTTTGGAAGCATCAAGAGCATTAGAAAAGAATTTGGAACCTTTGGAGGTAATTTGAAAAGTTTCAAAAGTCAAAAAATGAAAAAAAATTGGCTTAGGAAAAAAAAATGACCCTTAGATCATCAAAAAAGATGACCCTTAGATCATCCTCTTTTGAAAAAGGTAGCCTGGTATGCCTATTTTTGAGTGGCATATAAAAAGAGATGATCCTAGGGTTGAGTAAAGTGTTTTTAATATTTTATCATGCTCATTAAGGAGCTAACTTTTCTTAACATTATAATTCATATTGTATTCAGTTTACTATTTTGGATTTAAGTTTTGGAGGATTTTCAAAACTTGGAAAGATTGATCTGAACCTTGAATTGGAGTGTATTAGGTTGGCTTGTACCTGAAAAATAAATGTCTAGCTTTGAAAAACTAGGATCGATGGGATCCGATGTTGTAATCATTGCATATGATTAATGGATTGGAATTCATAAGTAGAAGCTTGGGGAGTGGATATAAATACAAAGTTGGCACCGAAATACTATAAATCTTCTAGTTATGGTGTGTTGATTTTTTTCTTACTTTATTGCATTTATTTCTTTCTTGATTGTATTAGTTATCTGCACATTAGTTGCTCTTGTCCTTCGACATCACATAACACTTTTAAAGCATAATTTTTGTGATTCACTCCTCACTTAAAATTTTTAATAATCCAATTCACCCTCCCTCTTGGGTTGCATAGCTAGGCAATAAGTGATATTAGAGTCTGGTGCTCTAGTCCTTTCTTAATTTAACCATCAAAAGCCAAAGATTTATGGTAACTTAAGTAGATTCTTTACTAGCTGAGGGGCAGTCCACAAACCGACCTTCACTTTTCAATAGATCCAACTACACCTATTGAAAAGCTTAAATAAAAATTTTTATTTAAGCACTCAACTATGATATATAGACTATCATAGTCAATGGACCACACACATCCACTGAATTAATTGATGGTGTGGAGTTAACCAAATTTGAAAAGAAATGGGATGAGATTGATAAAAAAAATGGCTTAGCTTAATGCTAAAGCCATGAGTGTGTTGTATTGAGTACTAGTTATAAATGAATTTAATCATATTTTAATATGTATGTCTATCAAGAAAATATGGGATAGGTTAGAAGTAACTCGTGAAGGTACTAACCAAGTTAAAGAGTGAAAAATTAACATATTGATACATAAATATAAACTTTTCAAAATAAAACCTGAAGAATGTATAGTTGAGATGTTTACCCACTTTACCGATATAATAAATGATCTTAAGAGTCTTGGAAAAGCTTACTTTAATAGTAATCTTATAAGAAAGGTGCTTAGGTCTCTACCAAGAACATAGGAAGTAAAAGTCACTATGATTTAAGAAGCGAAGGATCTGAACATGTTACTCTTGAAGGAACTTCTAGGATCACTTATGATCCATGAATTGAGTATGAGACTGTACAGTGAAGAAGAGGTTAACAAGGAGAAAATGATTGCTCTTAAGTCCACTATACAACAAGAGGAGTCCGATCAAACCAAAGATGATGAAGATGAGGAGTTGGCTCTCATCACTCGCAAATTCAAAAGATTTATAAAGAAAAGAAGATAAGAGATGAGAAAAAGGCCTCAAACTAAATGAGAGCATAGTAGGGAAAAGGACAAAGAACAGACCATCATATGCTATGAATGTAAAAGATCGGAGCATTATAAATCGGACTGTCCATAGCTCAAGA
Source organism: Cocos nucifera (assembly GCA_006176705.1). Lineage (NCBI taxonomy): Eukaryota > Viridiplantae > Streptophyta > Magnoliopsida > Arecales > Arecaceae > Cocos > Cocos nucifera. The sequence goes on from QRFJ01000297.1 coordinate 871,338, forward strand.
AGATCTTCAAGAATCTAAAGAAGAAGGCTATGATGGATACGTGGAGTGGTAGCGATGAATCAAGATCCAAAGAAGATACCCATGAAGAAACCAACTTATGCCTCGTGGCACATAATAATTGTTAAAACTTCAAATGAATTTTCTTTTGATGAACTCCAAAAAGAATTTTATGATTTATTAGATGATCTAAAGAAGTTAGAGCTTAAGAATAAAGAGTTGAAATTGAAGAATCAATTCTTGTTAAAACAAAATGAGGTAATTTCAAATAAAAGATGGCTTTAACTTAAGAAAATCCAAACCTAAAAAATGAAGTAACTAAACTAAAACTAATTATTAAAAAAATTACTCTAAGTTCAGATAAACTTCAAATGATCCTTGATAATCAAAGAGCCATATATAATAAAATCGGTCTTGGTTATAACCTACTAAAGAAACAGAAATCTCTAAAAAATATTTTTAATTCATTAAATGATAAGCTTTCAAATGTATCTTGTTTCAAATGTGGAAAGGTAGGACACAAATCATATATATATATATATATATATTTTTTTTTTTTTCTAACAGATTTGATGATTCAAATGTAAAGAAAATATGGATTAAAAAAAGAACCATTATGATTAACCAAAAAGGACCAAAGAAAGCTAGGGTACCTAAAGTTAATATTTGATTTTATATGTAAGTGTGTCTTGCATCTCAAGAATCAAAATAAAAATGGTATCTTGATAGCGGATACTCAAGATACATGATTGGTGATGAATCCCAATTCATCATACTTAATACAAAGAATGGAGGGATGTTCATCTTTGGAGATAATGACAAAAAAAAGATCATTGGCATAGGCGACATTGGTATCACTCCCTCCAAATTCATTAAAAATATTTTATTAGTAGATGATCTTAAACATGATCTTTTGAGCATTAGTCAACTATGTGATAAAGGTTATAAAGTTATTTTTGAATTTTTATTATATATTGTAACGAGTTCCAATGATGATGGCATTAGATTTATTGGGCATAGGTATAGTAATGTTTACATGGTAAATTTAAATTATCTTTTCATGCTAAATATACAATATCTAGTAGCCATAAATGTCAAAATCAATGAGACTAGTTAGCTTTGGCATCATAGACTTACACATATAAGAATGAATTTACTTTTAAAACTTATAAAAAAGGATTTAGTTGTTGGCTTGCCTAAATTGAATTTTGAAAAGATAGAGTTTGTGATGCATGCTAACTAGGTAAGCAAACTAGAATTTCTTTCAAACCTAAAAACATGGTTTCAACTTCAAGGCCATCAGAATTATTGTATATGGATTTGTTTGGATCTACTAAAATTATAAGCTTAGATGGTAAATATTATGGCTTTGTAATTATCGATGACTTCTCTCGTTTTACATGAATTTTCTTCTTGGCATATAAAGATGAGGTATTTCATGTTTTCTTTAAATTTTATCAAAAAGCTATAAATGAAAAAGATTTTTTAATTTTAAATATTCATAGTGATCATGGAACTGAGTTTGAAAACCAAGCTTCTAAAAGATTTTGTGATAAAAAAGATATTGATCATAATTTTTTAGCATCTAGGATATCCCAATAAAATGAGATGGTAGAAAGAAAAAATAGAATCCTTGAAGAAATGACCCATACCATGCTATGTGAAAGCAATCTCCCAAAATACTTTGGATGAAAGCTATTTATGACATATTATATTTTAAACTATGCCTTAATTAGATCCATTTTAAAGATAACACCAAATGAACTTTGGAAGGGAGGAAAATTGGACATTGCTTATTTTCATGTTTTTGATTGTCGATGCTTTGTTTTGAATAATGGTAAAGATAAAATAAAAAAAATTTGATACAAAATCTAATGAAGCTATTTTTCTTTGATAATCCTCTACTAGTAAAGCATTTAGAGTTTTTAATAAAAGAACATTAGTTGTAGAAGAATCGATACATATAGTTTTTGATGAGAGTACTAATGATCTTCCATCAAGAAAGAGAGAAAGCATTGATGATGTAGGGCCAATTGTAGAAGAGATGAATGAGCTTATCTTAAAGTATTCAACACTCCAAAATGAGAAAGAACATGAGGATAAACATGAGGATGAAGGTGAGGAAGAACAAGAACTACAAGAGCAACCTCAAGGTACCAATCATCTTCCAAGAGAATGGAGGTATGATCACAATCAACCCAAAGAATTTAGTATTGATGATCCTACACATGGGGTAAGAACTCATTCATCACTTAGAGATGCATGTAATCACTTTGCTTTTGTTTCTCATTTTGAACCAAAAACCATCGATGAAGCTGAAAAGACTATAATTGGATTAATGCAATGTTAGAAGAACTTGATCAATTTTGAAAGAAATAATGTATGAACCTTAGTGATAAGATCTAAAAATCATCCCGCAATTGGAACTAAGTGGGTATTTAAAAATAAGCTAGATGAAAATAGAAATGTAGTACAAAATTAAGCAAGGTTGGTAGCTAAGGGATATAACCAAGAAGAGGAAATTGATTTTGATAAGACTTTTGCATCGGTTGCTAGATTAGAAGCCATTAGATTTTTGCTTGTTTATGCTTATTTTATGAATTTTAAATTATTTTAAATGGATGTTAAAAGTGCTTTTCTAAATGGATATATTATTGAAGAGATATATATAGAGCAATCACCCAATTTGAAATTCATGCCTTTTCTAACCATGTTTTCAAATTAAATAAAGTATTATATGGTTTAAAACAAGCACCTAGAGTATGGTATGAAAGGCTAAGTAAGTTTCTACTAAATAATAGTTTTTTAAGAGAAAATGTTGATACCACTCTTTTCATAAAAAGAAATCATGATGATATTTTAGTAATACAAATCTATATTGATGATATCATATTTGGATCTACTAATGAAGCTTATATCAAAACTTTGCTAAGCTCATGTAGGAAGAGTTTGAGATGAGCATGATGGATGAACTCACATTCTTCCTTGAACTTTAAATTAAATAAATGAAGGAAGAGATCTTCATCAACCTAAGTAAGTATATAAGAGAGCTACTAAAAAGATTTGGAATGGAGAGCTCCAAAATAATCGGCACTCCTATAAGTCCTTCGTGCAAGCTTGACAAGGATGAAAGAGGTAAAAGTATTGATTTAAAATCTTATAGGCTTAATGAGATATTCATATGCAGAATTTGGTGGATATAGGTCAGATGAAAAAAGCACTAGTGAAACTTACTAATTTCTTGGAGTGAACTTAATTTAATAGTTTAGAAAAAAGCAAAATTTAGTAACATTGTCTATAGCTGAGATCAAATATATTATAGTCAAAAGTTGCTGTGTACAAATCTTATGAATTAAGCAATAACTTAAGAATTTTGGCATCAAACTTAATAAGACTTCCATAAGATATGATAATACTAGTGCCATAAATTTAACTAAAAATTCTATACAATATTCAAGATCTAAATATATAAAAATTAGACATTATTTCATTAGAGAATATGTTCAAAATAATGATGTGATACTTGATTTTGTATGTTCTGAAAAATAATTGGCTAACATATTTCTAAGGCATTAAGTGAGGATAGATTCTATGAAATTAGGAGAGAATTGAAAATTATGGATCCTATTGCTTAGATATCCTCCTTTTGATCCCAACTCACCTTCTCTTAATATCTTGATTAATTAGAAAATTATCTTGTGTGTAACATAAATGGGGAGAATTTAGAAAATCAAAGTTTTTGACATTTACTATAAAAAATAGGAAGAGAAAACAATAAAGGAGAAATATTTAATTGATTAAAGTTGATGTATGTGCATAATTTGAAAGAAAAAGAGAGAGAAGTAAGAAAAAAATAATTTTTTTGACATTTATTTTTGAAAATAATGGGTGAAATCAAAATTAGAAAGAATATTTTTGAATTTAATCTCATTTTAATTTATGAATTTTCTAAACTCAATTCATTAAACAATTATATCATGGTTGTTGATAATTAATTGGTATCAAGCTCAACGTGAAACATATTTTTGTATTTAGCTATGATTGATCATTTTCAAAAATTAGATTTAAAGTTTGATCTTTTTAAGAAGAATCAAAATTTCAAGAAAATTATGATTTAATTTAAATTTTAGTTCAATTGGTATTAAGAAGTTTTTTCTTAAAAAATTTTCAAATTTGGTATCAATGATATCATTCTTGGATTGAAATTTATTATGTTATTTTTGACAAAAAAAATAAATATTATGTCTCAAGTTTATTTTGCATTGATATACCGTTGATGCGATACCATTTAGGATAAATTCAAAGAATTTCATAACTTTTTTGAATTTAATTGAGTGATATTTCTTATGAAAAAAAGATATCAATTAAATAGAAAATCTCTCTATGATTTATTTTGCATAATTTATTGGTATCAATTCAAAATAATTTATCAAAATAATTTGATCTGAACTTAGTTGATTCATCTTTTTCAATCAAAAACTAAAATAATTTGTATCATATTTTATTATCTTGTACTCTATTTACTTATCTTTTGGCATAAAAAAAAGAAAAAAAAAGAATGCTCAGTCTCAAACCTATTTTGCTTTGCTATATCTTTGTCTTTAAGATAACTTCTAAAATTGATACCTTATGCATTGAATTGATTGATTCTTATTAAAAAAAAAGGAAGAGATGATCCTTGAAAAATTGAATATATCTTATAATTTGCTTTGAATGATCTATTTAAAATCTTTAATCTTTGAAAAGCTCCATCTCTCTTGGATCTTTGAAGTTCGAAATAATTTTATTTAATGCATCTATTTTATTCAAAAATGAGAAAATGTGTTTTTAAATCTATAATGTTCAAAAGAGGAAAATGTTTTTGAATCTAAGTTTTTGAAAAAGAGAAGTATTATTAAGTTTGTATTGTCCATAAATAGGCTTCAAAAAGGGAGGAAGATATTCATTTTGAATTTGCTGTATGCTTTCAAAAATGGGAAGAACTTGAATCCAAGTTAAATTTGCAAGAGGGAGAATGCAAATCAAATTTTGAAAATTGAATGCATGTATATTTAGGCTTGAGCTGATTTTGATGATATTTTTTTCTTTTCCATGAGCATTTTGATGTTGTTAAAAAGAAGGAGAGGAATTTTGAGTATATACTTAATGCATTAATACTTAAAATGCTCACTAATTTGATGCTTATTGATCTCATAATTAATTTTAATGATTACCAAATCTTAAGTATATTATGTATCTAATCATGTATTTCAAGAATGTATGTAGATCTTTTTAGGTATTAAAATTAAAAAAATATTCATTGAAAAGATCTTCATAAATTCACTAAGTCGGGGTCTTCAAAGAAAGAATTTTTGAGTTCAAAACTTAGTGGAGTCAAATAAGGAACCAGATCTAGGATTTTAGGGCTAGATTTTGAAACTTTTTCAGATCTAGACAGCAAAAGATAGGAATTAATCAAAATTAATTCATAAAAATCAAAGAACCCTTAGATCTAAGATTCTATTATATGATTATGACATGAGATTAAATCAAAAATTAAAAATCATTAGAAAAAAAAGACATGCTGATCACATCAATATGGATCTACACTAGATCTATTGCAGGTATGTAACAAAGGATCAGATCTATATTACCTATGCAAGTTAGATATTCTAATTTACTGATCCAAGCTTGAGGATGAAGCTCCAAGCTGCACATGCATTCGGCCTCTAAGAGATGTCCACAGGAGTTCACGAATCCCAATCAAAAGTCTGATGCTCGAAAATCAGCACAGTATGCTAGTACTATACCGATCCTTCTTCGATGGTCGATCTGGTTCTTCCTTCTTTAAGATTTAGACTCTCCAAAATATTAGAAAAAATGGGAGAGATTCTAAATCTAAGCCAACTCTCAAACAAATCTCAAAGTTGGAAGAAAAGGGAAGATCAAAAGAATCCTAGAAGAAGATCCTCTTCTTCTTCTCTGTTCTTTCACCTAGACACCTAGATTGGTGTCTATAAAATTCCCATGCCTAAGATGAATATTTCTCTGGTTTTCTCACACCCAAAAGGTCTTCAAATATTTGAAATTCATGAAAAAATCAGCCTAAAATTTACTTTAAATAATGAGATATGGAAGAGTCTTGGCTAGGTCAAATACCTAGATAAGGCATGTCTAATTAAAGGCAACAAGTTAGGGCGCCCAACACTTGGGTGCCCCCTCCTTTTCTTTTAGCATGGACCAGCAATAAAGGGTGCACAAAAGATGCCTGTCTCATCAAAGAAAATAGAATAGAAAATAGGGAGAGGGTGCAGCAAGATAAGGGAGAAGTTTTGGTTTCTCAAAACTCTATCCCATAGAATTTGAAACCCAAACAACATGCCTCCCATGACTTGGTCCAAAACAAATAGCCAAATAAGAAAGAGAGAGAAAGAGAGTGCATGCGAGAACATCAAGAAGAGGGGGATTCGGGGATTCAACATACAAAATCAAGGAGAAGAGGGCGTGGGGGCGTTGGGGCTAAGGTGGCCAAAAGAGAAGTCCTAATCACACTAAGACTTCCAATTTGACTTGGTCAAACAAGATCTTTTAATCAAATTAAATCAAAAACAAATAAACCTAATTAAATTATGTCTTAACCCAATTAAGAATCTAATTAAATGATATTTAATTTTAATTTAAATTTTTAATCAAATTAGAAATTAGGTTGACTCAAGTCCTAATTGAACTAGGACTAGTTCTTCCTTGTAATTGGCTTATCTAATAAACCAATTGGACTTGATTCAATCAAGCCCAAACTAAATCTAATTAAATCATATTTAATTAGACTTAATTTAAATTATTAATCAAATTGATAATCGATTCTCTTATAATACTTGCACTAGGTCAAACATCAATCCTATTGATCGCTCAATCCTAGAACGATTATTAATCATTGATCACCATCCGATCAGATCATGAACTCTAATATATGTGACCCCATAGGTCTGAATTTAAGTTGGTAGCATAGAAATAAATTCTTGTACCAATCAAAGTGACCATCTAGTAATGGTACTCGACGGTCGAATAAGTCGAATGTATAGAATAACATCCTTAGAAACCATGTAGATATAGTTTTCATATAATTCATCCCCTAAACTAAAATGCTCGTAGGATATCTCAGAGTTTAACTGTCAACTCTCATTAGGCTATCCACATTATATTTCAAAATATCAAATCCATCTCATGAATTATCCTGGCCAAGATTTTGCTATAATGAAATACAGTGATACATTCTTTTCCAACTCTTAGAGTGGTCAATCCTATCTTGATCATATATCGACTTCATAAATACTTGACTATGCCTAGAAGCCTTTTATTATTGAATTATAAATTTAGTTAGTCTAGCACCAATGCACAGTGAGTTGCTTGCAAGCCATTAAGGTGATCTCAGGTCTAAGGGATACTTATACCTATATCCCATCAGAGACATTCTCGATAGCAGAATGCTCTAAAGTTGATCACGTTCAATGATGATGTATTCTTACATCTCACCTGTATATTATACTAATGTCTCCACACTCCTTAGTTAAGAGGACAATCAAACAATATGGCATACAACGATCTATGCTCGATAGACGCTGTCATCTTAATTAACAGCCTATCATTTGTTCGTGAACTATTTTAAGGATTAATTGATAAATCATCTTTTTATTAAAACTAAATAGTCCTAAGGACTTTATCATAACAATGGAGTGAAGGAACCAAATCTAGGGTTTTATAGGTAGATCTTGAAAACTTTTTTAAGATCTTACAGCAAAAGACTTAAATAAATTAAATATTTATTTAAATAAATATATAAATATCTAAATCTTAGATCTATTATATGATCAAGGTATGATATTAAATTAAATATTAAAATCAAATAAGAAAGTAAAAGATTGATCAAATCAACCTAGATCTACACTACATCAAATGCAGGTATGAAGTTAATAGATTAGATCTATTACCTAAGCAAGTTAGATGTTCTAACTTGCTGATCTAGGCTTGAGGATGAATTCATGAGTTGCACATGCATCCGGTCTTTAGGAGTCGTCCACACGAGCCTACGATCTCTGATCTAAAATCTGATGCAGGAAATCAGCATAGCATGCTAGTACTGTGCTGATCCTTCTTCGATGATCGATCTAATGCTCCCTTCTTCGAAATTTAGACTCTCTAAAATATGAGAAGGAATATAAGAGTTTACTGATCTGAGACTCTCTTAGAAAAAACTCAAAAAAAGAAGAGATTGAAAATAAAAAAACCTTAGAAGAAGATCCTCTTCTTCTTCTCTTTTCTCTCACCTAGACACCTAGTTTGGTGCCTATGGAACCCCCATGCCCAAGGATCCTCTTCTTTTGATTTTTGCACACCCCAAATCTCTACCAAAGCTCTATATTTCATGAAAAAATTAGAATAAAATTCATCCAATAAATAGAGAAAAAGAAGAGTCCAAGTTAGATCAAAATCCTAGATTAGGAATATCCAAACATGAAAAGTTGTTGGGCGCCCAACTCTTGGGCACCTCCTCCATAATTATTAGCGTGGACCAGCAAGGAAGAGTGCACAAAAAAAAAGATTATTTTCATGAAATAAGAGAAGAATTAATTAAAAGAGGGGGTAGCACTCAAGGGAAGGTGTTTTGGTCAATAAGGATTCTATCTCATAGAATCCTAAGCATAACCAACTCCTCTTTTGACTTGGTCTTCCAACAAATTGCCATATGAGAAAAGGAGGAGAGAAAGAGGGCATGAGAAGCCATGGGAGTGGAGAATTTTCATGTAAGAAATAAAATAAAAAGGGTATGGGGCATGAGGATTAATTGGCGTAAGTGATAGGGAGTCCTAGTCACACTAGGACTCCTATTTTGACTTGGTCAAACAAGATCTTTTGATCAAATAAAAATAAGATTAAACCAACCTAATTAAATAAGACCCTGACCCATTTAAGAAATTAGTTAAATTAGATTAAATTTATTTTAATTTTAATTTATTTTTTAATCAAATTAGAAAATTAGATTAATCCGAGTTCTAGTTAGATTAGGACTAGTTCTTCCTTGCACTTGGCTTATCCAATAAATTAATTGGACTTGATCCAATCAAGCCCAAACTAAATCTAATTAAATCATATTTAATTAGACTTAATCTCAACCTATTGACTTAATCAAATTAAGCTAATTAATAATTTAATTGCTAATCGATCCTCCTACAATACTTGCACTAGATTAAATACCAATCATATGATTGTTTAACCATAGAATGATTCTTAATCATTGATCAACCATCCGATCAGATCATAAGCTATAATGTGTGTGACCTCATTGGTTCGAACCTAAGTCGATAGCATAGAAATAAATTTTTATATCAATCGAAGTGACCATCTAGCAATGATATCCGACGGTCGGATAGGTCGAAGGTATAGAATACCATCTTTAGAACCCATGTGGATATAGTTTTCATATAATTCATCCTCTTGACCACAATGCTCGTAGGATACCTCAGAGTTCAACTATCAACTTTAATCAGGTTGTCCACATTGTATTTCAAAATATCAAATCCATCTGATGGATTATCCTGGCCAAGGTTTTGCAATATTGAAATATAGTGATACATTCTTCTCCAACTCTTGGAGTGGTCAATTCCATCTTGATCACACTTCAACTTCACAAGTACTTGATTGTGCCCAGAAGCTTTTCGTTGCTGAATTAAAAATTCAGTTAGTCCGATACCAAAGCACAGTGAGTTGCTTGCAAGTCATTGAAGTGATCTCAGATCCAAGGGATACTTATATCTATATCCCATCAGAGACATTCTCGATAGTAGAATGCTCTGAATTTGGTCACATTCAATGACGATGTACCCATACATCTCATCTATATGCCATACCAGTGTCTCCACACTCCTTGGTTAAGAGGACAACCAACCTATATAGCATATAGCGATCTTTGCTCGATAGATGCTGTTGTCCTAATTAACAGCCTATCATTTGGTCGTGAACAAATTTAAGGACTAATTGATAAATCCTCTCTTTATCGAAACTAAACAGTCCTAAGGACTTCATCACAACAATGGATTTCATTAGAAGATGTAAACTTGTGATGAAAAAGATGCCATAATATTTTTATTAATTAATAAATTAATTATAATTATAAAATAGCTTAATCGTCAACAGACTGACGATTGGCTTGGGAACATAATTTTCAATAACTCCCACTTTCCTAAAGCCACTCGACACAGTATCTAATATCCATCTTTGACTTATGGTTGTCGAACTCTTTGATTATCAGGCCTTTTTGTCAATCTTCTGAAGATCGACGTCACTACAATCCACGATTTTATGAACCAAATGAAAGCGACACAGAATGTGCTTTATCTGCTAGTGTGCCTTTGGTTTCTTTGCTTGAGCTATGGTGCCAGTGCTGTCACAGTAGAGCAGGATTGGACCATCAATGAAGGGTACTACTCCAAGCTCGGTGATGAACTTTTTCAGCCATACAGCTTTCTTTGCTACATCTGATGCTGCCATGTACTCTACTTTGTAAATAGAGTCAGCCACTGTATGCTGCTTGAAACTTTTTCAGTAGATGGCTCCATCATTTAGAGTAAAGATATATCCCAACACATTTTTACTATCATCATGGTCAGATTGAAAGCTGGAGTCTGTAAACCCCACAAGCTTCAAATCTGACTCACCATAAACCAACCATTGATCCTTAGTATTTCTCAAATACTTAAGAATGGTTTTAACCACCTTCCAGTGATTTTCTTCAGATTCAGACTGGTATGTACTCACCACTCCTAGTGAGTATGCCACGTCTGATCTCGTACATGTTCATTGCATACATAATAGACCCCACTATCGAAGCATATGGGATTCTACTCATATATTCTCTTTCTTCAGGAGTTATCGGACAATCCTTCTTAGAGAGAAATTTTTTTTGGCCTATTAGGGGATAGTCCTTTTTGAAATTCTTCATACTGAATCTCTTCAGCACAGTTTCTATGTATATGGACTGAGATATACCAAGCATCCTTTTAGATCTATCTCTATAGATCTTCATCCTTAGGATGTAGGATGCTTCACCCAAGTCCTTCATGGAGAACTATGATGACAACTAGACTTTTATTCTTTATAGTGAGGGGATATCATTTCCGATTAAGAGAATGTCATCCATGTACAAAATAAGAATTACCACTACTAGACCATTTGTCCATTTATAAATGCAGGGTTCTTCTCTATTCTTAACGAAGCCATACGTTTTGATCACTTTATTAAAATGCATGTTCCAACTCCGAGATGCCTGCTTCAATCCATAAATGGATCTCTGAAGCTTGCACACCTTGAACTCATCTATGGATGTGAACCCTTGAGATTGTATCATATACACCTCTTCGGTCAACTCTCCATTTAGAAAAGTTGTCTTCATATCCATCTGCCAGATCTCATAGTTCAGATGGATAGTAGTGGTAAGCATGATCCAAATGAACTTGAGCATTGCCACAGGAGAGAACGTCTCGTCATAGTCAATACCATAATATTGACGATATCCCTTGACAATCAGATGGGCTTTATAGGTCTCCACCTTTCCATCTGCGCCCCTCCTTCTTTTGAAGACTCATTTACACCCAATGGGTTTAACCCCTTCAGATGGGTCACCTAATATCCATACGTCATTGACCTTCATGAAATTTATTTTGGATCTCATGGCTTCTAGCCATTTCTCAGAGTCAGATCTCTGCATCGCATCCATATAAGTGATCGAATCCTCATCGTTCTCATTGAGTTCGATGGGATCACCATCCTCGATCGAGAATCCATAGTATCTATCCGGATAGCGCGGTACTCTATCGAATTGCCTTAATGGTATAGGTTCACTAGGCTTTGGATCTGATATGATCAAATCCAACTTAGGTTCAACAATCTGTGTCGGACTTTCTACCTATTGAACTTCATCAAGTTCAACCTTAGAGGCAACAGTTCCTTCACTAAGAAACTTCTTTTTTAGAAAGATTGCCCTAAGGCTGATGAACACCTATTATTCATCAGCATGGTAGAAATAGTATCCTTTGGTCTCTTTTGGGTATCCTATGAATGTACACTTATCAGACCTAGGTCCAAGTTTGTCTGTATCTAACCATTTGACATAAGTCGGGCACCCCCAAATCCTAAGGTATGAAAGTGCTAGTTTATGCGGTGTTCATATCTCATATGGGGTTTTAACTACAGATTTACTTGGAATCCTATTTAATAGATAATAAGCCAATTCGAGTGCATATCCCCAAAAGAATATCAGCAAGCTGGCAAATTCCATCATGGATCGGACCATGTCTAACAAAGTCTGATTCCTCCTTTTAGACACACCATTATGCTGTGGTGTTTCAGGAGGAGCCCATTGGGATAGAATTTCATTCTCTCCTAGATATGTGAGAAACTCACCAAAAAGGTATTCTCCTCCCCGGTCAGATCGAAAAGTTTTAATTTTTTTTTAGTTTGTTTTTCTACTTCACTTCAAAATCGTTTGAACATTTCAAAAAAATCTGACTTATGTTTCATCAGATAGACATATCCATATCTGGATAGATCATCTATAAAAGTGATGAAGTAGACATATCCACGTCTGGCACTTATGCTCATTGGTCCACATACGTCAGTATGTACTAGACCTAAGAGCTCATTGGCTTTCTCATCTTTTTCAGTAAAAGATGACTTGGTCATTTTACCAAGAAGATAGGACTCATAGGTTGGAAGTGATTCACAATCATTGACTTCGAGGATTTCCTCTTGAGTCAACTTGTTTATCCTATTCTTGTTTATATGACCTAGTCTATAGTGCCATAAGTAGATATCTGATATACTATCTAATCTAGGATGCTTGCTAGTAGAATAGACTACATTAACAGATTGTGATAACATATATACACCATTGTTCAATTGTCCATAGAAAGTAGTAACACCATTCATAATGACATTACAAACTCATTTCTTTATTAAAATTTCATAATTGTTCAAGGCCAAAAGACTTACAGAAATGATATTTAGAAAGAAACTAGGATAGAAATGACAATCACTAAGAACAACGGTATGAGGTTCAAATACAAGTTTTAAAATTTCTAAAGCTAGAACTGAAACTGATCTTCCATCTCCAACGTTTAGGAATCTCTTATCTTGCTCGAATCTTCTACTGACCTACAACCCCTGCAATGAATTGCAAATATGGTAAGAGCTACCGATATCCAATACCCAGTCAGTAATATCATAAATAGAGAAATTGCAAGGAGTTATCATATAAATATCTTGCCCAGCAACAGCTTGCTTCTTTCTCTGTCTGTTCGGATCTAGGGAGGCAATGTACTGAGGATAGTTCTCTTCCAATGCTCCCGCTTCTTACAAAAGAAGCATTTAGCTTGACCCTTATCGGGCTTGATCTTCCTGGTCTGATCCTATACTGATGTCCCAGCCTGAACTTGCACCTTCTTTATTTTCTTCTTCTTGTTCTTCTTTCCTTTCCTAAAGGATCGAGAACCAAAAGACGAACCTCCCACTAAGTTCACTGACTCTCTATGGAGCTAGTCATCCTTCTCAAAATTTTAAAGTAACCCCAATAAGACATGGTAGTTTACTTTAGGCTTTGTCATTCTGTAATGAGTAAGGAAAGGGAGATAAGACTTTGGCAGTGAGTTCAGTATTGCATCTATCCCAAGTTGTTAATGGAAGAAAAAGCTGAGTTTGCTGAAGCGCTCTATCAGCTCGATCATATACAGTACATGATCAGTGATAGAGACTCTATCTTGCATTCTAGCGTTGATGATGGTGCAACTAGTCTTGTGTCTCTCAACGTCATCAAGTGTGCCAAAAGAATCCTTCAATACTTGGAGCATTTTATTTGACTGAGCTATCTCAAACCTATGATCGAACTCATCACTCATCGCAGCCAGCTTAATGCAGCGCACCATGGTTCGATCACTAAGCCAGTTCTGATAAGTATCTCTGACCATTCCACGTGCATTGGCAGCTGGCTCCTAAGATGCAGGATTCATCAGCACATATAGGATCCGTTCATGCTTCAAGACAATCTTCAACTTTCAGTACCAGCTATCGAAGTTGGGTCCCACCAACTTATCATTATCCAATAATGATCGGAGCGATAAAAAAGTGGCCATGTCTGCACAAAGAAAAATCAAAATCTAAATAGTAATTGATTCATTAAACCTAAAGATTTGGATTTTAATCAAAAGATTTCTTCCACTATTTTATTCGAATTGATAGCCTCTACCTCAAATTCGAGGAATTATCCTAATTCCTTAGTAGGTACTAGAATCCACATAGACTGTACACGAGCCTAACTTTAGTTGGCCCATCCATGTACATCTAAGGATAAGTTCATAATCAATTATTTCTCCAAACAATTTTCAATAATTAAATTTTGCCTTAGGCCTTGATCAGTTGGCTTTGGCCTTCTCAAAAAAAGTTCCAGTTAGGTCCAGCCATTAACATGACCATACTTGGTCCATCCAACCAATGAATGATCAGGTCCAACTTTGGTTGGCCGACCTAACCACCATTTAGAAAGATGTATCCAAGAGATCATATAATGAATGATAATTTCATTAATCGATAAGCACTAGGCCTTTGGGCCTTCAATGATTATCCAACTGATGGACTCATTATCATCCACTTTAATGGGAGGCTATGATCCAGTTATCATATAACTATTTTATTTTAAGAATCTAATAATTTTAGAGAATTTAATTTATAGAAGCGAGTAGGTCAAATTAACCAGCTTGTCATGATCCTCCCACTAACTTCATCAAGTCAGCTTAAGGAAGATCATTAATAGGTTGGTTTAGGAGCACCTAAATCAGTCAAACTAATTTACCTAGCTGACATGGGTCAGCTTGAATAGTTAAGCAATCTGATCAAAACATAATCTCAACAAGAGGCCAGGTAAGTTCGACCAGTGGAAGAGTCTACTAGGTTTGCCTTAGACACCATCAAAAATGGCCAGGTAAGCGGGCTGCCAATTAAAAATCACTGATTTGGTTTACCTTAGACATCAATTAGTTTAATTAGTTTTAATTAGATTAACCTAACAGTTCGTACTTGACCGCATAGCCAAGAATCAAGTCCATCTTAGGTCTTGTTAAAGACATCGACTTGACCAACTACAACTATTGCAATTGATCTAGAGAATCCTTGACCTAATCTAAGACAATAATTGATTAGATTTAGTCAATTCTCTAATTAAATCCATTCTTTAATCTAACCCTAGGTCTAATCTAATTAATGGATCTAATCTCCACTAATACATTAACCTAATGTGTTATGATTCATGTCATAGGATCTTGAATTTTACAATCCTAGAACCTAATCAAATAACTTCTTAATTCTTAATTAAGTTTTAGATTGAGGGTTGGGATTTGGCTTTTTAAAAATAGTTTTTATATTTATAAAATATTTTTATAATATGATTCTATCAATCAAATTGCATGTTTGATTCACAATCAATATGCAAGTAACATAAACATGAATCTACTTTAGATCTAATCTAAATAGGTTCATGTAATTGAAATAGTTTCAATAATAATCAATCATAAATCTTCCTAAATTGAATATAACATATTTATGAAGATTAAAATTAGATTAAAATATTTTTAATTAGATCATAAAATTTCTTAGATCTAATTTAAAATTTTATGATCAATATTTTAGATCCGCACGTACTAGGACAACCTATTTACTATAAGGGATAAACTTACAGCAGGACAACCTTATGGCAGTCCATGCAATCTAAAATATTTAATTTTAGATCTAAAACTATTTTAAATCTATTAAATTATAAATAAAATTTGATTAAATCTAATAAATTTATGATTAGGGTCAGATCATGACGAACTAGGACAACCTATTCACTATAAGGGATAAATCTTACAGCAGGACAACCTTATGGTAGTTTGTGAGATTTAAATTTTTTTTTAAAAAATTTAGATTTAATAATTAAATTATAAATTAGATCTAATCTAAGAAATAATCTAAATATACATAAAAATTATTTAATAATAACCTAGGCTCTGATACCAATTGAAGGAACTAGATCTAGGGTTTCACAGGTGGATCTTGAAACTTTTCAAGATCATGCAGTGAAAGACTTAAATAAATTAAATATTTATTTAAATAAATATATAAACATCTAGATCTCAGATCTATTACATGATCAAGGTATGATATTAAATCAAAAATTAAAATCAAATAAGAAAGTAAAGGTTTGATCAAATCAACCTAGATCTATACTACATCAAATGTAGGTATGAAGTTTATAGATCATATCTATTACCTGAGCAAGTTAGACATTCTAACTTACTAATCTAGACTTGAGGATGATGTCATGAGCCACACATGCATCCGACCTCTAGGAGTCGTCCACACGAGCCTACGATCTCTGATCTAAAATCCTATGCAGGAAATCAGCACAGCATGCTAGTACTGTGTTGATCCTTCTTCGATGGTCGATCCGATGCTCCCTTCTTTAAAATTTGAACTCTCCAAAATATGAGAAGAAAGATGAGAGTTTACTGATCTGAGACTCTCTCAGAAAAAACTCAAAAAAAGGAGGAGAGATTGAAAATAAAATAGCCCTAGAAGAAGACCCTCTTCTTCTTCTCTTTTCTCTCACCTAGACACCTAGTTTGGTGCCTATGGAACCCCCATGCCCAAGGACCCTCTTCCTCTAATTTTTGCACACCCCAAACCTCTCCTAAAGCTCTATATTCTACAAAACAATTAGAATAAAATTCGTCCAACAAATAGAGAAAAAGAAGAGTCCATGTTAGATCAAAATCCTAAACTAGGAATATCCAAACATGAAAAGTTGGGCGCCTCCTCCATAATTATTGACGTGGACCAGCAAGGAAGGTCACACAAAAAAGAAGATTATTTTTGTGCAATAAGATAAGAATTAATTAAAAGAGGGGGCAGCACTCAAGGGATGGTGTTTTGGTCAACAAGGATTCTATCTCATAGAATTCTAAGCAAAATCAACTCCTCTTTTGACTTGGTCTTCCAACAAATTGCCTTATGAGAAAAGAAGGAGAGAAAGAAGACATGAGAAGCCATGAGAGTGAAGAATTTTTACATAAGAAATAAAACAAAAAGAGCATGGGGCATGAGGATTAAGTGGCGCAAGTGATAGGGAGTCCTAGTCACACTAGGACTCCTATTTTGACTTGATCAAACAAGATCTTTTGATCAAATAAAATTAAGATTAAATCAACTCAATTAAATAAGATCCTAATCTATTTAAGGACTTAATTAAATTATATTAAATTATATTTAATTTTGATTTACTTTTTAATTAAATTAGAAAATTAGATTAATCTAAGTCCTAGTTAGACTAGGACTAGTTCTTTCTTGCACTTGACTTATCCAATACACCAATAGAACTTGATCCAATTAAGCTCAAATTAAATTAAATTAAATTATATTTAATTAGATTTAATCTTAGCCTATTGGCTTAATTAAATTAAGTCAATTAGTAATCCAATTACTAATCGATCCTCCTGCAACACCTGCACTAGGTTAAACACCAATCATATTGATTGTTTAATCCTAGAACGATTCTTAATCGTTGATCAACCATCCGATCAGATTGTAAGCTCTAATGTGTGTGATCTCATAGGTTTGAACCTAAGTCAGTAGCATAGGAATAAATTTCTATACCAATTGAAGTGATCATCTAGTAATAATATCCGACGGTCGGATAGGTCAAAGGTGTAGAACACCATCCTTAGAACCCCATGGATATAGTTTTTATATAATTCATCCTCTTGACTACAATGCTCGTAGGACACCTCAAAGTTCAACTATCAACTCTGATCAGGTTGTCTACATTATATTTCAAAATATCAAATCCATCTGATGGATTATCCTGGCCAAGATTTTGCTATATTGAAATATAGTGATACATTCTTCTCCAACTCTTGGAGTGATCAATTCCATCTTGATCACACTCCGACTTTGCAAGTAGTTGACTGTGCCCAAAAATCTTTCAATGCTGATTTAGAAATTTAGTTAGTTCGGTACCAAAGCACTGTGAGTTGCTTGTAAGTCACTGAGGTGATCTCAGATCTAAGGGATACTTATATCTATATCCCATCAGAGACATTCTCGATAGTAGAATGCTCTAAAGTTGGTCACATTCAATGATGATGTATCCATACATCTCATCTGTATACCATACCAATATCTTCATAATTCTTGGTTAAGAAGACAACCAAACTATATGGCATATAACGACCTATGCTCGATAGATGCTGTTGTTCTAATTAACAGTCTATCATTTGGTCGTGAATAAATTTAAGAACTAATCAATAAATCCTCTCTTTATCAAAACTAAACAATCCTAAGAACTTCATCACAATAATGAAGTTTATTAGAAGATGTAAACTTATGATGAAAAAGATGTCAAAATATTTTTATTAATTAATAAATTAATTATAATTATAAAATAACTCAACCATCAATAGGCTGACGATTGATTTTGAAACATAATTCCCAACATGGAGTTCGTTAGACGATGTAAGCTTTGTGATGAAAAAATATCAAAATATTATTTTATTTATTAATAAATCAATTATAATTATAATATAGTTCAACTATCAACAGGTTGATAATTAGCTTTGGGATACATTTTTTAATAGTCAATCCCAGAGCAAAAAGAGACATCTTCAAAAAATTTAGAGCCATCTCTAGAAAATTTAGAGTGATCTCCAAGCTATTTGGCATGCTAGCACAATGTCTTGGTACAAGATAGAGAAGACTCGAAATTAGCCCAAGTCATCTTTATCTTCAAAAATAAAAATTTTATTTCTGTGCACTGAGATCGAGATGACTCTAAAATTTTTGAATTATCTTGAAGTTACAGTGAGATGTCTCCATATAAATAGAGAGGACTCGAAATGCGCTTACAACTTTCAATGGATAGTTCTGCAATGGATCTTTCTTTCTCGCAATGGCTAGTTTTTACCTTCAATGGTCATTTTAGAGCTTTCAATGACTAGAACTCACTCTTCAACCATCTTCAAGGATATTTAAGGCTAGAGAATCAATTTGAAAACAAGATTAAGAGGGATTAAGAGAGAAATCATTTTTAAATAAGAGGAATTCCATTGCACATTAAAAAGAGAGAAAAAGAGAGGAATTATGTAGTGATTTTAGAGCACATTCAAGAGCTATTTTCTACAACTTCTCAACCCACCTCTTAAGCCTCAAAGAAGAGTGTTCAATCTTTAAAAGAGCTGATCATTCAACCTCCTTTTTGTGCCCAAAAGAGTTTAAATTCTATTTTTTGTTTTAAGCTGAAACTTTTTATCTATTGTATTTTATTTCTTTACAAGTTTTTTTTTGAAGAAAGAAAATTAAGGATTAGTCTCATCTAAGCCTAGAATTGGATATTATAGATTTTGATTGGTAAGCCCGAAAAATCAACTAGATTGATAGTGAGCCTAAAAAACTATTAGTATAAAATTTTGGTTGGTGCTACTGGGAAAACTAATTGGGTTTGTTTGTAAGCCCAAAAAAATAAACATACTATAATCAAGAAAGGATTATCGTAAAAATTCTGAGAGAAGCTTAGAGAGTGGATGTAGGTATGGGTTGCATCAGACCACTATAAATTATGGTGTGTTTATATTATGCTTCTTATTCTATCCCTTTGCATAAATTGCATGCTTTTAATTCTTGCTTTACTTTCATACTTTAGTTTTGTTATATTAATTCCATTGCTACATCATTGCTTACATTCCACAAGCACTAAAGATAGCATAAATTGAAGCATATATTATTTAGAAAGTAAATTTTGATAGAATTTTAAAAGAATTCAATTCACTCCCCCTCTTGAGTTGCTATCTTTAGGCAATAATTGATATTAGAGTGGGTGCTCTAATATTTAATTATTAACCTAGCGGTTAAAGAGTAAAAGATCTTGGTAACTCAAATGAAATTCTTTTTTAATGAAAGCCATTCTATTGATCGTCCCATACTATTATATGAATCAAATTACATATATTAAAAAATTAGAATGAAAATTTTCATACAATCAAATGATTATAATTTATAGAAGATTATAATCAATAGCCTGCACACATCCAATGCATTGATTGGTGATGAAGAAATAATCTAACTAAATGCTAAGGCTTTAAATATACTTTATTATTCATTAGATATAAATAAGTTTAATTTAATTTTTTCTTACATTTTAGCAAAATAAGTTTAGAAAAAATTGAAAATGATTTATGGAAGAGCAAATCAAAAACAGGAATCAAGCTTCCAAGAAGAAAAGAAAGCTCACCTCAACCTATGCCTCACGGCAAATGAGGATGGAAAGAAAAAGAAGAAGAAGAAATGAAAGAAAAGAAAAGTATTAATTAAGGAAGAGCAAGGCATTAAAAAAAAAAAGAGAAAGAGAAAGAAGATATCGCCAATCTTTGCCTCATGGCTAATAAAAATGAGATAAATCTCAAAAATTCTTTTGACTTTACATTTGATGAATTATATGAAGCTTTTAATGATCTAATAAATGAATATAAAAAGTTAAGGCTAAAAAATAAGAAGCTTAAAAGTTCAAATATATCTCTATTTAAAGAAAAGAAGAAGATTTTGATGGAAAAAGATAATCTTTTGAAAGAAAAAAAAATATTGGATGAAGCAAAGAATAATAGTGTAATTGAAAAGGATGAATTATTGAAGGAAAAAAAATTTGATTGAAAAAATAAAAAAAATATCAAAATCTGAAAAATTTTTTATAGAAGAAAATACCAATCTAAGAAAAGAGATTGAAAGATTAAAGCACATGCTTAACAAGTTTACAATTGACTCTCAAAAGCTTCAATCTATTTTAATCAATTAAAAAGCTATTTTCGATAAAGCTAGAATTGGCTATAATTTATTAAGAAAATAAAAATTTATGAATAACATGTTTAGTAAAGCTTATTCTGAAAATCATTCTATAGCTTGCATTAAATGTAATCAAATTGGCCATAAAATTTTAAAATATAATTTTAAAAAAATTGATCAAATTTTGATTAGATAAATTTGGATTTCAAAAGAAATCTTGAGCACTAACTCCAATGGATCCAAGAAAGCTTGGATACCAAAAATTATGAAGTAATTTTATAGGTACATCAAGAATTTAATGGAATGAAAGAAAAAAATATTATGGATGGATGTCTTAAGAATGAAACTGGATCGGTGATGATGTTGGTAGAATCTAAACTTTTCTCTCATCATACCATCAATGATTGTTAAAAATATTTTGATTGATTACATTCATTGATTAATATATATATATGATAATTTCTTTGCTTGAAATATTTTTTACATATAATTGATTGATTTTGATGCTTGCAATGAATTTATACCATGATTTAAATATTTTGATTTTAAAGATCAATATACTCTCCTCTATATATCGTGTTATGGATGAAATAATTTTATCTTGAAATTTAGCATGATATTTTAAGCCTTTCCATATCAATTTTATAATTAATAAATTTAAATTAAAAGATGCTTAATTGGGTTTGAATGTAATAATTACTAAATCTAAAAGAGAAACTAATTTTTGATATTTCTTTCATAAGATGCTAAATTATCAAAATTCTTTTAAAATTTTGCATGAAATAAGTACTTAAAAATAAGACGTTCAATCATAAAAATCAAGTATTTGATGTATTGATTTACAATACATTTTAGGTTAACCTTTAAGAATTTTAAAACTCTATAATTGAACTAAACTCATAGAGCCTTCATCTAGTTTTTTTTTGATTATTAGAATCCTCCTAATTGATTAATTTTTGATCTTCTAAATTGAGTTGAATATATATCTTGATCTTTGATTTAATTTTTTTTTCAATCTTAAAAAAAATTATTAATGAATATTTATATTTTATTTTGATTGACTGATTTTAAAAATTAAATTTGAAAAATATTTTTCTTAAATATTTTAAAGTTAATATCTAGCAAGATATTTTAAGAAAGCTGTTATTTATCTTTAAAGCTAAATATTTAAAGAGAATTTTAGTTTTGATTAATTGATATCAAATTGCTTACTATTTGTCATGTATTTGATTGATTTATCTTTTGATAAAAAGAAAAGAATATTTTTATTTCAAATCTAATTTTGCACAGCTATAATTTTTAATATAATATTATCTAAGATAAATTCAAAAATATATAATTTTTTTGAATCTAATTACTTGATATTTCTTAAGAAAAGAAAGAAATGATCTTTTTGAAGAATTACTAAAATTTTTTTATAATTTGCTTTGGCTAATTTGCTGATATCAATTCAAATTAATTTATCATTCTAAATCCTCAAAATTATTTGATTTGAATCAATTCATCTTCATTAATTTAAAACTAAAATCATTGGTATCAAGCTGAATTTGTAAATTAATTTTTAAGTGATATTGATCTATCAAGAAAAATATGATTTGATCTAAATTTTAGTTTAATTGGTATCAAGAAAATCTTTTAAAGAAATAACTTTGTTTGCTAAAATAAGAAAAAAATATTTAAAAAAATGATAATTTAATTGAAAAGGCCTTTAAAATTAAAAATATCTTTCAAATTTAGAAAATCTAAATTTAGTAGTTAAATTTGTATTAAATATGCTTGATTTGAAAATTAAAGAAGGAAAATATTATTAAAATATTAAAAGAAAAAATAAATTTTCTAGTATTTATCCTAAAAAATAGGAGAAGAGATATTATCTAGCTTTGATTGAAAATTCTAATTAACTTATGTTGAGAAAAATGAACATTGATTGCATTATACTTTTGAGCTTTCATGTATTTATTCTATTTAATTTATATACTTTTGATTGGTAAATCATTTTTGATAACTATTTAGAGTAAAAATGAGTTTGAAATACATTCTTATTTTGAGAAATGATTTTCTAAACTTAATCTTGAAACTCATTTAAAAATTTGAATTTGATACTAAATTTTTGATGTGCATTTAAAATCCTTATGAGTTATTTATATTGAAGTAATTTTTATTCAAAATAGTAAATTTAAAAATATGACTATCATTTATTTTGATACTATTTATTTTACTTTGCTTGATATATTTTTAATACATATCTTTTCCAAACTTAATTGACTGAAATTTTTTACGAAAAAAAAAGATTGAATATTAAAGTACCTATTATACTTGATTTTATATTCAAATCTTTTGAAAAGCTCTATCTTCTTAAAGCTTAAAAGTGCATATTTAAAAATATAATTAAAGATTATATTCATTCAAAAAGAGAAAGAACCTATGATATTTAAATTCAAACTAATTTTTAAAATTAAAATAAATATTTTAAACTTATTTTGAGTCAAAAAATAAATTTGTAAAAGAAAGATGATTCATTTAAATTAATTTTCTAAGCTTGATACATCTCTTACTTTGATATATTCTTGTTATTATTTTTGATGATTATTTCTTATTTCTTTCCATGAGCTTTTTGATGTTATCAAAAAAGGGGAGAGATATATTAAGTATATGCTTAAAGGGTTGATGCTTAAAAAACTCAAGTTTTTAATGCTTGAAATCTTGACACTCATTGATTTGAATTAAAATATCATTTTGATATATATGAATATATAAAATATTTATGTACTAATGATGTGTAATAAATTAAAGGCTCATTAAGAATTTTCATGAAGTTTAATTTATTATTCTTATCTTGATTCATATTAGTTTCTTTAGCATATACTCAAAGTTTTGCCATCATCTAAAAAAGAAGATTATTGACTCTATGATTGATTTTGATGATTACTAAACTTTGAGTATATTGTATATCTAATAATGTATTTCAAGAATGTGTATAGATCTTTTCACATGTTAAAATTAAAGAACTATTCATTAAAAAAGATCTCCATAAATTTACTAAGTCAAGATCTTCAAAGAAAAAATTTTAAGTTCAAGACTTAGTGAAGTCAATCCCAAAGCAAAAGAAGCAATCTTTAGAAAATTTAGAGCCATCTTTAGAAAAATTTAAAGTCATATCTAGAAAATTTAGAGTCATCTACAAGCTATTTAGTATGCTGGTACAATGTCTTGGCACGAGATAGAGAGGACTCGAAATCAGCCTGAGTCATCTCTATCTCAAAAAATAGAAATTTTATTTCTATGTATTGAGATCGAGATGACTCCAAAATTTTTGAGTCATGTCAAAGTTGCAGCAAGACATCTCCATAAAAATAGAAAGGGCTCGAAACGTGCTGACAACCTTTAATAGATAGTTCTGCAAAGGATCTTTCTTCCTCGCAATGGCTAGTTCTCATCTCCAACGATCATTTTAGAGTTTCCAATGACTAGAACTACTCTCTAACCATCTCTAAGGATATTTAAGGTTAGAGAATCAATTTAAAAGTAAGATTAAGAGAGATTAATAGAGAAATCATTTTTAAATAAGAGGGATTCCATTGCACATCAAAAAGAGGAAAAAAGAGAGGGATTATGCAGTGATTTTAGAGGGCATTTAAGAGCTAGCTTCTATAACTTCTCAAGCATCCTCTCAAGCCTTAAAGAAGAGTGTTCAAGCTTCAAAAAAGCTGATCATTCAATCTCCTCTTTGTGCCCAAAAGAGTTTAAATTCTTTTTTTATTTTAAGCTGAAACTTTTCATCTATTGTATTTTGTTTTTTTACAAATTTCTTTAGAAAAAAGAAACTTGGGGATTAGGCCTATCTAGGCCTAAAATTGGATATTGTAGATTTTGGTTGGTGAGTCCAAAAAATCAACTGGCTTGATAGTGAATTCAAAAAACTATTGGTGTAAGATTTTGGTTGGTGCTCCTGAAAAAATCAACTAGATTTATTGGTAAGTTCAAAAAAATAAACATCCTATAATCAAAAAAGAATTATAGTAAAAATCTTAAGTGAAGCTTGGAGAGTGGACGTAGGTGCAGATTGCATTGAACCACTATAAATTCTGATGTGTTTATATTGTACTTCTTATTCTATCCCTTTGCATACTTTGTATACTTTTAATTCTTGCTTTACTTTCACACTTTGGTTTTGTTATATTAATTTCGTTGCTACACCATTGCTTACATTCCATAATCATTAAAGATAGCATAAATTAAAGCACATATTATTTAGAAAGTAAATTTGGATAGAATTTTAAAAGAATCCAATTCAACCCTCCCTCTTGGGTTGCTATCTTTGGGCAACAATGCTTGAAAACTTAATGCTCATTGATTTGAATGGAGATATTCTTTTAAATGAGTATATAAGATATATACAATATACTAAAAGACTAATTGAGAACATTCATGAAGTATGCATTTATATGTTTAATGTATTACTTCATAATACATGTTAGCCATTTTCGAATTTTGGCTATATGTGATACTTATCTTGCATAGCTAACTATTTATATTTTTGATATATTATGTAAACTCCTTGACATATTTTTATATATTTTGGCTAGAACTATTTACTTGATATATGACTTTTATAATTTTTATATACTTTATGTTGGCATCTTATTTTGTCATAAATAGTAATGTGTCTTTCACATGTGGTATCAGTTTTATTATGAATTATCTTTTAAGCAGAAGTTCTTCCTTCTTATTAAAAAGAAGAAGTACATTTTATCCAAAATAAGGGAGAGCTGCTTTTTAATTAATGATATCAAAAAGGAGTGTTATAACATAAATATATTATTTAGTATAAGCATAAATTAATTGCATAAGCAAAAATAGCAAAAATTGGCCATATTTCAGAAATTGGTAACATTCTTTTTACATGATTAATGATTGGCAATTTTTAGCCTCTCTTCTAAAAGAGCCAATTAAAAACTTGCATCAATTGAATATACTTATATATTGTCTTGGTTTAAATTCAAAATTCTTAATGGCACTATTTTACTCTAATATTCTATACATGTCTTATTTTGCTTATACTCAAATATTTTGTCATCATTAAAAATAAAAAGATTGTTACTCTAAGAATTGATTTTAATAATTATAAAATATTTAAAAAGAATATTAATAATTTTTTATTCTTGGAAGAAGTTCAAATATGTATTTTAGGATATATAATAATTTTTAAATTAATAAAATACTTGGAGAAGGCCAAAGTTGTAATTTCATCAAGTTGGAGATTAAGACAATATTTTTTGGAAGCCTCAAGAATATTATAGAAGAATTTAAAACTTTTGAAGGGAATTTAGAAAGTTTTGAAAGTCAAAAAGTGAAAAAAAAATTAGCTTGGGCAAAAAGAAATGACCCCTAGGTTATCTTCTTTTGAAAAGGGCTGCTTGACATGCCTATTTTTGAGTGGCACACAAAAAGAAATGATCCTGGGGTCGACCCCTTTGCCAGAGGGTCGACCCTCGACCCCTGCTGTCCTACCACTCAAAAATAGAAGGGGGGTGTTTTTGTTCTATTGCAGGAGGTGACCCATGGGTCGATTGCTATGCTAGGAGATGACCCATGGGGTCGACTCCTACGATGGAAATGTTCATAATAAGTAGTTTTTTGGTCTATTTTTGAAGCATTTAATGCCCAATAAATTCTCTCTAATGGCTATAAATGGCTACTATTCACCCTCTAGCATTGATTGAAGATTTAAAAGGTATTCAAAAGGAAGAAAAATATAAGAAAAACTAAAGAGAAAATCAATCCTAAAGAAAATTTGCTCGAAGCAAAGAAGCATTCAATTTAAGCTCGACCACCTCTCAAAAGCTCATTCATCTTTCCATTCCTTCTGAGACTGTTCTCAAAGGCTTCTTCTATTTTTACGTAAAATACTTTTAATGTCTTATTGTGCTCATTAAAAAGCTAACCATGCTTAACATTGTAATTCATATTGTATTCAGTTTATTATTTTGGGTTTAAGTTTTGGGAGATTTCAAAACTCAGGAAGATTGATCCAAATCTTGAACCGGAGTATATTGGGTTGGCTTATACCCAAAAAATATATAAGTGCCTAGCTTTGGAAAGTTAGGATTGGTGGGATTTGATGTAATCGTTGTATATGATTGGTGGATTGAAATTTTCAAGTAGGAGCTTGGAAAGTGGATGTAGGTGCAAGGTTAGCACCGAACTACTATAAACCTTCTTATTTATGGTATATTGATAGCTCTTATTGCTTTCTTGCATTTATTTCTTACTTGATTGTGTTAGTTACCTGCACATCATTTGCTCTTGTCCTTCCACATCACATAACACTTTCGAAGCACAATTTTTGTGATTCACTCCTCACTTAACATTTTTAATAACCCAATTCACCCCTGCCTCTTAGGTTGCATAATTGGGCAATAGCTATGATATTTTTTGGCAGGGATTTGGTCTCTATGAAAAGACCTTTTGGTGGCTTATACCTATCTCATAGTACCAAAGAATTTTAGATTTTGTATGATCATATAATTAATTTTTGCATACTATTGCTACTAAATATTTTTTTTGTCCCTTTTTTTACTTTGTAGTTCTATAAAAATCTTTTTTTAAGGATTTCTATTGTCAATTAAATAGGAATTGCTTATAATGTTTAGATTGTAAACCTAACCAGGATGTTAGCATTTGGTTTATATGAATTGTCAATATATTTATTTGTGTTTTGTTTAATGTAGATGGATGAAAGAGTAGGAGAGTCTTCAAATACCATTAAGGAAAATCAAAACATTATGGGAGAAGAGGACCATATTGAAATTGAAGAAGAAGATGATGATATTATTGAACTAGCAGAATCAACTAAAACAAAAGACCAAAAGACTACAAAAAGGAGGCAAAAGCTAATCTCAAAAGTACGGATGCACTTTGAAATATTGTCAGTGGGAAAATATGGAAACAAAAAATGCAAGTACAAACACTATGGTGTAGTTTATATTTGCAACAGAGCTATGGAGCAAGTAATATGAAATGACTGAAGGGAAATCCTGATTTCCCGGTCTAGGTTCGTCCAGATCTGATCAGATCAAGAGATATATTTCAAAATTTTTTTTCTTGATCCCAATCAGATCTTAATATATTTTAGATCTGATTCTTATTATTTTAATAAATAAAATAAAATAAGATAAATTAAATCAAATTTAATTTACCTGATTTGGGTAATCCTATTATCCTGTAGATGATCCTAATTGCAGCGAAAGGTTCTGGATCTAGCCACGCAAGCACCTGGCCTCTACCGGTATCCACTCAGGTTGGATCTGGAGATCCTCTTCTTCTCTATCACGTCTCCAAAAATCAGATCTGGATCTGATCTGGAGGATCTTCAAAACTCCTTTTGAAGATCAGCAGTCGTCCTTTGCAGCAGTGCAGCCTTCTTCTTTTGATCGCCTTTCTTTTGATCTGGAACGCACCAACCAAAATCCAAAACTCTTTTGGACGTGGAGAGGAGAAGGAGGAGAAGTTTAGGCATGGAGGAAGAGGAGAGAAGCAGCCTTGGGGCATGGGAAATCTCTATCTAATTGCATTTTCATCTGAGTTGGGCGCAGGGTCTCTTTTATAGACCTCTTGTGATCCAACCAATCACAACCCTTTATGAAATCAGATCTAAATCTGATTGGTTGGAATAGAGTCCCCTGGATTCCTCCTTAGAGGGTGCCTAAGACCAGTCAAACTGGATTCTTAGTAGAACTCTGATTGGAATCCAAAAGGGAGGTGGAGTCCTTGTCCAACAAGGACTCCAAGGCGCCTCCAACTTGGGCGCACGCCTAGGGTGGCGTGCGCCCTCCTCCTTGCCAGGTTCTGGCAGGGGGACAGGCCCCCACCAGTTCTCCAATAGGTGCGTGACACGTGGACAAAAGTCAAAGTATCTATGGTCAACATTTGACCAGTCAAAGGTCAACTTTTGACCAAAGTCAAAGGACCAAAAATGGCAGGTGACCAAAAATGGCAGGTCATGTCTTATAAAATAAGACAACCTTCTCTAACTTGGACAACCTCCAGTTAGACCATATGAAGGCCTTTGATTGAGCACAAACTCCTTTGGCTCAGTTAGGACAACTTATTTGTGATAGTAAAAGAAGAACGTTAGGTTCAATCGAGTGCTAGCATGATTTTCTTGAACCTAATTGAATCTCATTCAGATCAATTGAACTAGATCAGTTCAATTGATGATCACCAGATTCAAACCCTTGTTTGTGTGATCCAGTTAGGTTCAGTTCTGTATGGTAATGGGATATGTCATGATCTCTATCATAGACATCATCGAAACTCCTTTCGATGGATCAGAACTCTTCTGATTCGAACAGCTAGAATGATCGATCATCTAAATCATTCTAATTGCTCCCAAAATCCACCAGTGACACCTAGCAGTATATGGTGGCAACCCATCAGAGCTGAATGCGAACCTCTTGGTGCAGCTACCTGTGTGATTAAGTTCTTCTATCTTGAGCCCCGATCAGATTAGGGTTAAGGTAAACTCGTCAAACCCTAGTCTCTGTCATATGATATAATCATTCGATTCGAGTCCAATGTGAAAACCTAAATAGA
The DNA here is from genome assembly GCA_006176705.1 of Cocos nucifera. NCBI lineage: Eukaryota > Viridiplantae > Streptophyta > Magnoliopsida > Arecales > Arecaceae > Cocos > Cocos nucifera. The sequence goes on from QRFJ01000297.1 coordinate 900,816, forward strand.
AACTCTTTCTATTATTTCACTCTGCCATGGCCATGGGCTTCAGGACTTGATTCTCATGATTATCATAGGGCTACTCCTCTACCACCGAGGTAGATAGATCCCATCTTGATGCAATCCAGTTCCTACAATGAACATGCTATAGCCAACATACACCTCAGGGTTCCATATGGCTAGGAGACCGAGTAATGGTGTAGTCAAACTATAACACCCTCAAGGTGAACTGCCGATGCATCTCAGGTCAAAGAACCAGACACACTACTGCAGCATCGAGTCAGTCATTGACGAGAAGGTAGACTCCCTAATGACTACTCGAGGTGGTCACGCTCAGTGCCCTCGTTCTCTAACGAGTACCTGTACTTTCGCTCCGGTGTCTCCACACCATAGACTCAAGACTCATCTACTAAAGAGAAGCGATCGTACACCAACCTTTCGGATCAATCACCATCCTCGTGATGATCCTATGGTCGGGAGCTGTTTATGAGTTAATAATGATTATTCATGTCTTAAATTTTCAACTCTTGAAAATATGAATTATCATTACCATTAACTCAAAGGATGTATCACAGACACTAAATACACAGGTGTGATAGAAAATAACCCATTTTATTGATTATAGTCAAAATTATAATTTTGCCCCTAGAAGTGTATTACAAGTGTCAGCCAATTCTGGCTTCTAGGGCACATATATCTAACAATCTCCCACTTGTCCTAAAGCCAATTGGCTACAAGTCTAAGTCCCATCTTCTCAAGGTGGGCTTCGATCTTCTGTTGTCCCAACGGCTTTGTAAGTGGGTCTGCCACATTATCTGCGGAGTTGACTCTCTTGACCTCAACGTAACCTTTCTCAAGGTAATCGCGGATGAGATGATATCGCCGCTCAATGTGCTTGGACTTCTGGTGAGACCTCGGCTCCTTAGCAAGGGCTATGGCGCCATTGTTGTCGCAGTAAAGAGGAATGGCATCTGATGGCATTACTCCAATTTCTGCAGCAAACTTCTTGTACCAGAATGCTTCCTTTGCAGCCTCTGATGCAGCTATATATTCTGCTTCCATGGTGGAATCTGCTATCACAGTTTGCTTGGAACTCTTCCAGCTGACAGCTCCACCATTGCACACAAACAGACTTCCAGATGTCGACTTTCGATCATCTATATCAGACATGAAGTCCGAGTCTGTGTATCCTTGAACTTGGAGTTCTCCATTACCAAAGACCAACATCATATCCTTAGTTCTTCTCAAGTACTTAAGGATATATTTCACAGAAGTCCAGTGTTCTTCACCTGGATTTGACTGATATCTGCTTGTGACACACTCACAGCATGGGCTATATCAGGTCGTGTACATAGCATGGCATACATGAGGCTCCCTATTGCAGAAGCATAAGGGATCTTGCTCATGCGTTCTATTTCCTCAGGTGTGCTGGGGCACATCTTCTTGGAAAGATGAATACCATGTCTGAAGGGTATTAATCCCCTCTTAGAGTTTTCCATACTAAACCTCTTTAGTACTTCCTCTATGTACATCTTCTGTGAAAGTCCTAGCATCCTATTCGGTCTATCCCTATAGACCTTAATTCCTAGAATAAAGGATGCTTCACCTAGGTCTTTCATGGAGAATTCCTTGGACAACCACACCTTGACTGAAGTCAGCATGGGAATATTATTCCCAATAAGGAGGATGTCATCCACGTACAATATGAGGAAGACAACAGCGCTCCCACTGACCCTTTTGAAAACACATGGTTCCTCTTCGTTTTTGATGAAACCAAACTTTTTGATCACATCATTGAAACGAGTGTTCCAGCTCCGAGATGCTTGCTTAAGTCCATATATGGACCTTTGCAGCTTGCAAACCTTGTGATCAGTATCACTGGATGTGAAACCTAGCGGCTGTTCCATATAGATATCTTCCTCAAGATATCCATTTAGGAATGCCGTTTTCACGTCCATTTGCCATATTTCATAATCGAAATAGGCTGCAACGGCAAGCAATGTGCGGATGGATTTTAGCATAGCTACCGGGGAAAAGGTATCCTGATAGTCAATGCCTTCACGTTGACTATAACCTTTTGCCACCAGTCTAGCCTTGAATGTCTCCACATTCCCATCTGCACCAATCTTTCTCTTGAAGATCCATTTACATCCAATAGGTACTATACCTTCTGGTGGATCTACCAAGGTCCAGACTTGGTTTGAGTGCATCGAGTCAATTTCTGACTTCATTGCCTCAAGCCATTTCTCGGAGTCGATATCTGATATCGCCTCGTTGTAGGTTTTGGGATCATCTCCATGAGCACCATTACCTACGAGGAACATTTCCTCTACATCCTCTGAAACAATACCTAAGTATCTTTCAGGGGGACGGGAAACTCTTTCCGATCTACGAGGTGGAGGAGGTAGTGTTCTTATTGGCTCAACCTGATTTGGTTCCACTTGGTCCTTAGCTCGTTGTGCTTGTGAGACTTTCTCATCAAGCTTGATCTATTTTCTAATGCCGCTATCTTGAATAAACTATTTTTCAAGAAAGATGGCATGTCGACTCACAATCACATTGTGGTCTTCTGGAATGTAGAAATAGTATCCTAATGACTCTTTAGGATATCCTATGAATCGAGCTCTAAAGGACCTAAACTCTAACTTGTCCACTTGTTGTCTTTTGACATGAGCCGGACAACCCCAAATTCTGAGATGACTCAGACTTGGTTTCTTACCGTGCCATATCTCATACGGTGTGGTAGGAACGATTTTAGAGGGAACCCTATTCAGTAAATAGATTGAAGTTAACAATGAGTATCCCCAAAGAAAATCAGGGAGGTCTGTGAAGCTCATCATGGATCGAACCATATCCAATAGAGTCTGATTTCTCCATTCTGAAATCCCATTGAGTTGAGGTGTTCCTGGTGGAGTCCATTGAGAGACTATGCCATTTTCCTTAAGATAGTCTAGGAATTCCCTGCTAAGGTATTCACCTCCTCGATCTGATCGAAGAACCTTAATGGGTTTTCCTATTTGTTTTTCTACTTCATGTCTGAATTCTTTGAACTTTTCAAAGGCTTCAGACTTGTGTCTCATAAGATACACATACCCATACCTAGACAGATCATCAGGTAAAGGTAATGAAGTAGACAAAATTGCCTCTAGTCGGCACATCAAATGGGCCGCACACATCAGTATGTACTAGGGCAAGGAGATCTGTGGCCCTCTCCCCATGTCCAACAAAAGGGAGTTTAGTCATTTTGCCTTGAAGACAGGATTCACAAGTTGGATATGACTCGGAAGTCAATGGACTCAATAGTCCATTTTTCTCCAATTTGTTGATCCTATCTTCTGCTATATGACCTAATCTCAGGTGCCATAGATATCTGTCATTTGGACTATCCCTAGGTCGTTTGGCATTCACATTTTGCTCGATAGTTAAAACAGGTACATCAATATGCAACTGATAAAGACCATTAATAAGGAAACCATTTGCAATTTTATTTCTTTCATAAAGAATGTTACAATGGTCCTTAAAGAAGGTGATCACATAACCTTCTTGTGCTAAGCATGAAACAGAAATCAAATTCCTGCTAGCTGCAGGCACATAATAACAGTCTTTTAAAACTAAGTCTAAACCAGATGGTAATCGAAGAGGGTATGTTCCCACGGCTACTGCAGCAACTCTTGCTCCATTACCGACGCGTAGGATCATGTCTCCATCCCTCAGCCTCTTGCTATCCTCAAGACCCTGCATAGAAGTGCATAGGTGAGCACTAGATCCAGAGTCAAGCACCCAACTGGATGCAGAAGAAACCGTAAGGTTAGACTCAATAACGAGCATACCTCCAGAAGGACCTTCCTTCTTGTTCTTCAGGGTGGCCAGGTAAGTAGGGCAGTTCCGCTTCCAATGGCCGTCGCTGTTGCAATGGAAACACTTTCCTTTGCCATCGGCCTTTTTCTTCGATTCTGCCTTCTTCTTCTTTGATCCTTCCACCTTTTGCTTTTTCACAGACTTCTTTTTCTTTCCATAAGACTTTCTTTTGGAAGAAGTCCGTTCCATAGCAAGAACTGAGCCTTTAGAACCTTTCATAGAAAGCTCAGCGGTAACCAGCATATTCATCAACTCGGCCAAGGAATTTTGAAGTTTATGCATGTGGTAATTCATGATGAATTGCCCATATGCATCAGTCAAGGATTGCAGAATAATATCGTTCTGCAGATCCAAGTCCAACTTCACACCGAGCTTCTCAAGCTCTTCCATGTCCTTGATCATTGTCAGACAGTGATCTTGGACTGACTGCCCATCACGCATCTTAGCCTTAAAAAGTTATTTTGTGACTTGATATTTGGCTGCGCGACTCTGTTCACCAAACATCTCCAGTAGGTGAGCCAACATTTGGCGAGCAGTCCCGATATCTTCATGTTGGCGCTAGAGCTCATCAGACATCGAGCCCAACATGTAGTATCTGGCCTTATTGTCTTCGTCAATCCATTTTTCCAGAGATGCTCTCTGTTCAGTGGATGGACGAGCTGGTAAGGTGGGAGGGTCCTGGTCCAAAACATGTGGTTAACTTCTCTGAACCCAAAACAATTTTGTAGTTCCTGAGCCAATCTTTATAATTGGGTCCAGTCAGTCTATGTGTGTCTAGGATACGTGCCAATGGGTTGGACGCAGACATTTTCCTGTAGAGAGTCAAAGATTCTAGTTAGATATTATAATTTTGACTTGACCAATTTGTTTAGGAATTTTATTTTTAAACAAATTAGCTCCCACTATTTTCTCGGATCCCTACACTCCCTCTGTAGAGATGCGAAAATCTCCGCGATTAATGATTTCTAGTGGGTGGTGCGGTCTCACCAACTGACTCATCACCTCACCTAACAGTTATTGGTGATGGGTTAGCCAATGAGTGAACAACTCTTGTTCAATGATTCTCTAATCATGGTGCACCCAAACTTGGTCTCTAATTCATGAATCTCACCGTATCCGGAATATTGATCCACTCCTTAGTTAAGTCAGACCCACCATTTGCATAGACTGGGTTCCTAATTGAGTCTCTCACCGTATCCAAATATTGAGCCCAACTCATCCTCCAGCCCATAGCATCCAATGCCTAATAGACATGGTTGCATCTTCCCGGTGCAACTGAGCCACTGTATCCAGCCGAGAACAATCAACCCCGGGAAGGGCCCGCACATCTACAATGGTGGAAGACCTCAGACTTAATCTTTTCTTAGGGAGAATTGATTCAGGTCTCATTAAACTAGACTTGTCATTAGTCATAACAATTATGACTAACCTAGTGGCATGGGTTAGCTCGGATTATTGACCACCTCAGATCAGAACTGTGTCAACAGATATGGCCAGGTAAGTGAGATCCGGTGGAAGGAATATGCCATTAACTCGCACAAGAATGCATTCAGGTCGAGTAGCTTCCAATTAAAAACCAGTCGGTCGTATGTGCCAAACTTACCTTAGACACCAAATTGTTGAGTCAGAACCAATTGGGTTAGCCTACAATCCAGACTCTAACCTCTGAGCCTAATTAGGTCTTGCTTGATCGTGACTCGATCTTGACCCAGACTTAATCCTATTAGGCTGGTCAATTTAAGCATTGTTGATCCCATCTAACCAACTCTTGATTCGGTTTGATCAACCGCTTAGACCTAATTGAGCTACCCAAGCCCGAACCCAGTATTATGAATATGTCTTAGATCTGAAATTCTCAATTTTAGACCTAATTAATATTCCATAAACTTAATTCTTAATTAAGTTGGGTTCATAAACAAAATATGCACAATAAATCCTAGGGTTTCAGGATCTAGGGTTTTGCAGAAAGTAAGTTTTGGGTTTCTGATTAAGGACGAACACGCAGCACCCCTACACATCATAAGAACACCCCATCGAATGGGAAGAGAGGGCCTTTAAACCCTTCTTCGTTCTTATGACCGGACGGCCAAGAGGAACGCCTTAATCAGGAACATTCAATACTACAAAATAATATTTAGATCTATATCATATATCTCATATATAAAGTTAGATCTAATCATGGCATATTTTGCATACATCTCATGTATCATAATCATGCATATTTTCAGATCTAAATTATCTCATAATAATCTAAAAAATTAGATTTAAATTGATCTAATCAAAATAAATTCTAATCTAGATAATTATGTAGAACTATTCTACAACTAGTCTAGACATGCATCAATCATATCTCATATGATATTTAAAATTAAATAATTTTTATTTGCTGTTTATTTAGATGTTATTATAACACTTATAATATCAAAAAATAGTAAATAAATAAGATCTAAAATATGATTTAATCAGATTAAATCAAAGACATGCAAGAACTATTCTATAGAACTATTCTATTCTAGAACTAGTCATGCATATTTTCTAATCTTAGATCCAAATCATTTAATTTTAATTTTTTTGATTTTAGATCTGATCACATCTCATGTGACATCTAAAATCACTTTATTTTCTAATTAAAATAAAATTTAAAATTAGATCTAAATACTTTAGAACCATGGCTCTGATACCAGTTGAAGGGAAAATCCTGATTTCTCGGTCCAGGTTCGTCCAGATCTGATCAGATCAAGAGATATATTTCAAAAATTTTTCTCTTGATCCCAATCAGATCTTGATATATTTTAGATCTAATTCTTATTATTTTAATAAATAAAATAAAATAAGATAAATTAAATCAAATTTAATTTACCTTGATTTGGGTAATCCTATTACCCTGTTGATGATCCTGATTGCAGCGGAAGGTTCTGGATCTAGCCACGCAAGCGCCTGGCCTCTACCGGTATCCACTCGGGTTGGATCTAGAGATCCTCTTCTTCTCTATCACATCTCCAAAAATCAGATCTGGATCTGATCTGGAGGATCTTCAAAACTCCTTTTGAAGATCAGCAGTCGTCCTTTGCAGCAGTGCAGCCTTCTTGCTTTTGATCGCCTTTCTTTTGATCTGGAATCGCACCAACCAAAGGTCCAAAACTCTTTTGGACGTGGAGAGGAGAAGGGAGAAGAGAGTTTGGCATGGAGGAAGAGGGGAGAGGCAGCCTTGGGGCGTGGGAAATCTCTGATTCTAATTGCATTAATTTGAGTTGGGCACAGGGTCTTATTTATAGACTAAGCTTGATCCAACTCCTCTTCCTTCCCAACCAATCACAACCCTTTGTGAAATCAGATCTAAATCTGATTGGTTGGGAATAGAGTCCCCTGGATTCCTCCTTAGAGGGTGCCTAAGACCAGTCAAAGTTGGATTCTTAGTAGAACTCTGAATTGGAATCCAAAAAGGGAGATGGAGTCCTTGTCCAACAAGGACTCCTAGGCGCCTCCAACTTGGGCACACGCCTAAGGGTGGCGTGCGCCCTCCTCCTTGCCAGGTTCTGGCAGGGGGACAGGCCCCCACCAGCTCTCCAATAGGTGCATGACATGTGGTCAAAAGTTAAAGTGTCAATGGTCAACATTTGACCAGTCAAGGTAGACTTTTGACCAAAGTCAAAGAACAAGAAATGGCAGGTGACCAAAAATGGCAGGTAATGTCTTACAAAATAAGACAACCTTTTCTGACTTGGACAACCTCCAGTCAGACCATATGAAGGCCTCTGATTGAGCACAAACTCCTTTGGCTCAGTCAGGACAACTTATTTATGATAGCAAAAGAAGAACGTTAGGTTCAATCGAGTGCTAGCACGATTTTCCTTGAACCTAATTGAATCTCATTCAGATCAATTGAACTAGATCAGTTCAATTGATGATCACCAGATTCAAACCCTTGTTTGTGTGACCCAGTTAGGTTCAGTTCTGTATGGTAATGGGATATGTCATGATCTCTATCATAGACATCATCGAAACTCCTTTCGATGGATCAGAACTCTTCTGATTCGAACAGCTAGAATGATCGATCATCTAAATCATTCTAATTGCTCCCAAAATCCACCAGTGACACCTAGCAGTATATGGTGGCAACCCATCAGAGCTGAATGCGAACCTCTTGGTGCAGCTACCTGTGTGATTAAGTTCTTCTATCTTGAGCCCCGATCAGATTAGGGTTAAGGTGAAACTCGTCAAACCCTAGTCTCTGTCATATGATGTAATCATTCGATTCGAGTCCAATGTGAAAATCTAAATAGAAACTCTTTCTATTATTTCACTCTGCCATGGCCATGGGCTTCTGGACTTGATTCTCATGATCATCATAGGGCTGCTCCTCTACCACCGAGGTAGATAGATTCCATCTTGATGCAATCCAGTTCCTACAATGAACATGCTATAGCCAACATACACCTCAGGGTTCCATATGGCTAGGAGATCGAGTAATGGTGTAGTCAAACTATAACACCCTCAAGGTGAACTGCCGATGCATCTCAGGTCAAAGAACCAGACACACTACTGCAGCATCGAGTCAGTCATTGACGAGAAGGTAGACTCCCTAATGACTACTCGAGGTGGTCACGCTCAGTGCCCTCGTTCTCTAACGAGTATCCTGTACTCTCGCTCTGGTGTCTCCACACCATAGACTCAAGACTTATCTACTAAAGAGAAGCGATCGTACACCAACCTTCTGGATCAATCACCATCCTCATGATGATCCTATGGTCGGGAGCTGTTTATGAGTTAATAATGATTATTCATGTCTTAAATTTTCAACTCTTGAAAATATGAATTATCATTACCATTAACTCAAAGGATGTATCACAGACACTAAATACACAGGTGTGATAGAAAATAACCCATTTTATTGATTATAGTCAAAATTATAATTTTGCCCCTAGAAGTGTATTACAAGTGTCAGCCAATTTTGGCTTCTAGGGCACATATATCTAACAATGACATATTCCAAATTGTGTTAGGAGAGATACAAGAGATGTTGGGCAATTGTTGATATCTCAAAGTAGTGCTGTTGCCTTAGTTGATGCTTCTGTTAAAATTAGTCTCGAAAAGTTTAGAAAGTTGTTGGTATCTTATATGGCTATGCATGATTTGCCATTTTCATTTATTAAGTGGGATGGGCTTAGGGCGGTTTTTCAATACTTAACGTTAGAGTTGAAAATGATAAGTACAAACACTTGTAAAGCTGATTGCATTAAAATTTTTCAAGAGGGAGATGGCTAGGATAGAAAATATGCTAGTTTCTACATCTGGTAGAGTTAGTTTGACATCAGACTTGTAGACTTCAATGACCACTGATGGATATATTTACTTAACAGCCTATTTCATTGATAAGGATTGGCATTTGCAAAAACAAATATTTAACTTTTCTTTTATACCTCCTCCTCATAATGGAATATGAGTGGCTGAGAAGATTCATACTTTTGTAAGTGATTGGGGCATTGATATCAAATTATTTTCAATTACTTTGGATAATGCATCATCAATCATCAAATGATGTTTTTGTTGATATGTTAACAACTCAGTTGAACTTGAGGCAAGGATTGGTATGTGATGGAAAATTTCTTCACCTTCGTTGTTGTGCTCACATTTTAAACTTGATTGTTCAAGATGGATTAAAGGAGATTGATGAGTCTGTCCAAAAGATTCATGAGAGCATCAAGTATCTTAAGGGTTCCTAAGTTAGAAAACAAAAATTCTTGGAGTGTGTTTGTCATGCTTCTAAACTAAAATTATGAGCTAGGGGTTATGGCAATCACCGCACGCTCATAGGAAACTCTTCCCATAAGCATACAAGGCATTTTATCATGCTATCATAAAGCAACAACAAAAAATTAATCAATAAATTAAATTTAAAATTTAACTAATTAAAATCTAATTTTAATATTCTATAAAGTTCAACAATGCCCAAAAGATCTTATATCAGCTTCAGTAAAATTTTTAATCTAAAATACAAATATTAAAATTTTATTTCTAATCACTCTTCTGTATATATCTGCATATCATCTTAGTTCTCAAGATTTATAAAAATAATAAAAATAGGAGTAATAAGCTAGACAGTCTAGTAAGCAATGATCACTTTAACTAGATTTCGTCATACAAATAAAATAAATCATCACTTGTAAAAAATAAGCATATAGAGTTCATTAGTGCAAAATCAATTTCTATTATGTAGTATTTTTAAATATTTATCATATCAAATTCAATTTTTTTAATTTTTTTAAGAATTTAATTTTTTTAATCATCGAATTCTTATTAATCATTCCCGTCCGTCATGAGCTGTGACCATGTTATCCATGTGGTAGGATCATAATACCACGTATCATCTTACAATGAGTTGCAAATCATCTAGCAGCAAAGTTCTTTGGAATCGCTGGTCTGCTGGTGAATTATCGTTGGTCTGCTGGCGATATGTTGTCGGTCTCACTAGCAATATAAATCCTGAGGAATAATTCTTTGCCAATGTTTTAGCCTTCATTGGCTAGGTCCTCCATATAGTCAGGCTAAGAGTTCAAAAATCATCTTAATTCTTGTCATAATTCATATTTCTTATTTTAGTTTGATAAGATTTCATATAATCATGTGGTATCAAAATCAATCAAGTATAATGCATAATAAGAATAATTTTTTCAATCATGCTTCATCACAACATTTAAAAAATAGACATTTTCAATAACAAAATATCATTCATTAAATTCATGCATCATTTCGTAAATCAATTTCAAGAAAATATATTATAAATTGCTAATAATCTAGAAAAAGATGAAACATTACTTACCTCGTATGCATTTCAACAAATCCACATAATTCTAGCAATTTCTTTCCAAAATTTTCTATTCATAGATCATACTACAGTACTTCATTATCAGACATCCACAATCCTATACAGTATTAATTTCAATAATAAAAATAGATACGAATAATCCAAAAAGAAAGATTGATCTAATCATCTTAATTTTATCAATCAAGATTAGACTAGGAGGTAGATGGTTCAATATTTATTTATTTAGATCAAATTGGATTCGAAGCAGCATGATTGGAAATCTTTCATTAAGTTCATAAATCAAGTGGAGAGAGAAGCTTAAAAGATGAATCAGGATCAATCAGATGATATAGTCTAACAATCTGATCGATCAGATTAAGATAATCAAATCATGATGAAATTATCATATAGATAATTTAATAAAATCATGAATGATAAAATTTAAAGATATCTGATCTGGCCAAGATGGATGCCAGTATACTATCTGATGATCACGAATTAGGATTCCTTCACTAGCGTCATTCAAATTCATCATCAATCTTCTTAAAAATCTAGAAAATCCTAGGAGACAGACATAATTTTTAAAAAAGGAAAGTAGAGAGAAAATTATACTGAGAGAAAGTAAAGAGGGAAAGAAAAGAGAAAGAGAGGAGAGAGAAAATATTTTCTTTCTTTTCTTTCTTTCTCTCTTTTTTCTAAAATCCAATAATCCTAATAGAAAGAGAAAATAGGAGAGAGAAAGTAGAGAAAAAATAAATCTTCTAGAGAGAGAAAGTTAGATTCAAGATTTGAGATGGGAGAGAGGGAAGAGAGAGATTTTTTTTCTTATTTTCCTTTTCTTTTCTTCTTTTCTCCTTTTTTCTTCTCTTTTTCTCTTTCTTCCTTTTTCCTTTTCTTTTTTTTCTTCCATAGCAAAATAGAGGACTTGGTCCTCTTCCTATTTCACATAATAGGGGATTTGTTTGTCCCGTTGTTCTCAGGGCTAGAGAGGTTCCCTCCCAGTTAGCAATAGTTATGGTCGAAAGAGAAGGCCATGATGGCAACAACCAGCTAGGTCCAACGACCGGTGGTAGCCAATGACATAAAAAAAAGCAAGAAAATGGGCGGTAGAATAGGGGTTTCCAAAATTCTAATTTTTCTTTCAAAATACAACAAATAAGTACTCAAAATCTCAATCTAAATTTCAAAAAGAGATTAAAGAGGAACTTCTTAATGGATTACCTAGTTTTTGATGGGTTTTGATCCGATTTTTTGATAGCCAAAGCAAGGATGAACCATCGATAATAGGAAGAAATCGAAGTGATTTTTAATGGTAATTTTGTAATGAAAAACTTAGGGGATCAAGGCCTTTAAATAAACCTTGCTTAGAGAGGTTATTGAGTTGGATTTTAACTAAATTTTCTAGTGGATTTAGAGTCCTAATCTATGAAGAATTTGGAAGCTCTTCCATGTCCTTCCACTCACTTCCATGCTATTTCTAGCACGTGCGTTGCACGTGCTGGCCAAATTTCTTTTTTTTTTTTTTTAATTTTCTTCATGCTTTGAGATCCATGCATGGGGAGGTTAAATCTTAGCAAATTTTTTATGGCTGCTTTATAGTTTGTGCTATCAAATTTGGGGTATCACATTCTCCCATCCTAAAAAAAAAATTATTTCCAAAATTTTTCTTGCTTAATGTTGGTGCAGAATCTGGTTGACGCTAGATCGAGCTAGAGTTGGGGAAGAAAACGTCACCGCTGGTGACCTGCAAAATAAAGTTCCATCCAGAGTTGGTGGTGGTGGCTCCGGCAGGATCCTTCGATGATCAAGTCAGCTCTTCAGGCCAATAGAAATGGAATACTCAGATAAGAATTCAGCAAAGTTTTGGAAAGAAGAAGAGAACCTCAAGAAAACGTATCTGAAGGATCTCTTTCTATAGACGGAGCCTGTATTGCCATAACCATTCGATAGTGGGCCGCTTGAGGCCACGTATAATTTATTACCATAACTGTCCGATAGTGGGCCATTCGAGGCCACATAAAATTTATTACAGAGAGACCCATTCATTGAGATTTAATAGCCAAAATTTGGAGAAAGCAGGCATTGGTTGGTGAAGAGCTTTGACATATGTCAATTCTAGAGGAGTTTGAACTCCTAAAGGAAATACGGCTAGAGAAGATCATCTGAAAGGAATACTACTTGAAATCTGGAAGTAATCCATTAGAGGAATTTGGATGGAGTTTGACTGATGGAGAAGTCCATAAGAAGTCTGACTGGTGAAGAAGTTCGGCTGAAGAAGAAGTCCGAAAGGAGTTTGGCTCCTAGAGAAATTAGACCGCTGGAGAAATTCTATTGAAGGAGAAGTCAGAAAGAAGTTCGGCTCTTGGAGAAATCTGACTGAAGGAGAAGTCTGGAAGGAGTTCAGCTCTTGGAGGAATCCGACTGAATGTGAAGTTTGAAAGGAGTTCGACTGTTGGAGAAATTTGATTGAAGAAAAAATTTGAAAGAAGTTTGGCTCCTGGAGGAATCCAACTGAAGATAAAGTTTAGAAGAAGTTTAGCTGTTGAAGGAATTTAATTGAAGGAAAAGTCTGAAAGAAGTTCGGCTATTGGACAAATTTGACTGAAGGAGAAGTTTGGAAGGAGTTCGACTGCTGAAGAATTTTCGATCGAAGCTCTTCTATGATTATCAGTTATATTAGGCTAAGCATCAGACTGGACTTTGGCGGGAGTGGGGTTTATCCCCAATAATAGTTCCTCCACTCTCGAGTTCAAAATTTGAAGGAAGAGAGTACAAGAAAGATGACTGTCAAAGTTCTTTTTTGGACTCTGCATCTGTTGAGGTTGAAACTCGGAGGAGATCTTATCTTCTTCTGAAGTTGAAGCATGGGAGAGATCTTATCTCCAGTCGAGGTTGAAATTCGGGGGAGATCTCATCTTCTATTGAGATTGAAGCTCGAAAAAGATCTTATCTTCGATCGAGGTTGAAGGAGATCCTATCTCCTATTGAAGTTGAAGCTCGAAGAAGATCTTATCTCCAGTCGAGATTGTAGGAGATCTCATCTTCTGTTGAAGTTGAAGCTCGAAGAAGATCTTATCTCCAGCTGAGGTTGTAGGAGATCTTATCTCCTATTGAAGTTGAAGCTCAGGGGAGTTCTTATCTCCAGCTAAGGTTGTAGGAGATCTTATCTCCTATTGAAGTTGAAGTTGAAGCTCGGAGAAGATCTTATCTCTAGTCGAGGTTGTAGGAGATCTTATTTTCTATTGAGGTTGAAAGAGATTCTATCTTCTGTTGAAGCTCAGAAAAGATCTTATCTCCAATCGAGTTGGGGCTTCTCTTCTCACCTCATCTAAAATGAACGAGACCTTCAACTTTGTTCACGTTATGATGAGATTTTTCTCCTATTCCTAACAAGTTGTAGGGGCACATAAGGACCGTTGTTGGGGCCTCTCCCCTCATCTCATCTAAAATGAGCGAGATTTTCGACTTTGCTAATATTAGGATGAGGTTCTCCTCCTATTCCTAATGGGCCTTTGACTTTGCTCACGTTAGGACGAGGTTCTTCCTCCTATTCCTAACGGACTGTAGGGGTACATTAGGGCCAATGTCAGGGCCTCTCCCCTCATCTCATCTAAAATGAACGAGGCCTTCAATTTTGCTCATGTTTAGGATGAGGTTCTCCTCCTGTTTCTAATAGGCTGTAGGAATATATTAGGGCTATTATCAGGGCCTCTCCCTTCATCTCATCTAAAATAAATGAAACATTCAACTTTGCTCACATTAGAACGAGGTTCTCCTCCTATTCTTAATGGACTGTAGGAGCACATTAGGACAGTTATCAGGGCCTCTTCCCTCATCTCGTCTAAAATGAATGAGGCCTTCGACTTTGCTCACGTTAGGATGAGGTTCTTCTTCTGTTCTTAATGGATTGTAGGGGCACATTAGGACCATTGTCAGGGCCTCTCCCCTCATCTCATCTAAAATGAACGAGATCTTCAACTTTGCTTATGTTAGGATGAGGTTCTCCTCCTATTTCTAATGGGCTGTAGGAGCACATAAGGACCGTTGTCGGGGCCTCTCCTCTTATCTCGTCTAAAATTAATGAGGCCTTTGACTTTTCTCATGTTAGGATGAGATTCTCCTTCTGTTGCTAATGGACTGTAGGGGCACATAAGGGTCATTGTTGGGGCCTCTCCCCCCATCTCATCTAAAATGAACGAGATCTTCAACTTGCTCATGTTAGGATGAGGTTCTCCTTCTATTCCTAACATGGCCACTTTTGATTGCTTCTTTCTATCTTCACATAATTTTTGCATAAAAAAACAATAATGTTAAGATGGAAGAGTTTTATTGAAGAAAAATTATCGATAGTACATTCTCAGATTTTCTAAATTCTAGGATCGTGGAAGCGTTGTTCCTCCAAACTCCTTCAAACGATAAGTTTCGGATCGGACGACCTCCGCTATTTCATACGGGCCTTCCTAATTTGGGACAAGCTTCTCCTGGCTCTGAGGCTAAGAGATGGCAACTCGCCGAAGCACTAAGTTCCTCAGAGATAGTGTTGATGATGCCGAGAGACGGTCGATCTCTTTATTGTTCCTCCCTCCTTGGTGGTTTTGGCTATGGTAGTATCCTCGACCGATCTTTTTTTGCTTCGGACTGACGTCTGTGGAGCATTGAGGGGGGCATAGTTGTGAAATCTTCTGGAGGGAGAACTTCATTGTGCCCTTCTATCGGGGCTTCTTTGATGATGAGCTCGAGGAGTTTGAGCTTGCTTGCGCTCGAAGAAAGTCCGTGACCATGGCCGAACTTTATTCGACCCTCCATCAGCTATAGGTTTATTAGACTTGCCCGCCCACCGCTCTCCTACGGCTTCCTCATCCTTCAACTTGAAGGCTTTTTCCACTCAGACATATCCTTCAGCCCAAGCTAGCAAATCGACAAAGTTCTTGGGGTACTTCTTCTCCAGGGAGAATAGCAAATCATTCTTCTGAAGGCCGCCCTTGAGCGTGGCTATTGCAATAGATTGGTTCAGGTTTTGGACCTCCAATGCAGTAGCATTAAATCGGATGATATAAGCTCGGATAGATTTTCCCTCCTTCTGCTTGATATTCATTAAAAAATCTGAACCTCGGTGGGGACGTCGACTGCTAATGAAGTGAGTCATAAATTGATGGCTCATCTAGTCAAAGAAGAAGATCATATCCAGCTTCAACACCGAGTACCAGTTTCTTGTTGCTCCCTTTAAGGTAGATAGAAAAGCTTGACATAAGATGGTGTCTGGTGCACCATGGAGCAGCATCATAGTTCGAAAGGCCTTCAGATGATCGATCAGATCAGAAGTTCCATCGTAGCTTTTAAATTGGAGAAGCTTAAAGTTCGGTGGAATGGACTCTTGCATAATTCGATGAGAGAAATGGGGATCGGTGCGGACGTCGTCATGGTGAGACGAAGCGACGTGGTGGAGTTTCTTAATCCGTCGATTCATCTCTCATAGTTTCTGATCGAGGATGTCATCTCGATCGTAGATCTTGGAAGACTTTCAACTGTAGATGGGAAAGATCTCTTCTGGAGAAGAATTAAGATCTGAACAAGGATCCTTTGCTCTCTATTTTCCCTTTCCAGGGGCGACGGGTATGCTAGCCCAAGTGCTCCTCCTTGGGACTGATTTTTGATATTTCAATGGTGAATTTTCTGGTGGAACCACCACCGAGGGCTGCTGCATGGCCTGCATTATTTTAATGAGGCCCTGAACCTACTGCATTAGTAGGTTAAACTATCCCGGATCTATCGTGGCCATCGATGGAGGAGGAGGTTGAAGCACCGACGATGGAGCAGGAACGGATGGATCTGGCTCAGATCTGATAGCAGAAGTGGTAAATCTCTAGATAGTCATCTTTTTTGAAAGCATTTCTTGGGATTGAGGGAGAGGATGGAGATGAACCTTGAAGAAGAAGATCCACAGGATCGATTGAGCACTCCTTTAAGAACAAGGGTACCTTAGGAATAGAGGGCCCTTTCTCTAGCGCCAATCCTATTGGTGCAGAATCTGATTGATGCTAGATCGAGCTGAAGTTAGGAAAGAAGAGGTCACCATCGATGATCTGCAAAATAAAGTCCCATCCAGAGTCAGTGGTGGTGGCTTCGGCAGGATCCTTCGACGATCAAGTCAGCTCTTTTGGCCAATAGAAATGGAGTGCTCAGACAAGAATTTAGCAGAATTTTAGGAAGAAGAAGAGAGCCTCAAGAAAACATATCTGAGGGTTTTTTTTTATAGATGGAGTCTGTATAGCCGTAACCATTCGATAGTAGGCTGCTTAAAGTCACGTGGAATTTATTATCATAACCATTTGATAGTGGGCCGCTCGGAACCATGTGGAATTTATTATGAAGAGAGGTGTCGCCCGTTCGTTGAGATTTAATAGTTTAAGTTCGGAGGAAGTAGGTGTTGGGTGGTGAAGAGCTTTGACATATGTCAATTCTAGAGGAGTTTGGACTCCTAAAGAGAATATGGCTAGAGGAGATCATCTGGAAGGAATACTACTTGAAATTTAGAAGTAATCCATCGAAGGAATTTGGATGGAGTTTGATTGATGGAAAAGTCTAGAAGGAGTCTGACTGATGGAGAAGCTTGACTGAAGAAAAAGTTCGAAAGAAGTTTAGCTCCTAGAGAAATGTGACTGTTGGAGGAATCCGACTGAAGTAGAAGTCCGAAAGAAGTTTGGCTCCTGAAGGAATCCAACTGAAGGAGAAGTTCGGCTCCTGAAGGAATCCAACTAAAGGTGAAGTCCAAAAGGAGTTCGACTGCTGGAGGAATTTAACTGAAGAAAAAATTTAGAAGGAGTTTGGCTCCTGGAGGAATCCTTCTGAAGGTGAAATTCGAAAGGAGTTTGACTGCTGGAGGAATTTGACTGAAGGAGAAGTTTGGAAGGAGTTTGGTTGCTGGAGGAATTTGACTGAAGGAGAAGTCCAGAAGGAGTTCGGCTGTTGGAGAATTTTCGATCAAAACTCTTCTATGATTATCAGTTACATTAGGCTAAGCATCAGACTGGATTTCGATGGGAGCGGGGTTTATTCCCAACACTTAAGTTCTTAAAAATTTAGAGTTACTTTTACCTTGACCATAATCATCTAATTTCAAAATCGAACCTTCATCATAATATCCTTTAAATCAAATTACTACTTTATCAACTTAGAAATAATTTAGATCACTTTGCTTCCACTGCGTACTTTGATTCAAATTCATCAATGCACTTGTATCAAATCTAAGTTCTTTAAATTATCATAATCTATATAAGTTATCATCCTAATATCCTTAATATCTACCCACCTACACTCATGTTTGATTCTCTATATCCAACCTAAAATAATATTTTATAATCGAATTTTTACGTTGCCACTAATAGTCAACTTCACAATGAGGAGCAACATCATAGTATTACTCCCACAGAGAATTTAAGCTTATAATTCACTTAAACAACTAAAAATCAAATTAATAATCATAATGCATAATGAAATTTTTATAATTAATTCCTTATGTGACTTATTTAGATCAAAATTTAAATAATCATAACATGATCCACTGATTATTAATCACATATCAAATCCTTTGAATAATTATTTCTAAGTGATATTTTCATCTTAATTACAAGGCTTAGTCACAAACCATGAAGGTAACTTATACTATAATCATCATTGGTCAACATCCTGATGTTTCTAGTGTCTATCATACTCATCCTATCTTCGATTCTAAGTATTATAATTTATCCAACTTGGCTCTGATACCACTTTAATTATCACGCCTCCGATTCGAGATCGCGAGCCAAGGATTGTGGTAACTGCTGCACACTCATAGTAAACTCTCCCCATAAGCATGTAAGGCATCTTATCATGCTATTATAAAGCAACAATAGAAAATTAATTAATAAATTAAATATAAAATTTAACTAATTAAAATCTAATTTTAATATTCTATAAAGTTCAATAATGCTCAAAAGATCTTATATTAGCTTCAATAAATTTTTTAATCTAAAATACAAATATCAAGATTCTGCTTCTAATTACTTTTTTGTATATATCCATATATCATCTTAGTTTTTAAGATCCATAAAAATAATAAAAATAGGGATAATAAGCTAGACAGTCCAGTAAGCAATAATCACTTTAAATAGATTTTATCAGGTAAATAAAATAAATCATCACTTATAAAAAATAAGTATATAGAGTTTATCAGTTCAAAATTAATTTTTATTATGTATTATTTTTAAAATATTTATCATATCAAATTCAATCTTTTCGAGTTTCTTTCAAAAATTTATTTTTTTTTAATTATCAAATTCTCATTATTCATTCTCGTCAACCATGAGCTATGACTACATTATTTTTATGGCAAGATCATAATACCGTCATCTTACGGTGAGCTATGAATCATCTAGCAATAAAGTTTTTTAGAATCACTAGTTTGCTAGTGGTTTATTGCTGGTCTGCTGGTGACATATCGCTGGTCTTGCTGACGACATAAACCCTCAAGACTAATTTTTTGCCAATGTATTATTCTCCATTGGTGGGGTACTCCACATAGTCAAGCTGAGAGTTTAAAAATCATCTTAATTCTTAATTCTTTTCATAATTGATGTCTCTTATTTTAGTTCGATAAGATTTCATATAATTATTTGGTATCAAAATCAATCAAGTATAATGCATAATAAGATTAATTTTTTCAATCATGCTTCATCACAACATTTCAAAAATAAGACACTTTCAATAATAAAATATGATTCATCAAATTCATGCATCGTTTCATAAATCAAGTCAAAAAAAAATATTATAAATTACTGATAAATATAAAAAAATGATGAAACATTACTTACCTCGTATGTATTCTAACAAATCCACATAATTCTATCAATTTCTTTCTAAAATATTCTATTCATAGATTATATCATAGTACTTCATTATCAAACATCCATAATCCTATACAGCATCAATTTCAATAATCAGAAAGGATATGAATAATCCAAAAAGATAGGTTGATGACAGTCATATCCAACGGTCTAGATTGGTCTAATCATTTTAATTTTATCGATCAAGATTAGACTAGGAGATAGACAGTCTATTTATCTGGATCAAATTGGTTTGAAGCAGCATGATTGAAAATCTTTCATTAAGTTCATAAATCAAGTGGAGAGAGAAGTTTAAAAGATGAATCAGGACCAATCAGACGATATAGTCTAACAATCCAGTCAATTAGATCAAGATAATCAAATCATGATAAAATGATCATATAGATAATTTAATAAAATTATGGATAATAAAATATAAATATATCTGATTTGGTCAAGGTAGATGCTGGAACACTATCTAATGATCATGAATTAGGATCTCTTCACTAGCGTCATTCAAATTCATCATCAATCTTCTCAAAGATCTAGAAAATCTTAGGAGAGAGACATAACTTTTAAAAAGAGAAAATAGAGAGAGAAAATTATAGAGAAAAAAGTGGAGAGAAAAAGAAGAGAGAGAAAAAGAGGAGAGAGAAAATCTTTTCTTTTTTTCTTTTCTTTCTCTTCTTTTTTCTAAAATCCAATAATCTTAATAAAGAGAGAAAATAGAAGAGAGAAAGTAGAGAGAAAATAAATCTTCTAGAGATAGCTAATCAGATTCAAGATTCAAGATGGGAGAGAGAAAATCTTTTCTTTTTTTTTCTTTTCTTGTTTTCTCTTTTTTCTTTTCTTTTTCTCTTTCTTCCTTTTTCCTTTTTTTCCTTCTTTTTCTTTCTTCTTCCATAGCAAAATAGAGGACCTGGTCTTCTTTCTATTTAATAAAATAGGAAATTTGTTTGTCCCCTGGTTCTTGAGGCCAGGGAGGTTCCCTTTTGGCTAGCAATAGCCATGGCTGAAAGAGAAGGCCATGGTGGCAACAACCGGCCAGATCCAATGATCGGCGGTAGCCAGATGGCATCGAAAAAAGCATGAAAATAGACAGTAGAATAGGAGTTTTCAAAATCCTAATTTTTCTTCCAAAATACAGCAAATAAGTACTCACAATCTCAGTCTAAATTTCAAAAAGAGATTAAAGAGGAACTTCTTAAAGGATTACCTGGTTTTTGATGGGTTTTGATCCAAATTTTCAGTGGCCGAAGTAAGGATGAACCACTGGTAATAGGAAGAAATCGAAGGTATTTTTTATGGCAATTTTTTGAGGAAAAACTTAGGGGATCAAGGCCTTTAAATAGACCTTGATTAGAGAGGTTTTTGAGTTGGATTTTAACTAAATTTTTTGATGGATTTAGGGTCCTAATTGGTAAAGAATTTGGAAGCTCTTCTATGTCCTTCTACTCACTTCCATGTACGCACGTGCTGGCCACATTTCTTTTTTTAAAATTTTCTTCATGCTTTGAGATCCCTGCATTGGGAGGGGGGTTATAAAATCTTAGCATTTTTTTTAATGGCTGCTGCAAGGTTTGTGCTATCAGATTTGGGGTATCATAGTGTTTCTCATAGTTTGCTTGATTCTAAGAGGGATTTGAGATAAGATGTGTTAACTAGATGGAGTTCTATATTCATTATGCTTGATAGTGTACTCTATTATTCTCATGCCTTTATGCATATAGAGTTGAGTGATTCTAATTTAAACATTATCCATTAAGAGAAGAATGGGTGAAGATAGAGAAAATTGCTAAATTTTTAGTAATATTTTATGAGAGCACACATATTTTTTAGCACAAAGTTTCCTGTTTCAAATTTATATTTTTCTGCTATCTTCAAAGTTTACATATGCTTGAGGAAACAAATGTTGAGTGAAGACACTTATATTAGTAATATGGCAACAAAAATGCGCTTCAAATATGAGAAATATTGGGTTGATTTTAGTGTTTTATTAGACATTGCTGTCATTTTGGATCCAAGATACAAATTTAGCTTTGTTTTATGAGAAAGTTTTTGGTGATAATTGGGTTAATTGAGTATCACATATTAAGAACAAGTTATTTGCTCTTTATAATGAGTATGATAGTATACATGTGCCAACTCCAAGCTCATTAGGATCAACTTCATCGACTACAAGAACCGGATATCAAAGCCATTTTGGGCAGCCACATTTAAGTATTTCTAGTGAGATGGATGACATTTTAAAGGTATATTAGTTGACCTACTTCTAGTTTACATCTTAGGAGTTTTTGTTAATTTAGTTTCTATGAATTATGGAAATCTAGCAAGTAATGGTTGTGAGTTGTCTATGCATGTATTACTTATATCTTATACTTGCTATTCATATTGGTTTTTATAGGAGTTTGATGACTTTGAGAGCCATTAATCTAGTCCATAAATAATTAGCTTGAGCTTTAATTGGATGAGCCAAAGATGAGTAGAAATGCGAACCTAGATATGCTTGCTTATTGGAAAGCAAACCAATTTCAATATCTTAAAGTAGTTGCAATGGCAAGAGACATTCTTGCTATACCCTTTCAATCGTTGCTTTAGAAAGTGCATTTAGTGTTGGTAGAAGAGTACCTGATCAATTTCGGAGGGTGCTGAAACTTGAGAATGTGGAAGTAATTGTATGTCTTAGAAACTGTTGTATGGAGAGAAAGATAATAAATTAACAATTCTAAATTTGTTACTTAATATGATTATCTTTTCTCATTTTATGAATTATTTCATATTTCTTAAATTCTGGTCTTTTATAGTTTTTTTAGATAATGCATTGGTGACACTTAAAGAGATGACAAAGGATTTATTAGACATGAGAATTGGTGTAACATCCCGAATCAACAAAATAGAGAATTAAAAGATATGTTTAGGTAGGTGTGGCATAGTAATTCATTTATAGTATATTTGAGCTATTTAAGCATAAATTATGACTATCTATCATTACGAGTCCTGAAAAATTTTTTAAGTCTGAAAGCTAGCATCTATAAGGGAGGCTATATAAAATATGTATTTTTTGGAACAAAAAATCTTGGTAATTAATTTTTAGGTATTGGTAAGTTACAAAATAACTTTTAACAAATTTTGGAGATCCTCTAACCTATTCGTTCAGAAGTAAGAAAGTTATAAATATTTCGAGTTTAGATAATTTGAACTAGAATCCAAAGTTTAGTTTTTTTTATTCTTAAAGATTTTGACTTTTCTGATATTTTTATTGATTTCAGGTAGGGGGTGTTGCTTATTTACATTTATGTTTTAAAGTTAATGGAGAGTAAAATAAATAAGAATATTAACTTAAGAAATATAAATAAGCTGAGAATTAAGTAAAATTGTGAATAGAGTCTGAAGAGTTAATTTTTGAAATCCTAGAATTCGAGCCGATTCGAATTGAAATAAAGCCGATCTGAGTCTGAGGCTACAGAATAAGTTTTCTATTTTTCTAAGAGAGCCAGCCCAATTTAGAGTCGAGTTGACTTGCCTGACAATTGAGATGATCCGATTTGGGGTCGAGCCAGCTCGGTCAGTGGGAACAGAAGAGTGGTGTAGGTCGAGAAGCTTTAAAAGTGATGTTTTAAATGGATTTTTAGAAAAATAACTTAACAGCTGGCTTCTTTGAGTTGTGCCACATAATTAGAAGAGAGAGGAAGAGGTGTGTTGGCTTCTTGATGGCGTGACACCTAGCAATTCTATTATTTCTCCTAGAATAAAGGCCACCGATTCTTCTTTAGGTTGTCCTGAGTTCTATAGCTATTCAGTAAGAAAAGAGAAGAGAAGAGAGTTGAGGAAGGTCGTGTGTCAATCAGAAATCAAGAAAAATTCAGTAGGAAAATGGAATGATTTTGCTGTAAATCAATTGGAAGGAAGAACAGCTGCTATTGTTAAGAAGAAAAAAGCTGGTTCTATAGCAGCAGTGTTTAATAGTTTGAGGAAAAGAAAAAGAGTTGAACAGGTGCTTGAGTAAGCCATTTAGCTAGTAGCCTATTGGAGGTGAGTAGATTTCTATCTATTCATGGTGTTTTCACTATACTTTGCTAAGTAAAAATATTATTTGAAAAGCAAGATATTCTTTTGATACTCTGCAGCTTATTCTGATTTCATATATATAGTTTGAGAACCATCGAAATAAGGAATAATTTTTGAACGGCTTTTGTGTATTTCATAAGCAAGTATATGTACATATAGTTTTAGTAATTTTAAACATGCTTCTCAGTGATCTCTTATATGGCTTTAATAATTGTAAATAAGTTATACAGTGATATCTTAGGTGGTTTCATCTCTTGCATGATAATTTTTATTTATGTACCGTGGGGCTTAATGATGTGGTAATCATAGGCAGGCTGCTCTTAGGAATGGTGTACCTAGCGAGTGTGTTGTCCTAATGATATTAAAGATAGGCCACTCATGGGAATGGTATAATCTGTGAGAGTGTGTTATCCTGATGGTAATGATAATTTAGATAGGCTGCTTGTAGGGATGCCTTGAGAGTATGTTTTCCTATGAGTGAAAAGGCAGGCTGCTCATAAGAAACCTACAAGAGTGTGTTGTCTGAATAAAATCTATGTTGTCTTAATAGTACTTCGACAGGCTGCTTGTGGGGATGCGCTGAGAGTGTATTGTCCTTGAAAAAAGATAGGCTGCTCATAAGGAATCCTACAGGAGTGTGTTGTCGGAGTAAAGAAAAGCTAGTTATTCACTTGAACAGTCCACACATGGTTGTGTATTACTATGGTATGGTTAAAGGTAAACGATTTGGTTTGTGTTTCAAAAGTATCTTCGATGTGAAAGCTATTTGTATGAAATTAGAAATATTTGAAAGCTTATTAACAGTATATTACAAGCAATTGTTTGTGTTTCAAAAAAAAAACTTTTATATGATTTATTGGTGTTAATATGCAATTATTTAGAAGCTTTTTAGTAGCATGATATAGATGATATTATAAGAGTTATGGCTATCTGATTTTCTCCATTGTTAGATAAAATTATACTTACTGAGACTCCCTAAGTCTCATCCCTCACTCTTGTATCTTGCAGTTTTGGAAGTTGCATAGCTCAAAGATATATTTCAACCTATGTATCAGATGTATCAGTGTCTTTAGTGAGAAAAGCTATTTTGGTGATGATGGCTTGTAAAGAAAATATATTTTGAGATGTATAGAGCTAAGACGGTAAAGCTAGAACTATTACGTGTACATATTTTAGTTTGTTTTAGAGAAAAGTATGTATTAAAAAGATGGAATGTATATATAAAGTATGATTTTGTAAATTGAAAACCCTAAGATTAATTTTGCGTATGGAGCCTTGGATTAGTTTGTATAAATTATTGAGTTAAATTGAGCTATATGCTTTAGTAGAGTAAGAGGTCAATTTAAATTGTATAGGTTGATTGATGAAGTATTTGAAATATTCATTTAGAGCAGGTTTAAATATTATTCCAGCTTAGTAAAAGTTTAAAATTTTCTTAATCTTTAGATAAGGATGGGGTGTGGCACCATCACTGGGATTTAGGGGTGGGGTGTTACAATTAAAGATGATGATAAAGAGGAAGAAGATGTTCTTGAGTGTGCAAATTCCATGAAGACTTGAAATGGATTGCGATCTATATTATGCTTGTGATTTTTGATATTGCATATTTTAAAGTGGGAGCCTTGATGGTTTTAAGAGGAGACTTATGGTTTAGTTTATGGACTTTTGTTATGTTGTATTGGTAAACTATATATATATATATATATATATATATATATATATATATATATATATATATATATATATATATATATATATATATATATATATATATATATATATATATATATATATTGTGAACTATTGGTTGTTATTTGATGTTTAAACTTTGTTGATTTGTGGAATTTAAGTAAGGATATATTTGTGTTAGTGTAATTTAGTTACTCTTATATTGAAATAGATTTTGATTGATGATTGATGCACGTTTTTACATGTATTTATAATAGGTTTGTTGCATCACTCCTGTTATGATTTGTAGTTGGGTGTTTGTATATTTTTTTTGCTTGTTTTAGTTTATAGATACTGATATTCTTTTGGAGTTTAGTTGAACCCCCAAAAAATCAGATTTATTTAATTTTTTTAAGAACTTTTATGTCAATCTTGTTAATCGTGTCATAAACATATCATGGATGATCCATTTAATAAGTAGTTCATATACGAATTGTGAATCCTAACCTATTTAATAATCATGTCGTATTCTTGTTTAGGTTATATGGGTTGTGTCATTACGACCCACCAATATGAATTGCCATCCCTAATCACATGCTGTGATTTCCACCTGTTAGGGCAGATATGATGCTTGTTTCCAAAAGGGGTTAGTTAAGAGATCTTTTAGCAAATTCCATTATCATTCCACTGCTTACAGAAATAATGATGACAGCTATCAGAATAATAATGGAATAAAACCTAATGTTGTTATAAAAATATTATAACTCATGAAATGATGGTAGTGTCCTGGTATAAAGTAGATTGCACTAACAATATATTGCAATCTGGTGATGTGCCAACTTTTAGTAATGGCGGTGCCATATTGGGTGCTGAATGGCATCATTATGATCAGAAACTTTACAATCCTCATAATAACCTAAACCAGGTAAAGCAAATGCAAGTAAACTGGGTAATATTTTCAATAACATAACTACACATAATTTCAAGAGCAGCTCCATATGTTTAATAAATTAACTAGTACTTTTCCCATCATGTGCAACAAAACCTGTGTTTGGATGGATTGAGAAATTTTCATGGTCAGCGTGCAATCTAATCTAGCATCAATATTTTAGGAGTTGATGCATACTACCCAATGATGTTTTATTTTTAATTTTATGTCGATGGCTTTTACTAGCTCAAGTTATTCACAACCATCTTGCAACTAGAAAAATCAAGCTTCATCACATACTAGATTCCCAATACACTTATGTTCAAGGTTCGCCGAATTAGTATCGAAAGGATAACTGGCCAGTGATCGATTTGGCATGGTGTAGGTCTATACCATACCATACCATTTCAGGATGTACCAAGAAAACAAAAGAAGGAAAAAGGAGAGAGGAAGAGAGAGAAAATGAGGGGAAAGGGATTATTGGTGATAGTAAAGGGGTAAGCCAACAACATCCAGTAACAAAGGCTTTTGGAATAACCATCAATCCTCACCAAACCCTAGATCCGATGGTGAAGGTGTTTGAAACCCATGGTTTCATGTATGTAGAATTTTTTTAAAAATTATTATTGTAGTGGAAATAAGAAGTAGATTAAAATTATTTTTAATTTAAAGACATGCATAAGATCTAATCTTAAAACCATGCAATACGATCTTCATATAAGAGATAGGATTCGGAAACAAAATCAAAAGAGAGAAGGGAAGATCTGATCTTCATATCTTTACGTGGGTAGTTCTTCACCATAAATCGATGATCATAGATGTCTTCTAGGTTCCTTGAAGCTGTATAAATGTTCAGTCTCTACAAGTATCCATATGAGGTCTTGATCTGATCAAAGGCTTTCTGATCCCATCGAGATGCTAGCTTCCTTACAAAGACTGCTTTTCGATAATTGAAAAATCTTCTTTTTTTTTTCAGACTCTCTCTAAAAGGAAAAACTGGAGGACAAAGAGGAGGAAGAAGGAGACTCTCTTTTCTTCCAAAAATCCCATGCCTAATCAAAACCTATGCCCAATCAAAACCTATGCCCAAATTTGATTTCTTTTCTCTAGATTTATTCACGTAACTTCTCATAAACCTCACGCCCTCTCCTTCTTTTATATTAGCATCCAAGAGGGTTAAAACCCTTTTTAGATAAGAGTTTGGGGGGGCGTGTAACTCTTGGATGCCTCCTCCTCTTAGGGTGTGAATTTTCTTATGTAAAAACTAGTGCATGGCTTTTCTCATGGGGTGTTAAGGAGAGAGAGTCCCAATCAAACTAGGATCTCTCTTGATACTTTAATTAATCCCTAATCCAATTAGGAATTGGTTGCATCCAAGGAAAGAGAAAATTCTAGTCTAACTAGAAACCCAATCTCTCTTAATTAGATCTTAATCCAATTAGGTGGTGCCTAAATCCAAATCAAATAAGAAATTTATCTTCCTCACAATTGGATTATCTCATAATCCAATTAGGCATGATCTAATTCAATTAGACTTGATTCTAATCCCATTGCTCAATTAAATTGAGTCAAATTGCAGTCCAATTACTAAACAATTCTCCTATAACTCATCAACTCTTAGTGTACTTTTTTATTGTAGCTTTTATGTTGGATTAATCATCAATCACATTGATAATTAGATCTTACTATGATTCATAATCATAATTCAACTATCTGATCAGTCAAAAATCTCTATTGTGTGTTGTTGGGGACAAACCCCACTCCCGCCGAAGTCCAGCCTTATGCTTAGCCTAATGCAGCTGGTAATCATGGAAGAGTTTTGATCAAAAATTCTTTCTCTAATGGCCGAACCCTATCCAATCTCCTCCAGCGGTCGAACTCATCCAGTGGTCGAACTCCTCTAGCTGGACTCCAAATCCAATCGAACTACTCAACAGTCGAGCCCCAGCCGAACTTCTCTAGCAATCGAACTTCTTCCGAATTTTTTCTTCAGTCAGGCTTCTACGGGAGCCAAACTCCTTTTGGATTTCTTCTTTAGTCGGGCTTCTATGGGAGACGAACTCCTTTCGGACTCCTCCAGCAGTCGGACTTCTATGGGAGCTAACTTCTTCCGATTTTTTCTTCAGTCGGACTTCCTACGGAGCCAAACTTCTTTTGATTTCTCTCTCAGTCGGACTTCTATGGAGCCCAAACTTCTTTCGGACTTCTCCAGCAGTCGGACTTCTATGAAGCGACTTCTTTCAGACTCCTCCACAATCGGGCTTCTATGGAAGTCGAACTTCTCCGAATCTCCTCCAGCAGTCGAACTTCTATGGAGAGCCGAACTCCTTTTGGACTCCTTCAGCAGTCAAACTTCTATGGGAGCCGAACTCCTTTCGGACTCCTCCAACAGTCGGACTTCTATGAAAGCCGAACTCCTCCAATAGTTGGGCTTCTACGGAAGCCGAACTCCTTTCAGATTTCTTCTTCAGTTGGGCTTCTATGGGAGCCGAACTTCTTCTGAATTCCTCTAGCAGTCGAATTCCTATAGGAGCCAAACTCCTTCCAAACTGTTTCTTCAGATGAATTCCTATAGAAGATCCCACTACTGAATGGTTATAATTATCATTTATTAGGATAATTATGATTATCATTTATCAGGATAATTATGATTGTCATTTATCAGGATGATTATGATTAGCATTTATCAGGATGGTTATGACTGTCATTTATCAGGACAGTTACAACAGGCTCCATCTATAAAAAGGAATCCTCCAAATATGATTTCTCTGAGCTCTCTTTTTCTTTTCGAAACTCTATCGAACTTCTCTCTAAGCACTCCATTTCTATTGGTCAGAAGAGCTAACTTGATCGTCGGAGGGTCTTACCGGAGCCACCACCACCGACTCCGGATGAAATTTTATTTTGTAGGTCACCTATGGTGATCTCATCTTCCTCAACTCCAGCTTGATCCAACGTCAACTAAATTCTGCACCAACAGAATTGACGCTAGAAGGAGGACCCTCTGTTCTTGAGGTTTTCTTGATCTTAAAGGAGTGCTCAGCAGCAATCTCTCTTCTTTTTCTCTAAAGTTCTTCTCAGAAAAAATGCCTCCCAAGAAAGCTTCGATCCGACGATCAACTGCCTCTACAGCTAGATCTCATCCAGATACATCCGTTCCAGCTCCGATAACTCAAGCTCCACTTATAGCCATGGTGGATGCGGAGCAGTTCAACCTGCTGGTCCAGTAGGTTTGTGGTCTCATGGAGGAGATACAGACCATACATCAATAGGCCTCGGTACCAGTTCGATCGGAGCAGGCTTTTCTGGAGCCTCATGGTTCGATCTGGAAATGATCGACCTTGACTATCCGGCCTCTGATCTTCGAAAAGGGGAAGCAGAGGATGGAGGACCCTTGCTCAGACTACGACTCGACCCAGGGGGAAGCTTCACATCCATTTTATCAAAAAACTCTGGAGATCAACGATTGTGAAGATTTCCTGGATCAAAGGCTCCTAGAAATGAGCCAATGAATCAAAGAGCTCCGTCATACTCCCTCCTCACATGGTAATGATATTCGTACTGACCCTTCTTTTTCTTAGAGGATCATGTAGGAATCAATCCCGTCGAACTTCAAGCTCCCACAGTTTGAGAGTTACGATGGAACCACCAATCCGATCGATCACCTGGAGGCCTTTCGGATAATGATGTTGCTCTATGACATGCTAGACGCTATTTTGTGCCAGGTTTTCCCATCCACCCTCAAGAAAGCTGCCAAGAACTGATTCTCGATATTTAAGTCAAAAATCATCTTTTTCTTTTATTAGATGAGTCATTAGTTCATAGCTCACTTCGTCAGCAGCCGACATCCACACCGAGATTCGAATTCTCTGATGAACATCAAGTAGAAGGAGGAAGAATCCATCTAGGCTTATATCACCCAGTTTAATGCCACTGTATTGGAGGTCCGGAACCTAGACCGATTAGTCATAATGGCCGCACTCAAGGGTGGCCTCTAGAAGAATAATTTGCCATTCTCCCTGGAGAAGAAGTACCCCAGGGACTTTGCCGATCTGCTAGCTCGGACTGAAGGTTATGCTTGAGCTGAAGAGGCCTTCAAGGCTAAGGATGATGAAGTCTTTGGTAAGTGGCGAATCAGTGAGCCAAGCAGGCTCGTTGAGGAAGAAAAGCCGAGTGGAGCTCGACCACGCTTCCAAACTTTCTTCGAGTGAAAGCGAGTCCGAACTCCTCCCTGGACTCAGAGGCAGGGAAGCTTGGATAGAAGGGTGCGGTAGGGTTCTTCCCAACGAAGATTTTACAACTATGCCCCTCTCAATGCTCCAAAAATTCAAGTGTTGATAAAAATTAGGGAGCAACTATCGAGACCAGAAAGGATGCGCAATCACCCCAACAAGCACAATCCTAACAAGTTCTGCCTTTATCATCATAATCACGATCACGATACTGAGGAGTATATCCAACTCTAGGATGAGATCGAAGAGCTCATCAAGTGAGGTAGACTAGATTGATTCCTACGGTGACGGCCTGAAGGATGGGAAGATCGATTGAGGGCATTGCTATAGCCTAAGCCACTAAGGTCGAAGGATCAATAAGGTGATCGGCCGCCTCTTGGCATCATTAACATGATCTTGGGGGGACTTCGGCAAGGAGAGGCTGATGGATCTGAGGGATCAGTGAAGAGATGGAGAACTAGAGAACCCATAACCTTCACAGAGGCAGATGCTTTAGGGGTTCAATTTCCACATAATGATGCAGTTGTAATCTCTTTAAACATTGTCGACTATGATGTATGCCACATTTTGGAAGATAATGGAAGCTCGACCAACGTATTATTTTATGATGCTTTTTCGAAAATATCCTTATTCAATAACCACTTGGGGCCTATGAACTTTTCGTTGATAGGCTTCACTGGCAATGCTGTACCAATTGAGGGCATAATAACTTTGGCTATGACTG
The DNA here is from genome assembly GCA_006176705.1 of Cocos nucifera. Lineage (NCBI taxonomy): Eukaryota > Viridiplantae > Streptophyta > Magnoliopsida > Arecales > Arecaceae > Cocos > Cocos nucifera. The sequence goes on from QRFJ01000297.1 coordinate 931,951, forward strand.
CAGGGCAACGCCCAAAGCTGGCAAAGGCATAGATCGACTTTTTAGTCGTAAGGACTCCATCCACCTATAATGCTATTCTCAGTCGATCTGGTTTAAATGCACTTTGGGCAGTAATATCAACTTATTATTTGAAGATGAAGTTTCCGACGAGTTACAGGATTGGAAAGGTTAGGAAAGATCAAGCTCTAGTAAGGCACTGCTACTCAATCGCCCTGCATAAGGAAGAATAGTCCGACCCTTATCCTGTTGATAGACTGAATGTCCATGATGACCTTACCAAGGAGTGGAGCGAGCCTATAGAGGACCTCGTATCTATACCCTTGAACGACGAAAATGCGGAGCACGTTGTATAGATCAGCTCCAACTTGAGGGATGAGGTTCGGAAGCAACTCATCACCTTCCTCAAAAAGAATACAGATGTCTTCTCTTGGGCTCCAGCGGATATGTCAGAAATTGATGCCAAAATTATGGAACATCGGCTAGCCATTGATCTGAAGTATCGATCGATAAAAGAGAAATTGCATAGCCATGCCCCAGAGAGGCAAAATGTAATTACGGAAGAAGTAGGTAAGCTCCTCAAAGCTGGGTTCATCCAAAAAGTCAACTATCCAACCTAGGTCTCAAATGTGGTCCTCATCAAAAAGGCAAACAATAAGTGGAGAATGTGTATAGACTTTAAAAAATTGAACAAAGCCTGCCCAAAGGATAGCTACCCTCTTTCCAGGATTGATCAACTGGTAGATGCAATCTCGGACCATGAGCTCTTCACCTTCATGGATGCCTTCTCCGACTATAACCAGATATGGATGGCACCAGAGGACGAGGAAAAAATTACTTTTGTTACTGACCGTGGTCTTTATTGTTACAGAGTTATGTCCTTTAGGCTCAAGAATGTAGGGACAACATACCAGCGCTTGGTCAATAAAATCTTCAAGAAATAGATCGACCGTAAAATGGAGGTGTATGTGGATGACATGCTCATCAAAAGTCGAGCTTCTATAAACCATCTTGCCGACCTTGAAGAGACCTTCAGTGCACTCAAAAAGCATAAGATGAAGCTAAATCTAATCAAGTACACTTTTGGTGTGACCTTTGAAAAGTTTTTGAGGTTTATGGTGTCGAGGCACAGGATTGAAGCAAATCTAGAGAAAATTCGAGCCATTCAAGAGATGACCGCTCCAAAGACAATCAAAGAAGTTTAGTGCTTGACTGAAAAAGTGGCATCTCTAAATCACTTCATCTCAAGATCAGCCGAGCGATGCATGCCCTTCTTCCAAGTTCTCAAGCAACCAAAGAATTTCTGCTGAACGACATTGTGCCAACGGGCATTTGAGGAGCTCAAAAACTACCTCAGCTCACCCCCATTACTGGCAAAGCTCGAACCTAGAGAAGAATTATTTTTATACCTAACGGTCTTCCTGGTGGTCTTGGCAGTAGTCCTAGTCAAGGAGAAAGTGAAGATACAACGATCGGTTTGAAGGGAAATCCTGATTTCCCGGTCCAGGTTCGACCAGATCTGATTAGATCAAGAGATATATTTCAAAAATTTTCTCTTGATTCCAATCAGATCTTGATATGTTTCAGATCTGATTCTTATTATTTTAATAAATAAAATAAAATAAGATAAATTAAATCAAATTTAATTTACTTGATTTGGGTAATCCTATTACCCTGGAGATGATCCTGATTGCAGCGGAAGGTTCTGGATCTAGCCATGCAAGCGCCTGGCCTCTACCGATATCCACTCGGATTGGATCTGGAGATCCTCTTCTTCTCTATCACATCTCCAAAAATCAGATCTGGATCTGATCTGGAGGATCTTCAAAACTCTTTTGAAGATCTGCAGTCGTCCTTTTGCAGCAGCGCAGCCTTCTTGCTTTTGATCACCTTTTCTTGATCTGAATCGCACCAACCTAAGTCCAAAACTCTTTTGGACGTGGAGAGCAAGGGGAGAAGAGACTATGGCATGGAGAAGGAGGGGAGAGGTAGCCTTGGGGCGTGGGGTTTCTCAATTGAATTGCATTTTTATTAGGGTTGGGTGCAGGGTCTTATTTATAGACCTCTTGTGATCCAACTCCTCTTCCTCTCAACCAATCACAACCCTTTATGAAATCAGATCTAAATCTGATTGGTTCGAATAGAGACCCCTGGATTCCTCCTTAGAGGGTGCCTAAGACCAGTCAAACTGGATTCTTAGTAGAACTCTGATTGGAATCCAAAAGGGAGGTGGAGTCCTTGTCTAACAAGGACTCCTAGACGCCTCCTACTTGGGCTCACGCCACCCTTAGCGTGCGCCCTTCTCCTTGCCAGGTTCTAGCAGGGGGATAGGCCCCCACCAGCTCTCCAATAGGTGCATGACATGTGGTCAAAAGTCAAAGTGTCAACGGTCAACGTTTGACCAGTCAAAGGTAGACTTTTGACCAAAGTCAAAGAATAAGAAATGGCAGGTGATCAAAAATGGCAGGTCATGTCTTACAAATAAGACAACCTATTCTAACTTGCACAACCTCCAGTCAGAGCACAAACTCCTTTGGCTCAGACAGGACAACTTATTTATGATAGTAGAAGAAGAACGTTAGGTTCAATCGAGTGCTAGCACGATTTCCTTGAACCTAATTGAATCTCATTCAGATCAATTGAACTAGATCAGTTCAATTGATGATCACCAGATTCAAATCCTTGTTTGTGTGACCCAGTTAGGTTCAGTTCTGTATGGTAATGGGATATGTCATGATCTCTATCATAGACATCATCGAAACTCCTTTCGATGGATCAGAACTCTTCTGATTCGAACAGCTAGAATGATCGATCATCTAAATCATTCTAATTGCTCCCAAAATCCACCAGTGACACCTAGCAGTATATGTGGCAACCCATCAGAGCTGAATGTGAACCTCTTGGTGCAGCTACCTGTGTGATTAAGTTCTTCTTCTTGAGCCCGGTCAGATTAGGGTTAAGGTAAACTCGTTCAAACCCTAGTCTCTGTCATATTGATATAATCATTCGATTCGAGTCCAATGTGAAAATCTAAATAGAAACTCTTTCTATTATTTCACTCTGCCATGGCCATGGGCTTCAGGACTTGATTCTCATGATTATCATAGGGCTGCTCCTCTACCACCGAGGTAGATAGATCCCATCTTGATGCAATTCGGTTCCTACAATGAACATGTCATAGCCAACATACACCTCAGGGTTCCATATGGCTAGGAGATCGAGTAATGGTGTAGTCAAACTATAACACCCTCAAGGTGAACTGCCGATGCATCTCAGGTCAAAGAATCAGACACACTACTGCAGCATCAAGTCAGTCATTGACGAGAAGGTAGACTCCCTAATGACTACTCGAGGTGGTCACGCTCAGTGCCCTCATTCTCTAACGAGTACCTATACTCTCGCTCCGGTGTCTCCACACCGTAGACTCAAGACTCATCTACTAAAAGAGAGCGATCGTACACCACCTTTCGGAACATCACCATCCTCGTGATGATCCTATGGTCGGGAGCTGTTTATGAGTTAATAATGATTATTCATGTCTTAAATTTTCAACTTTTGAAAATATGAATTATCATTACCATTAACTCAAAGGATGTATCACAGACACTAAATACACAGGTGTGATAGAAAATAACCCATTTCATTAATTATAGTTAAAATTACAATTTTGCCCCTAGAAGTGTATTACAAGTGTCAGCCAATTCTGGCTTCTAGGGCACATATATCTAACAATCTCCCACTGTCCTAAGCCAATTGGCTACAAGTCTAAGTCCCATCTTCTCAAGGTGGGCTTCGTCTTTCTGCTGCCCAACGGCTTTGTAAGTGGGTCTGCCAATTATCTGCGGAGTTGACCTCTTTGACCTAACGTACCTTTTCAAGGTTAATCGCATTAGATGAATCGGCACCGCTCAATGTGCTTGGACTTCTGGTGAGACCTCGGCTCCTTAGTAGGGCTATTGGTTGCCATTGTTGTCGCAAGTAAAGAGGAATGGATCTTGATGGCATTCACTTCCAATTTCTGCAGGCAACTTCTTGTACCAGAATGCTTTCTTTGCAGCCTCGATTGCAGCTATATATTCTGCTTCCATGGTGGAATCTGCTATCACAGTTTGCTTGGAACTCTTCTAGTGACAGCTTCCACCATTGCACACAAACAGACTTTCAGATGTCGTCTTTCGATTCATCTATATCAGACATGAAGTCCGAGTCTATGTTATCCTTGAACTTGGAGTTCTCCATTACCAAGACCAACTATATCCTAGTTCTCTCAAGTACTTAAGGATACATTTCACAGAAGTCCAGTGTTCTTCACCTGGATTTGACTGATATCTGCTTATGACACTCACAGATTGGGCTATATCAGGTGTTACATAGCATGGCATACATGAGGCTTCTTATTGCGAAGCATAAGGATCTTGCTCATGCGTTCTATTTCCTCAGGTGTGCTGGGGAACATCTTCTTGGAAAGATGAATACCATGTCTGAGGGTATTAATCCGCTCTTAGAGTTTTTCCATATCTTAAACCTCTTTAGTACTTCCTCTATGTACATCTTCTGTGAAAGTCCTAGCATTCTTATTCGGTCTATCCCTATAGACCTTTAATTCCTAGAATAAAGGATGGCTTCACCTAGGCTTTCATGGGAATTCCTTGGACAACCACATCTTGACTGATGTTCAACATGGAAATATTATTCCAATAAGGAGGATGTCATCCACATACAATATGAGGAATACAACAGCGCTTCCACTGACCTTTTGAAAACACATGGTTCCTCTTTCATTTTTTTATTGAAACACAAACTTTTTGATCACATTATTGAAACGGAGTGTTCTAGCTCCGAGATGCTTGCTTAAGCTCCATATATGGACCTTGCAGTTTGCAAACCTTGATCAGTATCACATGGATGTGAAACCTAGCGGCTGTTCCATATAGATATTCTCCTCAAGATCTTCCATTTAGGATGGCCATTTTTACGGTCTATTTGCCATTATTTCATAATTGAATGGCTGCGACTGGCAAGCATGTGCGGGATGGATTTTAAGGAAATGCTACCGGGGAAAAGTACCTGATAGTCAATGCCTTCGCATTGACTTATACCTTTTGCCACCATTCTAGCTTGAAATGTCGTCACATTCCCATCGCACAATTTTCTTGAAGATCCATTTACACCCAATAGGTACTTATACCTTCTGGTGGAATTCTCACCAAGGTCCAGACTTGCTTTGAGTGCATCGAGTCATGTCATCTAACTTCATTGCCTCAAGCCATTTCTCGGAGTCGATATTCTGATATCGCCTCGTTGTAGGTTTTGGGATCATTACCATGGAGCACCATTACCTATGAGGAACATTTCCTCTACGTCCTCTGAAACAATACTAAGTATCTTTCAGGGGACGGAAAACTCTTTCCGATCTACGAGTGGGAGAGGTAGTGTTCTTATATGGCTTACCTGATTTTGGTTCCAATTGGTCCTTAGCTCTTTTTCACTTGGAGACTTTCTCATCAAGCTTAATCTGCTTTTCCAATGCGCTATCTTGAATAAACTATTTTTCAAGAAAGATGGCATGTCGACTCACAATCACATTGTGGTCTTCTGGAATGTAGAAATAGTATCCTAATGACTCTTTAGGATATCCTATGAATCGAGCTCTAAAGGACCTAAACTCTAACTTGTCCGCTTGTTGTCTTTTGACATGAGCCGGACAAACCCAAATTCTGAGATGACTCAGACTTGGTTTCTTACCATGCCATATCTCATACGGTGTGGTAGGAACGGTTTAGAGGGAACCCTATTCAGTAGATAAATTGAAGTTAACAATGAATGTCCCCAAAGAAAATCAGGGAGGTCTGTGAAGCTCATCATGGATCGAACCATATCCAATAGAGTCCGATTTCTCCGTTCTGAAACCCCGTTGAGTTGAGGTGTTCCTGGTGGAGTCCATTGAGAGACTATGCCATTTTCCTTAAGATAGTCTAGGAATTCCCGGCTAAGGTATTCACCTCCTCGATCTGATCGAAGAACCTTAATGGGTTTTCCAGTTTATTTTTCTACTTCATGTCTGAATTCTTTGAACTTTTCAAAAGCTTCAGACTTATGTCTCATAAGATACACATACCCATACCTAGACAGATCATCGATAAAGGTAATGAAGTAGACAAAATTGCCTCTAGCCGGCACATCAAATGGGCCGCACACATCAGTATGTACTAGGGCAAGGAGATCTGTGGCCCTTTCTCCCATGTCCTACAAAAGGGAGTTTAGTCATTTTGCCTTGAAGACAAGATTCACAAGTTGGATATGACTCAGAAGTCAATGGACTCAATAGCCCATTTTTCTCCAATTTGTTGATCCTATCTTCTGCTATATGACCTAATCTCAGGTGCCATAGATATCTATCGTTTGGACTATCCCTAGGTCGTTTGGCATTCACGTTTTGCTCGATAGTTAGAATAGGTACATCAATATGTAGCTGATAAAGACCATTAATAAGAAAACCATTTGCAATTTTATTTCTTTCATAAAGAATGTTACAATGGTCCTTAAAGAAGGTAATCACATAGCCTTCTAGTGCTAAGCATGAAACAGAAATCAAATTCCTCCTAGCTGCAGGCACATAATAACAGTCTTTCAAAACTAAGTCTAAACCAGATGGTAATCGAAGAGGGTATGTTCCCACCACTACTGCAGCAACTCTTGCTCCATTACCGATGCGTAGGATCATGTCTCCATCCCTCAGCCTCCTGCTATCCTCAAGACCCTGCATGGAAGTGCACAGATGAGCACTAGAACCAGAGTCAAGCACCCAACTGGATGCAGAAGAAATCCGTAAGGTTAGACTCAATAACGAGCATACCTCCAGAAGGACCTTCCTTCTTGTTCTTCAGGGTGGCCAGGTAAGTAGGGCAGTTCCGCTTCCAATGGCCGTCGCTGTTGCAATGGAAACACTTTCCTTTGACATCGGCCTTCTTCTTCGGCTCTGCCTTCTTCTTCTTTGATCCTTCCACCTTTTGCTTTTTCACAGACTTCTTTTTCTTTCCATAAGACTTTCTTTTGGAAGAAGTCCGTTTCCATAGCAAGAACTGAGCCTTTAGAACCTTTCATAGAAAGCTCAGCGGTAACCAGCATATTCATTAATTCGGCCAAGGAATTTTGAAGTTTATGCATGTGGTAATTCATGATGAATTGCCCATATGCATCAGTCAAGGATTGCAGAATAATATCATTCTGCAGATCCAAGTCTAACTTCACACCGAGCTTCTCAAGCTCTTCCATGTCCTTGATCATCATGTCAGACAGTGATCTTGGACTGACTGCCCATCACGCATCTTAGCCTTAAAAAGTCATTTCGTGACTTGATATTTGGCTGCGCGACTCTGTTCACCAAACATCTCCTGCAGGTGAGCCAACATTTGGCGAGCAGTCCCGATATCTTCATGTTGGCGCTGGAGCTCATCAGACATCGAGCCCAACATGTAATATCTGGCCTTATTATCTTCGTCTATCCATTTTTCCAGAGACGCTCTCTGTTCAGTGGATGGACGGGCTGGTAAGGTGGGAGGGTCCTGGTCCAATACATGGGTTAACTTCTCGAAATCCCAAAATAATTTTGTAGTTCCTGAGCCAATCTTTATAATTGGGTCCAGGTCAGTCTATGTGTGTCCAGGATACGTGCCAATGGGTTGGACGCAGACATTTTCCTATAGAGAGTCAAAGATTCTAGTTAGATACTGTAATTATGACTTGACCAATTTATTTAGGGAATTTTATTTTTAAACAAATTAGCTCCCACTATTTTCTCGGATCCCTACACTCCCTCTGTAGAGATGCAAAAATCTCCACGATTAATGATTTCTAGTGGGTGGTGCGGTCTCACCAACTGACTCATCACCTCACCTAACAGTTATTGGTGATGGGTTAGCCAATGAGTGAACAACTCTTGTTCAATGATTCTCTAATCATGGTGCACCCAAACTTGGTCTCTAATTCATGAATCTCACCGTATCCGAAATATTGATCCACTCCTTAGTTAAGTCAGACCCACCATTTGCATAGACTGGGTTCCTAATTGAGTCTCTCACCGTATCCGGAAATATTGAGCCCAACTCATCCTCCAGCCCATAGCATCCAATGCCTAATAGACATGGTTGCATCTTCCGGTGCAACTGAGCCACTGTATCCAGTCGAGAACAATCAACCCCGGGAAGGGCCCGCACATCTACAATGGTGGAAGACCTCAGACTTAATCTTTTCTTAGGGAGAATTGATTCAGGTCTCATTAAACTAGACTTGGCATAGTCATAACAATTATGACTAACCTAGTGGCATGGGTTAGCTCGGATTATTGACCACCTCAGATCAGAACTGTGTCAACAGATATGGCCAGGTAAGTGAGATCCGGTGGAAGGAATATGCCATTAACTCATACAAGAATGCATTCAGGTCGAGTAGCTTCCAATTAAAAACCAGTCGGTCGTATGTGCCAAACTTACCTTAGACACCAAATTGTTGAGTCAGAACCAATTGGGTTAGCCTACAATCCAGACTCTAACCTCTGAGCCTAATTAGGTCTTGCTTGATCGTGACTCGATCTTGACCCAGACTTAATCCTATTAGGCTGGTCAATTTAAGCATTGTTGATCCCATCTAACCAACTCTTGATTCGGTTTGATCAACCGCTTAGACCTAATTGAGCTACCCAAGCCCGAACCCAGTATTATGAATATGTCTTAGATCTGAAAATTCTCAATTTTAGACCTAATTAATATTTCATAATCTTAATTTTTAATTAAGTAGGGTTCATAAATAAAATATGCACAATAAATCCTAGGGTTTCAGGATCTAGGATTTTGCAGAAAGTAAGTTTTGGGTTTCTGATTAAGGACGAACACGCAGCACCCCTACACATCATAAGAACACCCCATCGAATGGGAAAGAGAGGGCCTTTAAACCCTTCTTCGTTCTTATGACCGGACGGCCAAGAGGAATGCCTTAATCAGGAACATGCAATACTACAAAATAGTTTTAGATCTATATCATATATCTCATATACAAATTAGATCTAATCATGGCATATTTTGCATACATCTCATGTATCGAATCATGCATATTTTTAGATCTAAATTATCTCATAATAATCTAAAAAATTAGATTTAAATTGATCTAATCAAAATAAATTCTAATCTAGATAATTATGTAGAACTATTCTACAACTAGTCTAGACATGCATCAATCATATCTCATATGATATTTAAAATTAAATAATTTTTATTTGCTATTTTTTAGATGTTATTATAACATTATAATATCAAAAAATAGTAAATAAATAGATCTAAAATATGATTTAATCAAATTAAATCAAAAACATGCAAGACTATTCTATAGAACTATTCTATTTTAGAACTAGTCATGCATATTTTCATAATCTTAGATCCAAATCATTTAATTTTAATTTTTTTTGATTTTAGATCTGATCACATCTCATGTGACATCTAAAATTACTTTATTTTCTAATTAAAATAAAATTAAAATCAGATCTAAATAATTTTAGAAATCTGGCTCTGATACCAGTTGAAGGAAAATCCTGATTTCCCGGTCCAGGTTCGTTCAGATCTGATTAGATCAAGAGATATATTTCAAAAATTTTCTCTTGATCTCAATCAGATCTTGATATGTTTCAGATCTGATTCTTATTATTTTAATAAATAAAATAAAATAAGATAAATTAAATCAAATTTAATTTACCTGATTTGGGTAATCCTATTACCCTGTAGATGATCCTGATTGCAGCGGAAGGTTCTGGATCTAGCCACGCAAGCGCCTGGCCTCTACCGATATCCACTCGGGTTGGATCTGGAGATCCTCTTCTTCTCTATCACATCTCCAAAAATCAGATCTGGATCTGATCTGGAGGATCTTCAAAACTCTTTTGAAGATCTGCAGTCGTCCTTTTGCAGCAGCGCAGCCTTCTTGCTTTTGATCGCCTTTCCTTGATCTGAATCGCACCAACCTAAGTCCAAAACTCTTTTGGACGTGGAGAGCAAGGGGAGAAGAGACTATGGCATGGAGAAGGAGGGGAGAGGCAGCCTTGGGGCATGGGGTTTCTCAATTGAATTGCATTAATTTAGGGTTGGGCGCAGGGTCTTATTTATAGACCTCTTGTGATCCAACTCCTCTTCCTCTCCAACCAATCACAACCCTTTGTGAAATCAGATCTAAATCTGATTGGTTGGAATAGAGACCCCTGGATTCCTCCTTAGAGGGTGCCTAAGACCAGTCAAACTGTTGATTCTTAGTAGAACTCTGATTGGAATCCAAAAGGGAGGTGGAGTCCTTGTCCAACAAGGACTCCTAGGCGCCTCCTACTTGGGCTCACGCCACCCTTGGCGTGCACCCTTCTCCTTGCCAGGTTCTGGCAGGGGGACAGGCCCCCACCAGCTCTCCAATAGGTGCATGACATGTGGTCAAAAGTCAAAGTGTCAATGGTCAACGTTTGACCAGTCAAAGGTAGACTTTTGACCAAAGTCAAAGAACAAGAAATGGCAGGTGACCAAAAATGGCAGGTAATGTCTTACAAATAAGACAACCTATTTCTGACTTGGACAACCTCCAGTCAGACCATATGAAGGCCTCTGATTGAGCACAAACTCCTTTGGCTCAGACAGGACAACTTATTTATGATAGTAAAAGAAGAACGTTAGGTTCAATCGAGTGCTAGCACGATTTCCTTGAACCTAATTGAATCTCATTCAGATCAATTGAACTAGATCAGTTCAATTGATGATCACCAGATTCAAACCCTTGTTTGTGTGACCCAGTTAGGTTCAGTTCTGTATGGTAATGGGATATGTCATGATCTCTATCATAGACATCATCGAAACTCCTTTCGATGGATCAGAACTCTTCTGATTCGAACAGCTAGAATGATCGATCATCTAAATCATTCTAATTGCTCCCAAAATCCACCAGTGACACCTAGCAGTATATGGTGGCAACCCATCAGAGCTGAATGTGAACCTCTTGGTGCAGCTACCTGTGTGATTAAGTTCTTCTATCTTGAGCCCCGATCAGATTAGGGTTAAGGTAAACTCGTCAAACCCTAGTCTCTGTCATATGATGTAATCATTCGATTCGAGTCCAATGTGAAAATCTAAATAGAAACTCTTTCTATTATTTCACTCTGCCATGGCCATGGGCTTCTGGACTTGATTCTCATGATCATCATAGGGCTGCTCCTCTACCACCGAGGTAGATAGATTCCATCTTGATGCAATCCAGTTCCTACAATGAACATGTCATAGCCAACATACACCTCAGGGTTCCATATGGCTAGGAGACCGAGTAATGGTGTAGTCAAACTATAACACCCTCAAGGTGAATTGCCGATGCATCTCAGATCAAAGAACCAGACACACTACTGCAGCATCGAGTCAGTCATTGACGAGAAGGTAGACTCCCTAATGACTACTCGAGGTGGTCACGCTCAGTGCCCTCGTTCTCTAACGAGTACCTGTACTCTCACTCCGGTGTCTCCACACCGTAGACTCAAGACTCATCTACTAAAGAGAAGCGATCGTACACCAACCTTCCGGATCAATCACCATCCTCGTGATGATCCTATGGTCGGGAGCTGTTTATGAGTTAATAATGATTATTCATGTCTTAAATTTTCAACTCTTGAAAATATGAATTATCATTACCATTAACTCAAAGGATGTATCACAGACACTAAATACACAGGTGTGATAGAAAATAACCCATTTCATTAATTATAGTCAAAATTACAATTTTGCCCCTAGAAGTGTATTACAAGTGTCAGCCAATTCTGGCTTCTAGGGCACATATATCTAACATGGTCTACCACATAAGCTGGGTCCTAAGGGATGCAGAGATCAGATATTCTAAGCTAGAAAAATCGGCTTACTCTCTTCTAATTGCTGCCAAGAAGCTCCAATCTTACTTTCAGGGGCACACCATAATGGTCCTCATGGATCAACCAATAAAGGCAGTCCTTCAGCGAATGGATGCTTTTGAAAAAATCGCAAAATGGATAATTGAGCTCATAGAATTCGATATCAATTATCGACCCCGACCATCGATTAAAGCTCAAATATTAGCAGATTTTATAGTGGAGTGTACCATTTTCGATGATGCCGAGCTTAAGCAGAACGAGATCGGCACTCTACTGTCGCAACTGAGCCTCCATGAAGAGATAGCTGACATTTTTGAAGATTTTTGGGCTCTATACATGGATGGTTCATCCAACTCTATTGGAGAGGGTGTGGGATTGGTCTTAGTCAGCCCCGAGAGAGTCGTCATCGAGTATGCACTACGCTTCAAATTTTTTGCAACTAATAATGGGGTTGAGTTTGAAGTGCTGATCATCAGGTTAAAAATTGTAAGAGAATTAAAAGTAGATCGGCTTCAAGTCTACAGTAATTTTTAATTAGTGGTCGACCAAGTTAGTGGTAGCTATGAAGCATGAGAGAAAAGTATGATGAAATACCTTGAGAAAGTAAAGAACTTGACTTCGGCCTTCAGCTATTTTGGCATTCAATAGATTTTGAGAGTAGAAAATATAAGAGCTGACCTTCTCTTTAAGTTAGCCACTTCAACTCCAGTCGAACTGCCCAAAGAAGTATTTTTGAGATCCTGAAGTGCCCAAGCCTAGAGAAATTATAGGTCATTTTGCAGATAGAACTCGAGCCAAACTGGATCGACCCATTGGTTGCCTACCTTAAGGAGAGAGTCCTTCCTCATGACTCAAAAGAAGCTCGAAAACTCAGGAATCAAACCTTCCGATATATTTTATACGAGGATAGATTGTATAAGAGGTTGTATTTGCTATCGCTATTGAGATGTCTCCGACCTTCAAAAGCCGACTTCGCATTATGAAAAGTGCACGAGAAAATCTGTGAAAGTCATGTAGGAGCTAGGTTCCTGTCGCAAAAGCTACTTCGGCAAGGATACTATTGGCCAACCTTATACCATGATTCTATGGAGTACATCAAAAAATATGACCGCTATCAGAAGAATGCAAGCATACAAAGATGATCAACCTCCGAGCTTACTCCGCTAAGTGCACCTTGACCATTTGTGCAGTGAAAAATGGACATACTTGGCTCTTTTCCAACGGCATCCGGGCAACAAAAGTTCCTCCTAATCGTGATCGACTACTTCACCAAATGAATCGACGCCGAACCTCTAGCCAAAATTATCAAGGCTAAGGTACAAGATTTCATCTGAAAGTCAATAGTCTATCGATTTGGTCTGCCTTGAACCCTCATAATCGATAATGGGTGACAATTCGTCGGGATGAGGTTTGCCAAATATTGTGAAGACCTAAACATGTCCCACTACTTCACATCGGTAGCTCACCCACAGACAAATGGGGAAGCTGAAGTGATCAACTGGACTCTGCTACAAGGCATTAAGACAAGGCTCGATAGAGCAAAGAGGGCCTGGGTGGACAAACTCTACCACATCCTCTGGGCATACCGAACTACTCAAAGACTGCCAACTGAAAAAACATCATTCGCCTTGGCCTTTGGAATAGAGGCAGTCATCCCGATTGAACTTAAGCTCCCATCAGCATGGGTCATGGCCTTCAATGAGCAACATAACCCATAGAACCTCAGAGTCAACCTCGACCTGCTGGAAGAAAAAAGGAAGAAAGCCCAGGTTTGGATGGCGGCCTATAGATGAAAGATGACCCGCTACTATAACTCCAGAGTTAGAAATAAAATATTCAGAGTGGGGGACTTAGTGCTTCGGCGAGTCGCCGTCTCTCAGCCTCAGAGCCAGAGGAAGCTTGCCCCAAATTGGGATGGTCCGTATGAAGTGGTGGAGGTCGTCTGATCTAGAACTTATCATCTAAAGGAGCTCAAAGGAACAATACTTCTACGACCTTGAAACTTAGAAAATATGAGGATGTACTACCAGTAATTTTCTCGCAATAAAACTCCTTCATTTTAACATTATTATTTCTTGGTACAAAAATTATGTGATGACAGGAAAGAAGTAATTAGAAGTAGCCATGTTAGGAATAGGAGGAGGACCTCATCCTAACGTGAGCAAAGTTGAAGGCCTTATTTATTTTAGATGAGATGGAAAGAGAGGCCCTGACAATGGCTCTTATGTGCCCCCATAGTTCATTAGAAATAGGAGGAGGACCTCATCCTAACATGAGCAAAGTTGAAGGCCTCATTCATTTTAGATGAAATGGAGGGAGAGGCCCTGACAATGGTCCTTATGTGCCCCCATAGCCCATTAGAAATAGGAGGACCTCATCCTAACATGAGCAAAATCGAAGGCCTCATTTATTTTAGATGAAATGGGAGCAGAGGCCTTGACAATGGCCCTTATGTGCCTCCACAGCCCGTTAGAAATAGGAGGAAGACCTCATCCTAACATGAGCAAAGTCGAAGGCCTCTTCATCTTTGACAAGATGAGAGGAAAGGCCTTGACGACGGCCCCATTATGCTCGATAACAACTGGAGATAAGATCTCTCTCGAGTTTCAACCTGAACTAGTGTAGAATCCTGAAAAGAACTTCGGCTGTTGACCTTTTTGTACTCTCTTCCTTTAAGTTTCGAACTTGAGAGTAGGGAGACTATTGTTGGGGATAAACCCCACTCCCACTGAAGTTCAGTCTTGTGCTTAGCCTAATGCAGTTGGTAATCATGGAAGAGCTTCGATCGAGAATTCTTTTTCCAGTGGTCGAACCCCATCCAATCCCATCCAATGACCAAACTCATCCAGTGATCGAACTTCTTCAACTGAACTCCGAATCCAATCAAACTTCTTAGTGACTGAGCCCTAATCGAACTTTTTCAGCAGTCGAACTCCTTCGGATTTCTCCTTCAGTCGGGCTTCTATGAGAGCCGAACTTCTTCCGAATTTCTCCTTCAGTCGGACTTCTATGGGAGCCATACTCCTTCCAAATTCCTCCTTCAGTTAGGTTTCTACGAGAGCCAAACTCCTTCCAAACTCCTCCAACAGTCGGGCTTCTATGGGAGCCGAACTCTTTCTGGACTCCTCCAGTAGTTGGGCTTCTATGGAAGCCAAACTCTTTTTGGATTTCTCCTTCAGTCAGAATTTTATGGGAGCCAAACTCCTCCAGCAGTCGGGCTTCTATGGGAGCTAAACTTCTTTCGGATTCCTCCTTCAGTCGGGCTTCTATGGGAGCCAAACTCCTTCCAAATTTCTCCTTTATTCGGGCTTCTACAAGAGCCGAACTTCTTCTAGACTCCTTTAGTAGTCGGGCTTCTACGGGAGCTAAACTCCTTCTGAATTTCTTCTTCAGTCGAGCTTCTATGGGAGCTGAACATCTTTCTTCAGTCGGGCTTCTAAAAAAGCCGAACTCCTTCCGGACTCCTCCAGTAGTCGAACTTGTATGGGAGCCAAACTCCTTCTAGACTCCTCTAGCAATCGAGCTTCTACGAGAGTCAAACTTCTTCCGAACTTCTCCAGCAATCGGACTTCTATGGAAGCCAAACTCCTTCCAGACTCCTCCAGCAATCGGGCTTCTATAGGAGCCAAACTCCTTCCAGACTCCTCCAATAGTCGGGCTTCTACGGGAGCCGAACTCCTTCCAGACTCCTCCAGTAGTTGGGCTTCTACAGGAGTCAAACTTCTTCTAGACTTCTCTTTCATTCGAACTTCTATGGGAGCCGAACTTCTTTTGGATTTCTTCTTCAATCGGGCTTCTACGAGAGTCGAACTCCTTTTGAATTCCTCCAGCAGTCGGACTTCTACGGGAGCCAAACTTCTTTCGAACTATTCCTTTAGATGGATTCCTACAGGCGATCCCACTACTAAATGGTTATAATTATCATTTATTAGGATAATTATGATTGTCATTTATTAGGACAATTACGATTATCATTTATCAGAGCGATTACGATTGGCATTTATCAGGACGGTTACGACTGTCATTTATCAGGATAGTTACAATAAGCTCCATCTATAAAAAGGAACCCTCTAGATATGTTTTCTCTGAGCTCTTTTTTTCTTCCTGAAACTCTATCGAACTTCTCTCTGAGCACTCCATTTCTGTTGGTCAGAAGAGCTAACTTGACCATTAGAGGATCCTATCGGAGCCACCACCACTAACTCCAGATTGGACTTTATTTTGTAGGTCACCGACGGCGACCTCATCTTCCTCGACTCCAGCTCAATCCGACGTCAACCAAATTCTACACCAATATGTGTGATCCCATAGGTTCTATTTTATTTGGTAGTGAGATATACTATGATTTCCATCACAATATCATTGAAACTCCTTTCAATATATTGAAATGATTTCAACTCTATCCATCAAGGATCATTGATTATCATGATAATGCTTGTGAGTTTTACATTCTACACTTAGCAATATGTAGTAGCAAGCTAGCAGAATGAAAGAGATGAACCTTTAGATATAGTTACCATACGATATAGTCCTTCTATTTTGAGTCTCAACTAGACGGAGGTCAAGAAATACTTATCAAACCTCACCATCTGTCATATATCAGATTTATTTGACTCTAGTTCATCCTGTGAATTTTCGTGGAGACTCTTTTTAACTAATCACATTACCTTGGCCAAGATTTTTTGAACTCAGTCTCATAAATTGCATAGGACTATTCCTATTCTATCAAGATCGATAGATTCCATCTAGGTGCAATCTATTCCTATAGTGAACCTACTACAATCAATATGTATTGCAAGGGCCCGAATGGCTAGGGTCCAAGTATATGTACAATTAAACCACAACAACTCTACTATGAATAGTTGAGGCACTGTAGGTCAAGGACCAGTCATACTATTATAGCATCGAGTAAGTCATTAACGAGTAAGTAGACATCTAAGTTACTTCTCATGTTGGTCATGCTTAATATCATTATTCTCTAATAACCACATGTACTCTTGCTCTAATATCCCATACTGCAGACTCGAGATTCATATGCCCTAGAAGAAAAATGATCGGTGCATCAATCTAAGTGGATCAATTACCATCCTCATGATGATCCATTGATCGGGAGTAAATCGGAAATTAATTATTAATGACACATGCCTCAAATTTTTAACTTTTGAGAGTATGTGTCATCATCTTATTAATTTTTTTGGATAATTCATGGATACAAAAATAAAATTATGAATGAAAAAATAATCTAATATTATAAATTTGATAAGTCAAAATTACAAACTATGCCCTTAAAATGTTTACAAGTATTAGCCAACATGGGTTTTAGGGCATACATCTAATAATCTTTCCCTTATACTAAAGTCAATTGGCTATAAATCTAAGTCCCATCTTCTCAAGATGGGTTTCGATCTTTTATTGGCATAGCGGCTTAGTCAACAGGTCACCATATTGTTAATGGAGTCAACTTTCTGTACCTTGATGTGCTTCTTTTCAAGATTGTCGTGGATCAGATGGAATCATCTCTCCATATGCTTGGACTTTCGATGAGACCTTGGTTCCTTAGCAAGGGCGATGGCACCATTATTATCATAATAGAATGGAATGGCATCTGATGACATCATACCCAGCTAATAAACACTCAAATTAAGTCACTAGAGGTACATATTTAATTTAATTGCTTCTTATTTATTAAGAATTTGATACTTAATTTCTAATATACTTTATAGGTAATTAATAGTTTGGGCTCATACAATTCAAATTAGACTCAAATTGGCTCAAATTCAAGTGAACCAGGCTACCAGCTTTCATTCAAGTGTGAACGCGACTTACTCATGAAGAGATGAGAAGCAACCTCCTCTTGATCAAGGGAAAGCAAGCTCCCTAATCCAATGGCCATTTTTTAATTAGTCCCACATGAAAAAAATAAAAAATTTGCCTTCCTCCTACACCTATAAATAAAATCCAATGCCTCTAGCAAGAGATCTGTCTCTCCACACTACAACTCTTGTAGAGGCTCGTATGACAGGCGAAAATACCTACCCATAAAATTTTTATTCATCTTTTTCCCACTTTCTTCCATTCTTCCAACATATGAGAATGAGAGTTAGCCAGAAAAAAGTATACCAGTGGAGAGTCTGTGTTTCTATTTATTTTCTTATTTCAACTCCAAGTCCTGTTAATAGCTTAGGAGTTAGTTCTTATTTTTGTAATCAAATTTTTATTCCAGCAATAAAGTTTTATTTTCTTTTAATCATCGCTTGTGTAATTTAATTTATACAGTTTAATTTCAGCATATAGGATAGTTTAATTTTTATACTTATTTACTTTCTGCATCTATTTTATTTACTATAATTTTAATTTTTAGTAATTAGTATAATATTTTTTATGTTCTTAATTGAATTTATAGTTTTTCTTCAAATCATGTCCAGCTAAGCAATCTACTGGGATTTGCGATGAAGCTGAACCATGATTAGAAACTCTTCTTAAGATTTCTCCTTGGCTTTATTTTTTTTAGTTCTTCTTCCTTCAAGCTTCTTGCCAAGAGACTTGATGGACTATCATTAAGTTTCAATCCCTTTATTATTTATGCTTGATTTGGTACAAGAAGGATAATAGGTAGAAGGCTTTTAATCTTTTTAATTCCTTTTCTCTTTTTTCTATGGAAAACTTTGATGGATTATTGTTGGGTTAGAGTTCTTTTATAATCCATACTTGGATAACACAAGAGAAGCAGTTGAAAGAAAAGTTTTTTAATTAGGATGAATATTTATCTATGCATTACACCTTAATTAAAGGATATCATAAGAAAAATCTTAGAAAGACTCTCTAAGTCATTGATTTAGTGGATTCAAAAATTCTAAATCTTTAGATTATTATTTTCTAAAATTAATTTACTATTTAGTAGTAAGTATCAATCAATTTTTCAAAACTCTTTGTTAAAGCTCACTTGAGGAAGGATTTGAATGTAATTTAAATATAACTTTTCATAGAATCGATCTGTACTCACTGGACATGCTACTTTGCACACCATGTACTTACGGTTAATTTTAAGACAGCAAATTTTTGGCACCATTGTCGAAGAATTGGTATGTTTTAAATTATATTCTAAATTCTTGTTCTTCATGCTTTTAGTTTAATTTTAGTCCGACCTTTCTAATTTTTTTTTCTTTTTATCTTGCTTTATAGAAAATTGGTGAGTGCTGAAAATCAGATATATAATTTAATCTTTTTCTTTTCTTTTAGCTTACTAATTTGATCTTAATTCAGTATTAATTTTTTTTATTAAAACTTGTTTGTTCTTATTGGTTATGCATAAGCATATCTAAACTACTTTAAGGGCACAAATCTAAATAAGATAAAATGGGAATTTCATCACCCCTCCTTAGCTCACAAACAAGTTTTCTCATTTGCATTCATCCTAACCTTAAATAAAATCAATTAGATGTCAACCTTAGGAACATCCGAGCTCATTAGGACAAGGAAACCCAAGAGTTGGATCGGGTTTAAGTTGGTTGGCCTGTCGGTGTCTAGGAACGTGGTTTGTGGGATGACTGGGCCCAAGAAAAGATAATTTTTAATTAATTTCGTTCGCTTATCTAGCCAATCTAATTGGTGTCTAAGAAAAGCAATGGAGGACTCCCACCGACCTTACACTTATCTGATCGATTTGGTTAGTCAATTTCAAACTTGGAGTGCTCGAAGGCAACCTTGATAGTTAGGAGCTGTCTAGAATTAGGATAACCTAGGATAGATAATTGCTTGATAAGTTTTTCAAAAATCAAAAAAAAAATCTTAACTAATTCTTCTTTCTTTTCTCTTAAAATTTTAAAAAATAATAAAAAATATATAAAATAAGGTGAATTCTTCACTTCCTTCATGGAGAAGAATTTTGGGTCGACTAGTTAGAATTGACTCGATCCTGTGTCAAGCCTTAAAGTTCCTAAAATGGAAGAAACCAATCAGTCCCAAACCCTTAAGGATTTATGTTACTCAGTTGGGTCAGTCCAACCTTCTTGCATTAGGTTGCCCCAACCTACTACAAATAATTTTGAAATTAAACCCCAAATGATTAATATGCTTCCAAAGTTTACTGGAATAGAGGATGCATATATATTCATTAGGAAATTTGAAGAGGTTTGTACAACTATGAGGTTATAACAACTTTCTAAGGATGAGATCAAGCTAAGACTAATCAATTTTGTCCTTAAGGATAATGTCAAAATGTGGCTATATAGCTGGCCAAATCAATCTATAATGACCTGAGAGGGCTTTGTAAAAGTGTTCCTTAAAAAATACTTCCCCATCATAAGATAGCTAGAATTAGAAATGAGATAAACCAATTTTATTAACTAGTTGGCGAGTCATTCTAGAAGTATTTTGATTGTTTTAAGAACCTTTTGACCTAATGCCCACACCATGGAATAGAAATCTGAAGGCTATGCCAAATAGTTTACGAGGAACTAGATTTAAATTCCAGAACCATGCTAAAGTCAATGTGCTAAGGTCAATTTATGTATAAAGAATGCAATGAGGTCTGATAATTTCTAGAAGACCTAGCCGAGAAGAGTCTACAATGGAAAACAACTAGGAAATTAGAAAAATTAACACCTTCAAGAGGTGGAATGTACCAAATTCAAACCTTCCTAGCCATAGAGGCTAAAATTGCAATCCTAACATGTAGGTTAGAGGCCTTAGAACTATAGAAAATAGTCGGTGTGAACCATGTGTCTGCATCCATATATAGCGAGTACAATGCACCAAACCATATCCTTGAAGATTGTCCTCTCCTGATAAACCCAATAGAGAATAGGTGTGCACAGGTAAATGCCGCATACCATAAATCAATGAACAATCCTTATGCACCCACATATAACCCAGGATGGAGGAATCATCCAAACTTTTCATGATCATAGAATCCAAATGTAGGCAATCCCAGTTTCAACCAGCAAAACCCAAGGCTCAACCTTATGTTAAACAACCCACTAGGCTTCAATAATTCTGAAAAGAAACTTAGTTCTTTAGAGAAAAGTCTGAAAGTCCTAGCCAAATCTAATGCTGACACCAATGCTATATTGAGTAATTTCATGCAAACCATGGGTCAACTCTTAAATGCTAACACTCAGGCTATAGTCCATCTAAAAATACAGGTAGGTCAGCTAGCATCTACCATGAATGAGCAAGAATGAGGTAGGCTGCCTAGCCAATCCGAGCCCAACCTGAGAAACCAAAATGGTCCACGACCCCAACATGAAAATCAAGTCAATTAGGTGAATACAATTCATACTTTAAGATCAGAAAAATAAGTAGATAACAAGGTAGGTTCTGACAATAGAGAAGACTCATCTACCGAACAACTTTACGAACAACCTATCTTACAAACTCAAGCTCCTGAAATTGATAGTACATCTAATCCTATTCCCATAACTCCTAAAGCTCCTTTTCCAAATCGACTAAGGTCTAAAAAAATCGAAACATTTGGATAAAATGTTAGAGGTGTTCAAACAAGTCCAGATAAATATCTCTCTACTAGACATGATCTAGTAAGTACCAACCTATGCTAAATTTTTAAAAGACCTTTACACCAAAAAGAGGACCAGTAATGTACCCAAGAGAGCGTTCTTAGCTGCAAGCATGAGCTCTTACTTGTCAAGTCATGTGCCAATAAAATATAAAGATTCAGGATCTCCGACAATTTCATGTGTTATCAAAGAAATCCATGTTGAGAAAGCCTTGCTAGACTTAGGGGCTAGTGTAAATATTTTATCCTATTTAGTTTACGAGCAATTAGGATTGAAAAAACTACAGCCAACAGGGATCACGTTGTAATTAGCAGATCGATCTTTTAGGATCCCTAAGAGAATGGTAGAAGATGTTTTAATCAAGGTTGGCAATTTTATCTTTCCTATAGACTTCATCATTTTAGAGACCAAACTAGTTTCAAATCCCAAGGGCCATGTCCCAGTTATTTTAGGAAGATCTTTCTTAGCAATTGCTAATGCTGAAATCAACTATAAAAATAGACTTATGAAGCCATCTTTTGGAAATATGACCATTAAGTTAAATATATTTAATCTGAAATAGGAATCTACCCGGCATGCTAATATAAATGTAATTTAAGATGAAATTTATGAATCCATTGACATTAGTGATGAAGAAGTCGATATGGAGTTAAGTATTTGGCTAATCCATGAATATGAAGACATTGATGAAATACCTATTGACCACAAGATTAGCCAAAGATGGGAGCCTCCCACTGAACCATTCATGCAAATGGCTAAACCATCATTCGAGCCATCAATAGAAGAAGCACCCAAAATAGAACTAAAATCCCTCCCCAAGCATCTTAAGTATGCTTATTTAGGTCCAGCAGAAATCTTGTCTGTAATTATTGCATTTGACCTAAATCATGAACAAGAGGAAGAGTTATTAGTAGTCCTAAGAAAGAATCAATAAGCAATAGGCTGGACCATGACTGACATTAAGGGAATAAGCCTCTCCATAGTTCAACACAGGATACAGCTAGAAGAAGGGGCTAAACTAACTAGAGATCTCAGAGAAGACTCAATCTAGCTATAAAAGATGTAGTCAAGAAAAAGATTTTGAAGTTGCTTGATAATGGAATAATTTACCTCATCTCAGATAGTTCTTAGGTAAGTCCAGTTCAAGTGGTATCCAAAAAGTTTGGGATAACAGTGGTCTAGAATGAGAAAAATGAACTTATCCCGACTAGGACCCAAATGGGATGGAAGGTCTGTATAGATTATAGGAAATTAAATGCGGCAACAAGGAAAGATCATTTTTCTTTATCATTTATCGATCAAATATTGGAAAAATTAGCCAGAGAAGAGTTCTACTATTTTCTTGATGGATACTCCGGCTATAACCAGATCCCTATAGCCTCTAAAGACCAAGAAAAGACTATAGTCACCTATCCATTCGAAACCTTTGCCTATAGGCGCATGGCCTTTGGGTTATGCAATGCACTAACAACCTTCCAAAGATGTATGATTAGCATATTTTTTTTGATATGATTAAATGATTTTTTTAAATTTTTATGGATGACTTTTCTATCTTTGGCCCTACCTTCTCTGAATGTTTAGATCATTTGAGACATATCCTAGAAAGATATAAGGAGAAGCACTTAGTTCTTAATTGGAAGAAATGCCAATTCATGGATAGGGAGGGCATAGTTCTTGGCCATGTAGTTTCACAAAAAGAAATTGAAGTAGACAAGACCAAAGTAGATCTGATTGTGAGTCTTCCACCACCCAAATCTATTAAGAAAATCCATTCATTTTTAGGATATGCTGGATTCTATAGAAGGTTCATAGCCAATTTTAGCAAAGTAGCTCGCCCGTTGACCAACTTGTTAGCAAAGAAAATAAAATTCGAGTTTAGTCCTGAGTACCTAAAATCTTTTGAGTTCCTTAAAAAGGCACTTATTTCAACTCCCATTATTCACCCACCTATTTGGACTGTACCCTTTGAACTCATGTGTGATGCATTTGATCATGCTGTAGGCGTAGTTCTAAATCAAAGAATTAATAAGCTGCCTAGAGTTATTTACTATGCTAGTAAAACCTTAAATGGTGCACAGCTTAATGAAAGAAATATGCCCTCAAGCCAATCAAAATTTATTTATTTATTTGGGCTGTTCTTTGTCTTCCAAACTCATGTAATGATATTTTAAAATAAATAAAGGTATTTATTTCATCATATACAGTGTCTTATTATTTATTTAAGATTATGATGAATCCCATCAATTAAGGCTATAGTTTTAGGATTATGATGAGATCATATCAGTAAGACCTAAAATCTTAAATTTTTAATTTAAACATTTTTGATCGATGGAACATTGAGTTGGGGATCAATATTTTTGGTAAGACTAGCACATCCTTTGTATGCTCGATTGAGAGGGTGATTGATCTCACAATCACTTGTGTATGATACTAATACAAGAATATGAATGCTCATTAGAGAATGAGTTTACTGAATTGATCTAAGTTGAGAATATCTAATGGAGTCTTATCTACATGTCAATAGATGGTTCTCATGGTGGAATTGTGCATGTAATCCTTAGACCTGAAACTACCATAGAACCTTATATATATGAATCCATATTTTGGTTCATACTCATTCATGACTTAGTCACGTACGGGATGATCTTAATATGATGGATTATATATGAAGGTTGTGAGTAGGTTAATATGGAATCGATCACTCCTTGTAAGAGAAAATCGCATCCTGCTTGCTTCAAATAAATGATGATTTAGAAAGACTTTGATCAAAGCATGATGAAAATTAGAAATAATTTTTAATATTTTATTAAATAAATTATCATCATAAGATTGAAAGAGAAATAAATATGATATTGGGTTTGACATATTTTCATAGCTAGAGTCATATTTAGGATGCAGGGTGATCGAAGGATCTAGTTGCACGGTAATTTTTCACTGAAGGATATTTTTGATATTTTCATCAAAATTTCATATCTTCTGAAAAGTCATGATATGTTGCTAGACGTCAATCATGTCTTATAAATTTGATTAAATTAAAATTTTTTAATTTGATCATTAAATTAGAAACTGTTCTAATTGGCAAAATTGGGTAGCCTAGTTTTAACCTAAATTGGTTTGATTGAGTTCTAATCAGATTAGGTCAAATCACACCCAGACCCACTACTGGCTAGATGTGAAATCCAATGGATCACACACAAAGAGAATTGATTAAGGATCTAATTGGATTAGACCATGTTTGCAAGTTGAACATGCTAGCACATGTAGCAAACCCTAGCACCTAGATTCAAATCGAATTCGAATCGGCTTCCAATTTGGGCTAATTAAGGTCTGATTTGAGCCAAATTGGATTTGATCTTGAATTAGGTTAGCCTAGACTGAATGGGCTTTAGATGGGACATCACATACAAGAATCCCACATACCAGAGAGTCTCTCTCTTGCGCATGGGAAGTCATTCATGTGCAAGAGTCCTTGGCGCATGTGTTTATGTAGGCGCCTACCTTCTTTGACTTTTCCTCCCTTTTTTCATGTTGCGTAAATTTACATATGGGCATGGACATCAGATATGGGGTGTAGAAGAGTCCTTCTGTAGGTTAAATACTTCATTATTTGATTAACATTTGCATGAGAAGAGACTCCTTGCCACCCACTCTTTCAGGACTCCTTGCCACCCACTCTTCCTTGGCGCCTCTTGGATCAAGTCAAAGTCCCTTGGGATTTTGACTATTCAAAGATTATCTCCATGCTATTTTGCTGAATGGGCATCCCACTTTTAGACCATTGGATGGCCTACTTATCTGATCTAATGGTTGAATTTGATGGCGCCAAAAATAAAAGCCCACGACTCTTCATAAATAACTTACATAGAATTAGTCCGAGAGTCCTTCTGCTTTAAGGCATCTCTTAGACTAAGTCTATATGTCATTATTATCTAATGAGGCATAAGATAGACTGAAGGGACATGAGATAATAATATGGAAAGGGTGCGAGAAAATGTGTTGGCATCTTTACATACATTATAAATAGGGGTGCGCATCGAGAGTTCGAAGATTCAGAAAAATTATCTTTCTTTCTTACAAGTATTTTCTTATTATCCAATTTTCTTTCTCCCCTTCTCTTGTCCAGACCTTGTCCTTATAAGGATAAGAAGTCATTTTAAGATAAAGAGATTAGGAAGAAAAATTAAGAAGACAAGGAAAAAAGAAAGAAAGGTAAGGAGAGGCAAGGAAGGTAACATAAAAGCTAAGAAAGGTCTTGCCCATTTAATTAAAGTTCTTGTTATTAGAATTTTAATTATATAAATCAGAGGTGCTGGTGTCTTGATCAAATCTCCATGTGGATTAACATTGGAGGGTGAACATGTGGGGACCTGGTGGAACCCCTGACGGACTGTTGTCGATAATTAGGGTTAATTCAGGATTTAGCGATAAGAGGTATGTTCAATACTTTCTTTTATATTACAAATGCATGATATATGATTTAATTGCTAGTAAGATGGTCCTAGGATTCGGGTTTGGTTGGTATGATTTCATAATTTTACTTTAAAATCTATGCTTCCGCCCTGTATACTAATCCCAACAGTGGTATCAGAGCAAGCCTTATTAGGTTAAATCATATATTGCATTGCTTATATTATAATGGCATAAATGAAAATATGATATAATTTTTTTTTAGCATGTTATTTATATGATGTAATCATATTTTTATTTTTTATCATAATGAGATTATGAGGTATATATTATTCTATAAAGGTTGCCCTAACATAGTGGAAAGAATTCACTATGTAATGATGGTTGTCCTAGAATAAGTATACATGTTAATATTTTTATCATAATTAATATTTTCATGCATTTAGGATATGTATCAAGAACTTTTAAATCTCTCTTTAAAACTATATTAAGTTGTAGTATAATTAACCAATAGTTGAATCAATCTGGATATCTAATTGGTCAGTCGGTGTTTAGAAAAAGTGGTTCATGATTGGTAAAGAGAACGTGGTTTTTTAATTGGTTTTGTTGTCTGACCTGACCAATTTATTGATGTCTAAGGAAAGCAACGGGGGGACTCCCATCTCTCTCCCACTTACCTGGTCGATTCGATAAATTTAATTCTAGATTGAAATGCTTAGTGTTATATTCACTACATTAAGACCTTCCTTCATGCTAGGTCCTTATTATGTCCAGAACCATATTAGTTCTATTATGTAACCATAAGATCTATCATGAGGAATGATGTAATATTAATCTAGTGCATTGAGATACTTACAGCATTTTGAATATACTGCTTTATTGTGTAACCATAAGAGCAGTTATATTTTATTTTGACTATATAGAAATGAAGGGTTCTACTTAACTGAAATATTAAAGTTTGCTGTGCTAACACAAGGCTATTAATATTTTAGAGGCAAAAAAAGAGTTTTTTTTTTTTTGAGAGTTGCATAAAATGCAATTAGAAAGAGTTTCCTACCTTTGAACTTATAACAGATTTGTTGTGCAACCACAAGACCTTTTATAAAGAATTAGGGTCTTATTCTCACTAAGAAAATCAATTAGAGGATTATGATTTTTGATTAAATAGTGGGAGACATAGTTAAATTAAAGTCCTAATTTAATTATGTATGTCATCATGAGTTGTTTGCTTATGTATTATTCTTTATTATGTAGATTAAATGACTTCTTCACTTTCATTGCGTTCAATTTTGGATTCAAATAAATTGATTGGTCCAAATTATGTGGACTGGCTGAGAAACCTAAAAATAGTACTCAATCAAGAAAAACTCTCCTATATTCTTGATGCCCCTGATCCTAAGCCATTAGAGAAAGATGCTACAGATGAAGATAAGTCCACACATAAGATGTGGCAAAATGATTCCCTTACTGTCAAATGCATCATACTTGCCTTCATGAATAATGAATTATAGAGGTAGCATGATGGCATGGACACTCAGTCCATATTGCTCAATCTAAAAGAGCTTTATGGAGAGCAGAATAGGACAGTTAGATATGAGATATCTAAGTAATTATTTCATGCAAGAATGATGCAAGAATGATAGAAGGAACATATGTACAAAATCATGTTCTGATGGTAATTGATCTAATTACTTGATTAAGTTAATTAGATTTTATTATGGATGGAGAGTTAAGTTAGAATTTGATCCTGCAATCACTCTTAGAATCATTTTCTCAATATATCATGAACTATCACATGAACAAACTAAATTCTTCCTTGCTTGAGCTGTTAAACATGTTTAAGACAACAGAAAGCCATATCAAGAAGGATAAGGCTCCTCTTCTTCTTATGGATGGGATCTCTAAGAAGAAGGTAGGCAAAAAAGGTTCAAAGAGGAGGCTGAACCCTAAAGGTGGTATAAATAAGAAGAAAAAGGAGAAGAAGGTCTCTGGACAGACGACCTATTTTCACTGCGATAAAATAGATAATTGGAAGAGGAATTGCAAGGCTTACCTTGCAACCGTGAAGTTTGGTGCAAATAATGTACCAAAAGATATGTATGAGATACATACTACATTGTCATTAAATTTTTTCATTTCAAACTCTTAGGTATTAGATATCGACTGTGATTTTCATATCTGCAAATCTTTGTAGGGGCTGCAGAAAATTAAGAGCTTGAAGAAAGGTGACTTCAAGCTTTATGGCGCTGGAGGAGAGTTTATTCAAGCAGAAGCTATA
The DNA here is from genome assembly GCA_006176705.1 of Cocos nucifera. Classification (NCBI taxonomy): domain Eukaryota; kingdom Viridiplantae; phylum Streptophyta; class Magnoliopsida; order Arecales; family Arecaceae; genus Cocos; species Cocos nucifera. The sequence continues at coordinate 960,059 of QRFJ01000297.1, forward strand.
GGGACAAATATATTGAAGTTACCTTCTGAGAAGATCTTAGAGCTTACAAATTATTATTATATGCCTAAGATCATTAAAAATATTATATCTATATCCTTGCTATTAAAACAAGGTTATAGTCTTGATGTAACAAGTGAAGGTTGCTCAATTAAATATTCTAATAAAAATATTTATTTTGGCATATTTAGCAATGGTTTATTAACTCTATATTTGGATGATAATATATTTTATATTGATGAAAATAAAAAATGTAAGAGAGATGACATAAATAATATTTTACTTTGGCATTATCGATTAGGTCATATTAGTGAGGCTAGGATTAACAAGTTATATAAAGAAAAGTTCTTTGATCTTTTTGATTATGAATCATTAGGAACTTGTGAATCATGTCTCATGGGCAAAATGACCAAGACTCCATTTAGTGAACATGAAGAAAGGATAAGTGAATTATTAGGACTTGTACATATGGATGTATGTGGTCCTATGACAACTCAAGTTAGAAGAGGATACTCTTATTTTATAATGTTCACTGATGATTTATCTAGATTTGTATATGTGTATCTTATGAAACACAAATCTGAAGCCTTTGATAAATTTAAAGAGTATCAAAGTATGGTCGAAAAACAAACTGGACAATGTATAAAAATCCTTCGATCTGATCGGAGAGGAGAATACTTATCTAGTGAGTTTCTAGACTATCTTAAAGTTAAAGAAATTCTCTCTAAATGGACACCTCCTTATACACTGCAATTAAATGGTATAGTCGAAAAGAAAAATCATACCTTATTAGATATGGTACGGTCCATGATGTGCTTCACTGAATTACCTATTTTCTTCTGGGGTCATGCCTTGGAGACCGTAATTTACATCTTGAATAAAGTACCTTCTAAATTTGTATCTAGTACTCCATATGAGATATAGAGAGGTAAGAAATCTAATCTTAAGTATCTTAAGATATGGGGTTGTCCAGCATATTTCAAAAAAAATTTTGGACATAAGCTTGATGCTAGATCAGACAGATGTCTATTTATCGGATATACTAGAGATAGTATAGGATATTTATTCTACCACCCTATTGAACAAAAGGATTTTGTAAGTAGGCATGCCACTTTCATGGAAAAAGAGTTTATCCTAGAAAAAGACAGTGGGAGAAATATTGAACTTAGTGAAGTTCAAAAAAAAATAAATAAAAATTTTTCAACCAAATAATCACATAAATATAAAAGAATTAGAACATGTAACTCCTATCTATAGGTCTGATAGAGTGCGACTTACATCTGTTAGGTACGGATTCATTATTAAGAACAATAAAGTCCAAGTCATTAAGAATGACGAATCTCTGACCTATATGGAAGCAGTCAAAAGTAAGGACTCTGACAAATGGCTGGCTACCATGCAATCCAAAATGGACTCCATGCACACCAACAAAGTATGGACTTTGGTGGATGCACCAAAGGATATAAATCCTATTAGATGCAAATGGATTTTTAAGAAAAAGATTGGAGTAGATGGTCAAATTAAAACCTATAAGGCCAGATTGGTGGCTAAGGGTTTAGGCAAAAACAGGGGATTGATTATGATGAAATATTTTTACTTGTTTCCATGCTCAAATCTATTTAGATTATGCTTGCCATAGTAGCATACCACGATTGTGAAATATGGCAAATGGATGTAAAGACCGCCTTCCTTAATGGTTTCTTTGAGGAGGAGGTCTATATGTCACAGCCAGAGGGATTTGAGTTAAATAAAAGATCAAATCAGGTATGCAAGCTTAAGAGATCCATTTATGGATTAAAGCAAGCATCAAGGAGTTGGAACATCTATTTTGATGTAACAATCAAAGAGTTTGGTTTCATTAAGAATGTGGATGAAACATGTGTGTACAAGAAGACTAGTGGAAGTATCATAGTTTTCTTGGTTCTATATGTAGATGACATACTCCTCATTGAAAATGATATTCCAATATTGCAATCAGTCAAATTATGGCTATCAAATAAGTTTTCCATGAAAGACTTGGGAGAAGCATCCTATATACTAGGAATAAAGATCTATAGAGATAGATCTAAGAGGATGCTAGGCTTGTCCCAATCTAGGTACATTAATTTAATACTGAAAAGATTTAGTATAGATGGGAGTAAAAGAGGTTACTTACCCATGAGTCAAGGGATACATCTCTCTAAGAAGGTGTCTCCAAAGATATCTAAAGAGAGAAATAGAATGAGTTCTATTCCTTATGCTTCGACTGTTGGATCAATAATGTATGCCATGTTATGTATAAGGCCTGATGTTGCTTATGCCTTAGGCATTGCAAGTAGATTTTAGGCTAATCTAGGAGAGAATCATTGAAAAGCTGTGAAAAATATTCTTAAGTACTTGAGAAGGACAAAAGATATTTTTCTAGTATATGGTGGTTTTGATATTAAACTAGAAACATATTCTGATTCTAGTTTTCAATCAGATCTAAATGATAGCCAATCCATTTCAGGGTATATCTTTGCTCTGAACGGTGGAGCAGTGAGTTGGAAAAGTACTAAGCAACCAACTATAGCTGACTCAGTAACTGAGGTAGAATACATAGCTGCAAGTGAAGCCGCCCAAGGAAGCTGTCTAGATGAAGAAGTTCATCACTGAATTGGGTGTTATTCCTGAATTAAGAATTTAGTACTACTTTATTATGATAATACTAGAGCTGTTGCTCAAGCAAAGGAACCGAGGTCTCATTATAAATTCAAATACATTCTGAGATGCTTTCATCTCATTCGTGAAATTATTGAAAGATAAGATGTTGTCATAGAACGAGTAGACTCAAAGAACAACATAGTAGACCCATTCACTAAGGTTTTACCATTACAACTATTTGATCGCCACCTTGATTGTATGGGATTAAAATATAAGGACGATTGGCTTTAGTACAAGTGGGAGATTGAAAGGAATATGCCCTCAAGCCAATCAAAATTTATTTACTTATTTGGGCTGTTCTTTGTCTTCCAAACTCATGTAATGATATTTTAAAATAAACAAAGGCATTTATTTCATCATATATAGTGTCTTATTATTTATTTAAGATTATGATGAATCCCATAAATTAAGACTATGATTTTAGGATTATGATGAGATCATACCAGTAAGATCGAAAATATTAAAATCCTAATTTAAACATTCCTGGTCGATGGAACATTAAGTTGGAGATCAATATTTCTGGTAAGACTAGTACATCCTTTGTATGCTCGATTGAGAGGATGATTGATCTCACAATCACTTGTGTATGATACTAATATAAGAATGTGGGTGCTCATTAGAGAATGAGTTTACTGAATTGATCCAAGTTGAGAATATCTAATGGAGTCTTATCTACATGTCAATAGATGGTTCTCATGGTGGAATTATTCATGTAATCCTTAGATCTGAAACTACCATAGAACCTTATATATATGAATCCATATTTTAGTTCATACTCATTCATGACTTAGTCATGTATGGGATGATTTGGATATGATGGATTATATATGAAGGTTGTGAGTAGGTTAACATAGAATCGATCACTCCTGATAAGAGAAAATTGCATCGTGCTTGCTTCAAACAAATGATGATTTAAGAAGACTTTGATCAAAGCATGATGAAAATTAAAATGGTTTCTAATATTTCATTAAATAAATTATTATCATAAGATTGAAAGAAAAATAAATGTGATTTTGGGTTTGACATATTTTCATACCCAGAGTCATATTCAGGATGCAGGGTGATCGAAGGATCTAGTTGCATGATAATTTTTCACTGAAGGATATTTTTGATATTTTCATCAAAATTTTATATTTTTTGGAAAGTCACGATACGTTGTTAGACTTCAATCATGTCTTGTGGGTTCAATCAAATTAAAATTTTTAAATTTTGTCATTAAATTAGAAAGTATTCTAATTGATAAAATTGGGTAGCCTAGTTTTAACCTAAATTGGTTTGGTTGAGTTCTTACCAGATTAGGTCAAATCACACCCATACCTACTATTGGCTAGATGTGAAACCCAATGGGTCACACACAAAGAGAATTGATTAAGGATCTAATTGGATTAGACCATGTTTGCAAGTTGAACATGCTAGCACATGTAGCAAACCCTAGCACCTAGATTCGAATTGGATTCGAATCGGCTTCCAATTTGGGCTAATTAAGGTCCGATTTGAGCCAAATTGGATTTAGTCTTGAATTAGGTTAGCCTAGACTAATTGAGCTTTAGATGGGACATCACATACTAGAATCCCACATGCCAGAGAGTCTCTCTCTTGCACGTGGAAAGTCATTCATGCGCAAGAGTCCTTGGCGCATGGGTTTATGTAGGTGCCTACCTTCTTTGACTTTTCCTCCCTTTTTTTATGTCGCGTAAATTTATATATGGGCATAGACATCAGATATGGAGCATAGAAGAGTCCTTCTGTAGGTTAAATACTTCATTATTTGATTAATATTTGCATGAGAAGGGACTCCTTGCCGCCCACTCTTTCAGGACTCCTTGCCACCCACTCTTCCTTGGCGCCTCTTGGACCAAGTCAAAGTCCATTGGGATTTTGACTATTCAAAAATTATCTCCATGCTATTTTGCTGAATGGACATCCCACTTTTAGGCCATTGGATGGCCTACTTATCTGATCTAATGGTAGAATTTGATGGCGCCAAAAATAAAAGCTTGCGACTCTTCATAAATAACTTACGTAGAATTAGTCCGAGAGTCCTTCTGCTTTAAGGCATCGCTTAGACTAAGTCTACATGTTGTTATTATCTGATGAGGCATGAGATAGGCTGAAGGGACATGAGATAATAATATGACAAGGGTGCGAGAAAATGTGTTGGCACCCCTACGTATATTATAAATAGGGGTGCGCACTAAGAGTCCGGAGATTCAGAAAAATTATCTTTCTTTCTTACAAGTATTTTCTTATTGTCCAATTTTCTTTCTTCCATTCTCTTATGTAGACCTTGTCCTTATAAGGATAAGAAGTCATCTTAAGACAAAGAGATTAGGAAGAAAAATTAAGAAGACAAGAAAAAAGAAAGAAAGGTAAGGAGAGGCAAGGAAGGTAACATAAAGGCTACAAAAGGTCTTGCCCATTTAATTAAAATTTTTGTTATTAGAATTTTAATTATATAAATCAGAGGTTCTGGTATCTTGATCAAATCTTTGTGTGGATCAATGTTGGAAGGTGAATACATGGGCATCTGGTGGAACCCCTGACGGACTGCTGTCGGCAATTAGGGTCAATTCAGGGTTTAGCGATAGGAGGTATGTTCAATACTTTCTTTTATATTACAAATGCATGCTATATGATTTAATTGCTAATAAGGTGGTCCTAGGGTTGGGGTTTGGTTTGCATGATTTCATATTTTTGCTTTGAAATTTGTGCTTCTACCCTGTACACCAATCCCAACACTTAATTACACTACCACTGAAAAAGAGTTCCTAGCCATTGTCTTTGCTCTTAAAAAATTTAGATCCTATTTGGTTGGGTCCCACCCCAGTGTGTATACTGACCACTTAGCCATTAGACATCTTTTAGCAAAGAAAGACGTCAAGGCGTGCTTAATTCGATGGATCTTGCTCCTTCAAGAATTTGAGCTAGAAATCAAGGATAAGAAAGAAATAGAGAATGTAGTAGCTGATCACTTGTCCCCAATCATAGTCACACCATCTAGTGAACCACATGTTAATGAATTTTTTTCTGATGAACAACTCATGTCTGTATCCACTGAACCATGGTATGCTGATATCATCAATTATTTAGCCATTGGTAAAGTTTCTTCCCACTAAACCACTCAGGACAAGCATAAATTCTTTGCCCAAGTGAAGTATTTCATTTAGGATGACCCATACCTATTCAAACATTATTTTGATCAGATCATTAGAAGGTGTGTCCTAGATAATGAGGTTAGAAGTATTTTATCTTTTTGTCATGATCAAGCATGTGGTGGTCACTTCGCATCTCAAAAAACTACTACAAAAATCCTCCAATGTGGATTTTGTTGACCCAATTTATTTAGAGATGCTCACGAGTATTGTGGAAGTTGTAATCGATGCCAACAAATGGATCGAATCACCAAGAGAAATATGATGCCACTTAATCCAATCTTGGTGGTCGAAATTTTTGATGTTTGGGGGATTGATTTCATAGGACCATTTTCAAACTCTTTTGGAAATGAATATATTTTAGTAGCTATCGATTATGTCTCTAAGTGGATAGAAGCTATTCTTTATAGATCAACAGATAGTAAAGTGGTCATTAAATTTCTCAAAGAAAATATTCTCTCCTATTTTGATACACCTAGAGCAATCATTAGTGATCGGGAGACACATTTTTGCAATTGGTCCTTTGCTGCTTTAATGAAAAATATAATATCATCCACAAGTTGGCCACACCATATCATCCTCAAACTAATGGGCAAGTAGAAGTATTCAACAGACAAATCAAATAGATCCTGGAGAAAACTGTTAATGCCAATAGAAAAGATTGGTCCTTGAAACTTGTAGATGCACTCTGGGCATACCATACCACCTTTAAGACCAACCAAGGAATGTCTTCTTATAGGATTATGTTTGGAAAACCTTGTCACTTGCTTGTTGAGCTAGAACACAAAGCCATGTGGGCTTTCAAGAAATTAAATATAGATTTGGACGTAGCCAAAAACTATAGAAAGCTTTAGATTAATGAATTAGAAGAACTTAAAAATGAAGCTTATGAAAATGCCAGGGTATACAAGGAATGAACAAAAATTTTTCATGATCAAGAAATTCTTAGAAAATCTTTTACTCCTAGACAGAAAGTTCTTTTGTATAATTCTAAATTATATCTATTCCTTAAAAAGTTGAGATCTAGATGGACAGGACCATTTTTAGTTAAAGAAGTTTTCTCACATGGAGCTGTAGAAATTGAAAATCTAAGTAATGGTGGTGTGTTTAAAGTGAATGGTCAATGATTAAAATCATTCTTGGAATTATCAACTGAAGTTATTGAGGAAGTCATGGTTCTTTATGAACCAACATATCTTGGTTGATCTATTTTCTAAGTTTAGTCTGGCTGAAGACTATAAACTTAGCACTCTTGGGAGGCAACCCAGATTCTTGCATTTTAATTTTTTTTTTAGTTTATTTAGGTTTTACTTCAGTCAATGTCAAATAAGTTAGAGGGAAGAATCAAAAAGAATATATGAAGATACCTACTGAACCAATGACACATCAAATCAGGTGTATTTCTTTTTTTTTTTTTTTTTACCTATTGGATTTTTATTTTTCTTACCTCATTGAAGTCACTATAGAATAAGTTGGGGGGTGAGAGATGAACTTTGAACTTTACTTTGACCCTTTGTATGTACAAATTTATTGATATTCATATTCCTACTATGCTTCAGACTTGAGTAACATTAGACATTTTAGTAGTATGTGACGCACACTTTAGATAAATTGAGAAGTATCGAGAGACTGCATATTGATACAATTCAATAGAAGGTGAGTCTAGAATAAAAATTTATTTTTAAGTATTTCTAGCCTTCTCTACTAATATCTAAAGAAAATCGGCCTCTTATGGGTATAAGTGGGATATGTTGATGCATATACTTTCATGAAAAAAAAACATTGGTTTCCCACTGAGTAACCAGGTCTCGTTGCCTAAGTAAGCAATGATATTCACATCAAAAAGTAGACAATATTAAAAAAAGAAATCATATAGCCAAATCTCAACCCGTAGCCTGTTTGACTCGAGTTAGTAAGTCCGAGGAATATTTTATACCTAATATCCTAAAGCCAATTGGTTTGGGAGTCATTGGCCTAACACTCACTACAAGGATTAAACAGAAAGCTTAAGTAGTTAAGATATTGCATGGACTGCATTTTATCTAGAAAAAAAAAAGAAGGAATGGATGTGCGAATGCAAAACCACTAGCCCATCTTAGAGTTAGACGATCCAAGGATAAAGATAAGAGTGGGTTTAGAAAAAGCTTTTATAAATTTTATTTTTTTCTCAACTATTCTATCGGATAGCCTTAATATCCCAATGACATGCTTTGATCATTTTCTAGGTGGATATCATTTATTTCTAAAATTGTTAAATGAACACTCATATCGAAGAAAGTCGGTATTGTATATTAATATTTCTTTTACTCAAGGATGAGTAAAGTTCAAGTTGGGGAGTATGATAAACACTCAAATTAAGTCACGAAAGGTACAAATTTAATTTAATTGCTCCTTATTTATTAAGAATTTGATGCTTTCTAATATACTTTATAGGTAATTAAGAGTCTGGGCTCATACAATTCAAATTAGACTCAAATTGGCTCAAATTCAAGTGAACCAGGCAACCAGCTCCCATTCAAGTATGAACGTAACTTACTCATGAAGGGATAAAAAGCAACCTCCTTTTGATCAAGGGTCCAAAATTAGAGATGATCTTTTACATGGACTCAAGTGTGAACACGACTTAAAGATCAAGGGCCTAGATTAAAAGATAATCTTTCACATAGATCTAAGTGTGAATGCGACTTAAAGATCAATGGATGAGAAGCAAGTTCTCTAATCCAATGGCCCATTTCTTGTTGCCTCTCCTTTTAATTAGTTCCACATGAAAAAAAATAAAAAATTTGCCTCCCTCCTACACCTATAAATAAAACCCAATATCTCTACCAAGAGATCTATCTCTCCATACCATAACTCTTATAGGGGCCCGCATGATAGGTGGAAATATCTACCCATAAAATTTTTATCCATCCTTTTCTCGCTTTCTTCTACCCTTCCAACATACGAGACGAAGAGTTAGCTAGGAAAAAATATGCTAGTGGAGAGTCAATATTTCTATTTATTTTCTTATTTCAACTCCAAGCCCTGTTAATGGCTTAGAAGTTAGTTCTTATTTTTATAATCAAATTTTTATTCCAGCAATAAAGTTTTATTTTTTTTAATCATTGCTTGTGTAATTTAATTTATACAGTTTAATTTCAGCATATAGGATAGTTTAATTTTTATGCTTATTTACTTTTTTCATCTATTTTATTTACTAAAATTTTAATTTTTAGTAATTAGTATAATATTCTTTTATGTTCTTAATTGAATTTATAGTTTTTCTTCAAATCATGTCTAGCTAAGCAATCTACTAGGATTTGTGATGAAGCTAAACCATGATTAGAAACTCTTCTTAAGATTTCTCCTTGGCTTTATTTTTTTTAGTTCTTCTTCCTTCAAGCTTCTTGCCAAGAGACATGATGGACTATTATTGGATTTTAATCCATTTATAATTCATGCTTGATTCGGTGCAAGAAGGGTAATAGGTAGAAGACTTTTAATCTTTTTAATTCCTTTTTTCTTCTTTTTATGAAAAATTTTGATGGATTATTGTTAGGTCAGAGTTTTTTCATAGTCTATACTTGGGTAACACAAGAGAAGCAGTTGAAAGAAAAGTTCTTTAATTAGGGTGAATGTTTGTCTATGCATTACACCTTAATTAAGGAACATCATAAGAGAAATCTTAGAAATGCTCTCTAAGTCATTGGTCTAGTGGATTCAAAAGCCTTAGAACTTTAGATTATTATTTTTTAAAATTAATTTACTATTTAGTAGTAAGTATCAATCAATTTTTCAAAACTCTTTGTTAAAGCTTACTTGAGCAAGGATTTGAACATAATTTAAATATAATTCCTCATGGGATCGATCCATACTCACTAGACATGCTACTTTGTACATCGTGTGCTTGCGATTAATTTTAAGACATATCTCCAACTCTACAAGAAACTTCTTGAACTAGAATGTCTCCTTAGTATCTATTTTCATAGTGGAATATGCTATGATAGATTACTTGAAACTTTTGTAGCTCACAGCACCACCATTATATAAGAAAATATAGTCTGATATCGATTTTTGATCATCAATGTCATACATAAAATCCAAATCTATGTATCCTTGCATCCTCAACTCTCCTCCTCTAAAAACTAAGAACCAATCTTTGGTCCTTCTCAAATGCTTAAGAATATATTTCACAGCTTCCTAGTGCTCCTCATTTGGATTCGACTGGTATGTGCTTGTGACACTCACAGCATAAGCTATATCAAATCGAGTACATAACATGGCATACATGAGGCTTTCTATAGTCGAGCATAAGGAATCTCACTCATGTGATTTATCTCCTCCAATGTATTTGGGCACATCTTCTTGGAGAGATGAATCCTATGCCTAAAGGGCAGAAATCTCTTCTTAGAATTTTTCATGTTGAACCTCTTCAGCACCTCCTCTATGTATATTTTCTACGATAAGCCAAGCATCCTTTTAGATCTATCTCTCTAGACCTTTATTTTCAAAATATAAGATACTTTTTCAAGATCTTTTATAAAGAATTTTTTAGACAACCATATCTTGACTGAGGTCAATATGGAAACATCCACGTACAGTATGAGAAAAGTGACAACACTCCTACTAAAATTCTCGAACATTCTTAATAAAATTAAATGATTTGATTACTTCATTGAAATAGATATTCTAACTCTGAGATACTTGCTTGAATCCATATATGGACATTTATAGTTTACAGACCTTATAATCTCCATCACTGAAAGTGAAACCTAAAGGCTGCTCTATATATATCTTTCTCAAGACACCTATTTAGAAAGATAGTTTTTATATCCATCTACCATATTTTATAATAAAAAAATACTATAACAACAAGCAATGTTCCAATAGACTTTAGCATAGTCACTGGCGAGAAGGTATCTTGATAGTTAATGCCTTCATGCTGACTATAATTTTTAGCCACAAGCCTTGCCTTAAAGGTCTCTATCTTTTTATCCAAACCTATCTTTCTCTTGTAGATCCATTTGCATCCAATAGGTATTATATCTTCTAGTAGATCCACTAAGGTCCAGATATGATTTGAGTACACTAAGTCAATCTTTGATCTCATTACCTCGAAGTTTCAAACCATTTCTTAGAGTCGATATCTGACAAAGTCTCGTTGTAGGTCTTGGGGTTATCTCCATGTATCCCATTTTTCATAAGGAATATTTTCTCGACTCCTCTTTGATGATACCTAAATATCTCTCAAAAGGATGAAAAATTCTACTTGATCTATGAGGTTGAGGAGAAGCTATGTGTATTGGCTTAGCTTGAACAGGTTCTACAAATTCTGAGACTTGTTGCTCTATAGAGACTTTCTCTTCAAGCCTAATCTATCTCCCACTACTTTCATCTTAGATAAATTAATTTTTCAAGAAGATAGCATGTTGGTTCATAATCACATTGTGATTCTCTGAAAAGTAGAAGTAATATCCTAAAGACTTCTTAGGATACCCTATTGTTGCCCAGCTAGAAAACCCAGGGGGGTTTGAATTGGGTTATTAAAACTTTTAACTCAACTAAAAGAAGGTGTGCAATGCAGAGATGAAAATGTGCTGAAGATATAGTGATCTAAAGAGTAGAAAATAAATGCAATAGAAGAGATAAAATGTACACACACAAATATTGCAGATTTATAGTGGTTCAGTGTACCTTTAGCACTTATATCCACTCTCCAAGCGATTTCTTAGAAATTTTTACTATAATCACTATATTATAGCATGTTTGTTTTTACCGGGCTCACAAACAAACCTAATTAGTTTTAACCTAGGTCAACTAATCAAAATCTTTACATGCTTTTACCCCAGTCTTTTCCAAACTAATTTATGTTTGGTACAACTTTAACCCTTTAAGTTTTAGCTCCTGCTGAAACTTTTACAATAGATTTGAAGCAGAAAGAAATATAACAATAAAAATTCTATTATGGTTGGATTGTTGTTGATGAAGCTTTTTTTTTTTATGATGCTTTGAATGCTGACAATGAATGCCTTTTCTCCTCTATGAATGCACTTAGAAAGATCAAGAAAGAATTGAATGGGAGTTGGTAAACTATCTTGGAAGCTATTGAATGCTCAAAGTACTCTCTTTCTTATTCTTTTATGCTCAACAGTGTTCTTCCTTTTTTTCTTGCTTTTTTTTTATATCCCTTTATCATTCTCCAAAGGCTCAAATTGATTTGATCTTGATTCTAGCTATTTATGACTGTTGGAGATAAAAAATAGCTGTTAGAGATCTTTTCTAGGTGAAGGTAGACTTCTATAGAACTAGCCATTATGCCTATCAAATTTCATCGAGCTGGCTCTAATCTGGCCTCAAATCGGCTTGATTAGCAATTCTTCATAAATCACCATTTTGTCTTACTAAGAGAGCCGGCTCGAATTTGAGTCGAGCTAGCTCGAATGATAGACTTGAAAAATATTTTTTCTATCAACTTGAGAGAGTTGGCTCAGGTGTTGCTTCGAGCTGGCTCGAATAGCAAAATCCTGAAACAATATTTTAGCCACACAGAGAGAGCTGGTTCGGATCCATTTCGAGTTGGCTCGACTACATGCCAAGCCAAAGTATCAAGGGCATGCCCTGCCAGAGCTGGCTCGATTCTTGGGTGGGTCAGCTCGAATTCTTTGAGATGAAATTTCTTATGCCGAAATTCTTCAAAAATGATTTCACTTGACTTAATTAATCTTCAATCAAATATAGAGTCTTTCAAAGACTTTTTTCTTCTACAAAAAATATTCTTTAACAAACTTAAAAAAATATTAGTATTAAATTATGCTTCAATGTTTTGTAATTATTAAAATTATTTCTAAGAATAATAATCTCTCCCTTTATGACAAAACATTGAGCATATGGCAGTATATATATATTAAAAGAGATTGTTTAAAGTAAAGAGATATATAGTATAAATGTAATGAGTTTTACATTTCAATATGCACAAGTAATTTTTGATTTGATAAGCTATATGGAAGATTTGCATTTTTCTTTACAAAGTCAAGATGTATGAATGTTTCATTAGCTCCCCCTTAATGAATGCATTTTATAAAAAAAAATTCTTGAAGATTCTTAATATAATATTTTAACTCAATTAATATTTTAGTTAATATTTCACTTATGTTGCCTAGAGGTAGCAACCCAAGAAGGGGGGGAGGGGGGGAGGGGGTGATGAATTGAGTTTCAATAAAATTTTAGTCAAATTTAAAATCTTAACAAGTATGTGCAATTAATTAGGCTAACTTAAGTGTTGGTAAAGTGTATGCAATGGAGTAGCGAAAATAGATTATAAAGATTGCAATTCAAGAATTAAAGCTTAAGCAAGCAAATATTGAATGTAGGAAAGAAAAGCTAGACAAGGCACAATATAAATACACAAGAATTTTATAGTGGTTCGGTGCAACCCGTGCCTACATCCACTCTCCAAGATTTTCTTGAAAATTTTACTATAATCTCATTGATTATAGTGTGTTTATTTTTTCGGACTCACAAATAAATCTAGTTGATTTTCTGAGATCACCAACTAAAACCTTACACTAATAGTTTTCTGGACTTACTATCAACCTAGTTAGTTTTATGGGCTCATCAACCAAAACCTAACAAGTCCAATTCTAGGCTTGGATGGGCTTAATCCCCAAGTTTCTTACCTCTAAAAAAACTTATAAAGAAAATAAAAGTACCAGAATAAAAGTTTCAGCTCAAAATGAAAATAGAATTTAAACTCTTTAAATCCTGAAGAAGAAGCTGAAGGATTGCTCTTTTAATGCTTCACTTTTCTTCAAATGATGCTTGAGAGATTGTGCTAGATATTAGAGAAGATATCTCTTGAAAATCCTCTGATTTCACTGCTTGGTTCTTTTTTTCTTTCTTCTTTTGATGTGTAATGGAGCTTACTCAAATCTAAAAGTGATTTTTCTTTTAACCCACTTATTCTTGCTTTCAAATTGATTCTCTACCTTTAAATACTCTTGGAGATGGTTGGAGAGTGAGTTCTAGCCATTGAAAGCTCTAAAATAGCCATTGGAGATAAAAAAGAGCCATTGGAGAGATTGCAGAAACAAGCTATTAAAGACTGTCAGACATCGTTGAGCTGGCTTGATTCTAGCTTAGAGCTTGCTCGAGCTGATAGAGCTGGCTCGATTCTATCTACAGCTGGCTTGAATTGTAGAACTTAAAAAATTAATTTTCTATCATCTTGAGAAAGCTAGCTCGGATGCAAATCAAGCTGGCTCGACCAGCAGAATAGAAAAATACCTTTTTTACCATCTTGAGAGAGCTGACTCAGATCCAAATAGAGCTGGCTCAGCTATGTGCCAAATCAAAGGTCAATCCTGCTTCATGCTAGAGCTTACTCTATTTTTGGACGGGTCAGCTCTAAACTTTCCAACTTCATTTTTCTTCATTATTTGATCTTCCAAATTTGAATTTCTTAGCTCTAAATCTTCCAAATGATATTTATTTCTTCCTTTTTCATTTTCTTTATAATGAGCCATTCAAAATTATAAAAATTTCTTCTTTTAAGTGCTTTAGCTTGACATCTTGAGAGGATTTCTTCCAAAGATAATTTCTTCATTGTAAGCATTTGAGAAATCCTATATTTACTCTTGAAACACATGATTAGTAATATTTTTACTCAATATTTTGTGATCATCAAAATTAATCATAGGATCAACAATCTTTCTCTTTTTGATGATGACAAAATTTTGAGTATAAGCATAATAAAAATAAATAATGTATTTCAATGCATTTTGCCTATATATATCATGAAGTACTAGATCAAACACATGAATGCATACTTCATAAAAATTTTCAATTAGTCTTTAGTTTTTTGCACATATTTGATATACTCATTTCAAATTAACATCTTAATTCAAATTAATGAGTATTAAGATTTCAAGCATCAAATTAATGAGCATCTTAAGAATTAATTCATTAAGCATATACTCAATATTTCTCTCCACCATTTTGACAGCATCAAAAAGCTCATGAGAAGGTTGAAGGAATTATCAAAACCAATGATATGTAAGAATGTATCAAAATGAGAGATGTATCAAAATCAGAAAATCAATTCAAATGAATCCTGTTTCCTTTGAAAACTTGTCTTTTGATTCAAAATATGCTTAAAATATTTCTTTTCTATTCAAAAATTAGCTTGAAATCAAATGTCAAAGGCTCTCCCTCTTTTTGAATGAATATGACTTTTTAATCAGATTTTCAAATATGCACTTGTAAGCTTTAAAAAGAATAGAACTCTTCAAAACATTTAAATACAAAATCAAGCATAATATACACATTAATATTCAATCTTTTCTTTTCTAAATGAAAATCTATTATTTAAATTCAGAAAAGATATGTATCGAGCAAATCAATGATGGTATCAAGGCAAATGAGAGTTATTATTTTAAATTTATTTTTTGAGTAAAAATTATTTTGATACAAATGATTTTACAAATATTTTCAAAGCATATTAAAAAATTCTTTATTTTATTCAGATTTTTAAATGAGTTTCAAAATTAGAAGTGTGTATCAAATTCAATTCTTAGAGTAAGATTACGTTTCAAATTCAATTTAACTTCAGTTAATTATCAAGAATGAATAGACTATGAAATTATGCATATGAAAGTTTAATTTAAGAAGATCATAAAATAATTGATTAAGAATTTAAGATCAAAAGTTCATTAATGTTTTTAATAAAATCAAATTAAAAAATATTTTTTCTTCTATTTTTTATATTAATAGCTGATAAACATCATAAATTCACCAATAGAAGTATTAATTTATCAATTAATTGATATTAATTTTTAAGAATTAATAATCAATTTATATATAATTTTTGAAAAATTCATATTTTTATTAATTAAAAAATTAATTAAAAATTAATAAAAATTAATAAAAATTAAAAAATAAAATTTTATTATCAATAGAAAGAGCTCATTTTTCTGATCATAATGAAATAAATTTCAAGTAAAACGGAGCTAAAATAAAAAAGATATGAATTTTTAAAAATATAAAATAAATAAAAATTAAATAAAAAAGAAAACGGCTCAGTCGGCTCCGCAAGCCGAGCCACCAAGCCAAGCCGAGCCATCAAGCCGACTCAGCCATTGAAGCCATCAGTCGGTCCACGATCCAGGCGTGGACCGCCAGCTCAGCAAATTTCGGCGAATCAGAGATTGCCACGTGACGGACCTAGACCCTTAAAGGGTCTACAGAAATTTATCGCGGCTCACAGGGCAATCTGGTCATTTCACTCGGCGATAGAAGCGCTGATTGGCTGCGGTGTGCGGTGCGGTCGGTCCATCCAGTCCATGGGAATAGTAATTGCGCGATCGGACGGCTGCGGTTGATTGCGGTCATGATCGGACGGCGGTGGTGATTTCCAGGCTTGATTCAAATTCTATTAAGCTATCTGGTGCGATCCAACGGCCAGAAAACCAAGTGATGAAGATCTGACGGTCCAGAATGCTGCCGGCGGTGATCAAGACTCCCGAAGCGTGATTTGCGACCCGATCTGAGCTTATCTGCATCCGATTTTG
The DNA here is from genome assembly GCA_006176705.1 of Cocos nucifera. NCBI lineage: Eukaryota > Viridiplantae > Streptophyta > Magnoliopsida > Arecales > Arecaceae > Cocos > Cocos nucifera. The sequence continues at coordinate 976,434 of QRFJ01000297.1, forward strand.
ATAATTTTTGGACCGTTGGATTCCTGTTGAACGGCTGGATTTTATCAAATTTACCAGAGTTGTATCTGAGCTATTTTGATTCAAATTTTATCCGAATTTCTTTATATTTTTACGATTACAAAGGCTATTAGTCTCATATTGCCTTTAGAAAAAATATCCAGCCCTCCTAGCTCTATAAAAAGAACCCCAGGCCATCAAAAATCAACATCTCCGATCAAGGTGAAGCTTTGGTACATGGCAAAGCCAGGTTATGGGTTAAAGGCTGCTTCGAAGCAACGGGTGCTGAGAAGAAGAGCCGAGCTTCTACACCATCTTTCTGCCAATGCCGATCCAAGATCAGAGATCAGGCTATTTTATTATTTTTTTTTTAAATTTTATATATTTAAATTCTAAAATTTTAGTTAATAAAAATTTTTATATTTTAATTTCTTTCTTTTTATTTTTATTACAATTTAATTTCTGCACTTTAAATTATTGCTTTGCAAGTAGATGCTAAGATCTAACTAGTAGATCTTAGTACCAAATTTAAATTCCTGCATCTTTTAATTTTTATTTTCAATCTTCCGACTTCAATTTTTATTTTAAAATTTAAATCATTTTCTTTTTCTTCTCAAAAAAATCAAAGATTTCAAATCTAAAAACACTACCTTCCCTGTGGATTCGACCCGACTCACTACTATTTACGTATTTTCAATAATTTTAAGAAGTCGGATTAAACTGATAAACACGGTGTCTTAACGACAGCATCGCGTTCCTATCAAGTTTTTGGCACCGTTGCCGGGGAAGAATAGATACTATTTTTTTTCTTTGATTTCTTTGATTTTTTTTTGTAAATTAAATATTTTTTTTTAATATTACTTACTAATTTTTTTTATTTATTTTATAGAAAAGAAAAGAGAAAACAAAGAAAGCATCAAATTTTGGTGAGATCAATCCTAACCCTAGTCCTCTTTTCTTTTTATTTATTTATTTTTTTTTTAAATTAATTTAAAAAAATATCCATTTAAACCTAATTAAAAAATCTCATGATAAGATTAGAAATCTTAACTGTTTAGAGCATGCATCATATTTTATTTTTATTTTATTTTTATTTTTATTTTTATTTTTTTTTTTTTGGTGATTGCTGGAGGCAAGGTAAGCCTTTCAGAATTCAATTAGTTGCATGCATCTAGTTTAAATTGCATAAAACCCTTTGATTGAATTTTTTTTTTTTTTCGTGCATATTCATATTAAATCAAATTAAGGGCACAACCCAATTAAATAAGATAAGGTGGGGATTTGATCACCCTTCCTTAGCCCACAAACAACCAACCAGCATCCTGCATTGACCTAAGCCTTTAATTTTAAAATCAATTAGACATCAACCCTAGGAACTCGAGCTCAATAGGATAAGGAATCCTAAGAGTTGAACCGGGTTAGGATAAGTCAATTTGACTGGTGTCTAGGAAAGTGGTTCAGGGACGATTGGGCCCGAAGGAAGGTGGTTTCTAATTGGTTCCGTTCGCTTACCTGGCCAAGCACAATTGGTGTCTAAGGCAAGCAACGGGGGGACTCCCACCGACCTTACACTTACCTGGCTAGTTGATTGGCTAATCTACACTTGGAGGGCTTGAAGGTGACCTTGGCAGTTAGGAGCTGTCTAGATCTAGGATAACCTTAGTCAGGATTGATTGACCAACTTGATTGCTAACCAACATCAAACCTAATTAAACTTAATTCTTCTCTCTCTTCTTAGTTCTAGGACTCCTTAGGACCTCTTCTTTAGAACTTTCTTTTTTCTTTTACTCCTCTAAAAATAAATAAAAATAAAATAAAATAAAAATTTAAACTAACTAAAAAAATAATTAAAAATTAAATTAAATTAAAATTAACAAATAAAAATAATTAAAAAAATTAATTTTTAATATAATAAAATAATAATAATAATAATAATAAAATAAAAAAATATTCTAAAAATTTTTTAAACCATACATTAGGGTTACACTAATACATGCATGGTAGGAAATCGCTTTTTCTGATTTAGTTGAACTTAATTGAATGGTTGATTCATATTAAACATAATAATCAAATGGCTAATATAAATCTAATAGTCCAAAAATTAGATAAAGTTGACCTTCTTGATCAGAAAATAGATCAACTCCTAATCCTAGGTCAACAATCTTCTAATTATCAGGAGAATTATTCAATCTGTGCTAGTCCAACCCATCATGTAAGTGAATATCCTATAACTGCACAGTTTCCACATTTTATCCAAGAACAAGTTCAAGCTACTCAAGGATACTCCAAATTGATTAATGACCCATTTTCAAATTCATATAATTCAGATTGGAGTAACTTTAATTTTTCTTGGACAACCCAACAGACTCAGGCTCAGACCCAAATTTCATTTGAGCAAAATTATCAAAATTATGCCTATAATAATGGTCAGCCTAGTCAGTTTAACCAGCCATCATATTATAATCAACCCTTCATACCCACCTCCTCAACAGACCAATCTAGCTGATGATAGATTTAACCAACTTCAACAATTAATTCTAACTCAACAGCAATCTATCACCAGACTAGAAGCTCAAATAGGACAATTAGTTGAGTCTAACATGAGGAGAGAACTAGATCAACTACCGAACCTACCAATTTCAAATAACCCACCTAATGACTATCAACCACCTGGATTAAATTATCAATCTAATGTTTCATCTAAGAATCTTCAATTCGAGAATACCAAAGTAATTTCTGAATTTAAAAGCTATAGGATTCTTATGGAACCATACCGAGACCAGGTGAGAGAGGCTAGTACTGATGCTAGCCAAAATGAAAATTTAGAGGAATTGGTTAGTACTGAGACTAACCACATAGAAGAATCCCAAGCCAGGAATTAGTACTGATGCTAGTTCCAGTTTAAATGAGATAGAAATAAGGGAAAAGAGAATAGATGATTTACCCGAGACTTATAAACCTAATGTCCTATTCCCTTCAACCCTAGAAGCTGGTTCTTCTTATAAAAATCAAAAGGCATGTAATGAAATGTCAATGGAGTTATTTAAGCAGGATCACATTAATTTACCTCCAGAATTAAAACCGCCTTTAGTCACCATTCCAGCACCCATTGAATCAAACTTAACTCCTAAAACTCCATTCATGAGCATTTTAGAAGAACAAATAGGAGTAATTCTTAATAAACATGGGTCTGAGAATGGAATCATAAAATATATCCCAAAAATTAACAGTAAATATATCAATAATGGGATTAAAAATTAACTTTCTGAGATTGGCAATCCAAAACCATTGGAATTTGTCAATCCAATATTCGACACAGGATAGTGAGCTACATTGTGTCTGGCTGAAGACAGTAAACTTAGCGCTTGTTGGGAGGCAACCCAATATTTAGTTTTTATCTAATTTATCTTATTTTCTTTTTAGGATAATTTGAATAAGTTGGAGGGAGAGCTCAAATTTGTAAAGGCATATGCTGGACGAAAAAAATAAAATAAAATAAATAAATAAATAAATAAAATATAGGTGTATTCTTTTTTTTATTACATCCTTTATTTTTTCTTCTTCTCCATTGAGGACAATGTCGATTAAGTTGGGGGGAGAGAAAAATAAAAATTTTAAAATTTTAAGTCCTCGAAAAAGTTAGTATTTAGTATTTAGATACTTGATTATACTTAAGAATCGAATTAAACTAAGCATTTTTAAAAAAAAATTGATACATAGATCAGAGAATCTGTGAGATATTGAGGAATCAAGTATTAAGAAAATTCAATAAAGAGTTAAGTCCAGAACATAAAATTTTTTTTCTTGGAGCATTTCTAATTATTTTTACTAGCATCAAAGAAAAGTCTACTTTTTATAGGCTTGTGTAGGATAACTATACGTTTCTTCATATAAAAATTTATTTTAATAAAATAGTTTCCAAGTACTTCTCACTGAGTAACCGGGCCTCTTTGCCTAAGCAAGCATTGAGTTTCGCGTCAAAAGGTGGGAAGGGCAAAGAAGCTCGTTGTAAAGCTAGTCTTAACTCGTAGCCTATTTGATTCGAGCTAGTAAGCCCGAGGGGTATTCTATACCTAGTGCCTTAAAGCCAACTGGTTTGGGAGTCATTGGCCCAAGACTCGCTACATGGATCAAATAGAAAGCTTAAGGAGTTAAGACACTCAATAGTGGTACAACGTTAAAAAAAAAAAAAAAAAAAAAAAAAGAAAAAGAAAAAAAGAAACATTGGTTTCCCACCGAGTAATCGGGTCCCGTTGCCTAAGTAAGCAATGATATTCGCATCAAAAAGTGGGCAATGTGAAAATAAAAATTAATAAATGAAGGATGGAAGTAGCAATACACCTGTCTATATGAAAGTTTAGACAAATCAGAGATAAAAGTGGAATAATTTAGAAAAAGTTCTGAAAAATTTAATGTTCTTTACTTAATTTTTCTATTGATAAGTATTAATACCCCAATGATATCTCTCATTTAAGCTCTACTGAATATCAATGGTCATTTTAAAAATTACTTAGGTAAAATTCGAAACTCTAAAGTTAAAAGGTATTTAAAACTAAATTCTTTCTTTACTCGAGGACGAGCAAAGCTTAAGTTGAGGGGTGTGATAAACATCATAAATTCACCAATAGAAGTATTAATTTATCAATTAATTGATATTAATTTTTAAGAATTAATAATCAATTTATATATAATTTTTGAAAAATTCATATTTTTATTAATTAAAAAATTAATTAAAAATTAATAAAAATTAATAAAAATTAAAAAATAAAATTTTATTATCAATAGAAAGAGCTCATTTTTCTGATCACAACAAAATAAATTTCAAGTAAAACGGAGCTAAAATAAAAAAGATATGAATTTTTAAAAATATAAAATAAATAAAAATTAAATAAAAAAGAAAACGGCTCAGTCGGCTCCGCAAGCCGAGCCACCAAGCCAAGCCGAGCCATCAAGCTGACTCAGCCGTTGAAGCCATCAGCCGGTCCACGATCCAGGCGTGGACCGCCAGCTCAGCAAATTCCGGCGAATCAGAGATTGCCACGTGACGGACCTAGACCCTTAAAGGGTCTACAGAAATTTATCGCGGCTCACAGGGCAATCTGGTCATTTCACTCGGTGACAGAAGCGCTGATTGGCTGCGGTGTGCGGTGCGGCCGGTCCATCCGGTCCGATGGGAATAGTAATTGCACGATCGGACGGCTGCGGTTGATTGCGGTCATGATCGGACGGCGGTGGTGATTTCCAGGCTTGATTCAAATTCTATTAAGCTATCTGGCGCGATCCAACGGCCAGAAAACCAAGTGATGAAGATCTGACGGTCCAGAATGCTGCCGGCGGCGATCAAGACTCCCGAAGCGCGATTTGCGGCCAGATTTCCTCGATCAAGCGCAATCCAACGGCCAGAATTTAATCCGACCCGATCTGAGCTTATCTGCATCCGATTTTGATGATTTTTGGACCGTTGGATTCCTGTTGAACGGCTGGATTTTATCAAATTACCAGAGTCATATCTGAGCTATTTTGATTCAAATTTTATCCAAATTTCTTTGTATTTTTACGATTACAAAGGCTATTAGTCCCATATTGCCTTTAGAAAAAATATCCAGCCCTCCTAGCTCTATAAAAAGAACCCCAGGCCATCAGAAATCAACATCTCCGATCAAGGTGAAGCTTTGGTACAGGGCGAAGCCAGGCTATGGGTTAAAGGCTGCTTCGAAGCAACGGGTGCTGAGAAGAAGAGCCGAGCTTCTACACCATCTTTCTGCCAATGCCGATCCAAAATTAGAGATCAGGCTATTTTATTATTTTTTTTTAAATTTTATATATTTAAATTCTAAAATTTTAGTTAATAAAAATTTTTATATTTTAATTTTTTGCTTTTTATTTTTATTACAATTTAATTTCTGCACTTTAAATTATTGCTTTGCAAGTAGATGCTAAGATCTAACTAGTAGATCTTAGTACCAAATTTAAATTCCTGCATCTTTTAATTTTTATTTTCAATCTTCCGACTTCAATTTTTATTTTAAAATTTAAATCATTTTCTTTTTCTTCTCAAAAAAATCAAAGATTTCAAATATAAAAACACTACCTTCCCTGTGGATTCGACCCGACTCACTACTATTTACGTATTTTCAATAATTTTAAGAAGTCGGATTAAACTGATAAACACGGTGTCTTAACGACAGCATCGCGTTCCTATCAATAGCTAGATTAGATTACTTTTTAACATTCTCTTCTTCTTTATTTCAAAATAAGCATATTTTAAATTTAGATTATCAAATTAAAATATATATATTCATTCTTTAGCATTATCTCTTCTTTTTTTTTTGCAAAATTTGGATGCTTAAGCTTTATAATTTTTGTTACTCTCCTTTTTTCTTTTAAGTTAAGTATCTTTAATTTGATACCATATTAAACTAAAATTTAGACTAAATCATGATTTTCTTGATAATTTAATATCACTTAAAAGTTAATTTATAAATTTAGTTTGATACCAATTATTTTAGTTTTGAATTGATAAAGAAGAATCAAATCAAATCAAACAGTTTTAAGAATTTAGAATGATAAATTAATTTGAATTAATATCAGTAAATTAGTCAAGGCAAACCATAAAGAAATTTTTAGTTATTTTTTAAAAGGATTACCTCTTCCTTTTCTTAAGAAATGTCAAGCAATTAGGTTCAAAAAAGGTATGTATTTTTGAGTTTGTCTCAAATGATATCAAATAAAAAATATAGCTATGCAAAACTAGATTTAAAATAAAGACATTCTTTTCTTTTTGTCGAAAGATAAATCAATCAAATACATCGCAAATAGTAAGCTGTTTGATACCAAATAATTAAAACTAATTTTTTTTAAATATTTAGCTTTACAAATAAATGACAGCTTTCTTGAAATATTTTGTTTGATATCAACTTCAAAAGATTCAAAAAGAGCATTTTTTAGATTCAATTTTTGAAATCAATCAATTATAATAAAGTATAAATATTCATCAATAAATTATCTTTTAAGATCAAAGAGGTAATCAAATTGATGATCAAAAAGGATATTCAAATCAATTTGATGGATCAAAAATCAATCAATTAGGGAAATGATAAACAATCAAATCAAATAAGATTAAATCAAAATTAGGTCAAGGAAAAATTAGATAAAGGCTCTATGATTTTAGTTCAACTACTAAATTTTTAAATCCTTAAAGGCTAAACTAGGATGCAATGCATATTAATCAAGCACTTAAATTTTATGATTGAATGACTTATCTTTGAGTGCTTATTTCATACACTTTTTAGAAGAATTTTGATAATTTAGCATCTTACGTAGGTTATCAAAATTTAGCTTATTTGTCATTTTTGCAATCAAATAAATTCATAGACAATCATGCTTTTTTCAATTTGTAAGTATAGCACCCAAATAGTTTCATATGCAATCAAGCTTGTAATAACTTAGGTTTTTCAAATAATTAAAGATTAAAATAGCATGATACAAAGGATTGAACCAGCATGCTGAATTTAAAATAAAATAATAAGCTTAAAATAAATAATCAATATGATATACTAGTTTTGATCAATATATCAAACTTTCAATTCATGGAGTATGATCATTTTAAGCAATGATAAATCATCAAAATCAATCAAACATATTCAATAATTATGCTAATTGATAATCAAAATATATTTAGTAAACAATGATGGCATAATGTGAGAAAAGTTTAAATTTTACCAAACGTCATCATCTATCCAATTTTATTCCCAAGGCATCCATCCATAATATTTTTTTCTTTTCATTTCATTGGATCCTTGGTATTCCTGCAATATCATTTGCTAGTCTTTGGTACCTAAGTCATCTTGGGTCTATGAATGTTAGAGCATATGGTTTCTTTTAGAATCCAAATTTGTTTAATTAAGATTTGGCTGATTCTGGTATTGTATTCTAAAATTTTGTGGCCAACTTTATTATATTTAAAACATGTAATAGAATGATTTTCAGATTAAGTTTTTCTAAATATGTTCTTCACAAATTTCTATTTTCTTAAAGAATTATAGCTAATTTTAGCTTTATTGAAAATAGCTTTTTGATTATTCAAAATTAATTGAAGCTTTTGAGATTCGATAGTAAATTTATTGAACATAGGCTTCAATGTTTCAATCTCTTTTCTTAATTTAGTATTTTCTTCTAAAAAAGATTTTTTAGATTTTATGAGTTTTTTTCTTCAATGTAAAGTTTTGATTTTTTGAATTCCTCTTTCAACTTAATATTTTCTTCAACTAAAGATTTTTTAGATTTAAAAAAATATATCCTTTTCTTTAGCCAAAGAATTCATTTTTTTCAAAAGTTCTTTTCCACTCAAAAAATTATTCTTTTCATTAGCCAAAAGAAGGTTAGACTTTTTGAGTTCTTTGTTTTTTAGTCTTAAGTTTTTGAATTCATCCATTAAGTCATTAAAGGCTTTAAACAATTCATCAAATATAAACTCAAAGGAGTTTTCTGTTATGTCATGCTCAATGGCCATGAGGTAAAGATTTACTGCTTTTTCTTCCTCATCCGAGCTTGAAGTGTTACTATTTTTCCAATTTTTAGTATAGCTCTTTTCTTGGTTCTTTTGGGATGCTTTTTGAGTAGAGGACAATCTGACTTGTAATGTCCTCTTTTATTGCAATTATAGTAAGTCTTTCTTTTTTTTCTTCCTTTTCTTTCTTCTTCATACTTTTTTTTATGAGGAACTTTTTGAATTTGCTTGCAAGAAGCTCTATGTCCTTATCATCATCTTTACTCTCCTCTTCATCTTCTTCTTCCTTCGATTCATCATTTTTTTTATATTGTGCAGTGGATTTGAAGGCGATGGTCTTCATTTTTCTTGGCTCTTCTTCTTCTTCCTTTTGAGCCATGTTCAACTCATGAGTCATGAGTGAACCCATCAATTCTTCTAGGGACAACTTGCTAAGATCTTTCGCTTCTTGTATAGCTATCACCTTTGCTTTTCATTTCTTTGGCAAAGATCTTAAAATCTTGTAAACAAGTTCATAGTTAGTATAGGTTTTGCCAAGACCATTTAAAGCATTGATAATATCAATAAATTTGGAAAATATTTCAAAAATAGACTCATGTTTATCCATTTTAAATATTTCATATTTATGAATAAATAAATTAATTTTGAACTCCTTAACTTGGTTTGTTCCTTCATAAGTTACTTCTAATTTTTTCCAAATTTTTTTAGTTGATGTACATGTAGATATTCTATTAAATTCATGTATATTAAGAGAGTAATAAAGAATATTGATGGCTTTAGCATTTAATTGAGCCATCTTCTTATCAAATTCATCCCAATCTTTTTCTGGTTTGGGAATAGACATACCATTAATTTTAATTATGGGTGTATGTGGTCCTCTAGTTATGACTCCCCACATATCATATTCTAAAGCTTATATAAAAATTTTTATTCTAGCTTTTTAAAATATATAATTTATGTCATTAAATAGTCATGGTCTAGATGTGGATTGGTCTTTAACAAATGATGAACCAAACAGGGTTGGCATGATCTTTTACTCTTTAACCACTAGGTTAACAATCAAATATTAGAGCATCCGCTCTGATACCAATTATTGCTCAGAGATGGCAACCCAAGAGGGAGATGAATTGAATTCTGATAAAATTTTAGTTAAATTTAAAATCTTAATAGGTATGTGCAATTAATTAGGCTAACTCAAGTATTGGTAAAGTGCATGCAGTGAAGCAGTGGAAATAGGTTATAAAGATTGTAATTCAAGAATTAAAACTTAAGCAAGCAAGAATTGAATGTAGAAAAGAAAAGCTAGACAAGGCATAATACAAACACACAAGAATTTTATAGTAGTTCAGTGCAATCGGCACCTACGTCCACTCTCCAAGTTCTCCTTGAGAATTCTACTATAATCCCACTGATTATAGTGTATTTCTTTTTTCGAGCTCACAAATAAATCCAATTGATTTTTTGGAATCACCAACCAAAATCTTACATCGATAGTTTTTGGGCTCACTATCAACCCAGTTGGTTTTATAGGCTCACCAACCAAAACCTAATAAGTCCAATTCCTGGCTTGAACGGGCCTAATCTCCAAATTTCTTTCCTCCAAAGAAACTTGTAAAGAAAACCAAAGTACAAAAATGAAAGTTTCAACTCAAAATAAAAATAGAATTTAAACTCTTTAAATCCTAAAAAAGAAGCTGAAGGATTGCTCTTTTGATGTTTCACTTCTCTTCACATGATTCTTGAGAGGTTGTGCTAGATATTGGAGAAGATATCTCTTGAAAGCCCTCTGATTTCACTACTTGGTTCCTCTCTTTTCTCTCTTTTTTTGATGTGCAATGGAGCACACTCAAATCTAAAAATAATTTCTCTTTTTATCCCACTTAATCTTGCTTTTAAATTGATTCTCTACCTTTAAATACTCTTGGAGATGGTTGAAGAGTGAGTTCTAATCGTTGGAAGCTCTAAACTAGTCATTGGAGATAAAAAAGAGCCATTGAAGAGGTTGCAGAAATTAGTTGTTAAAGACAGTCAGATACCATCGAGCTGGCTCGATTCTGACTTAGAACTGGCTTGAGCTGATAGAGTTGGCTCAGTTTTATCTTGAGCTAGCTCAAACTACAGAACTCAAAAAATTAATTTTCTATCATCCTGAGAAAGTTGGCTTAGATCCAAATCAAGCTGGCTCGATCAGCAGAATAGAAAAATATCTTTTCTGCCATCCTGAGAGAGCTGGCTTGGATCCAAATAGAGCTAGCTCGGCTGTGTGCTAAATCAAAGTGTCAATCCTATTTTGTGCCAGAGCTTGCTATTTTCTTGGGCGGATTAGTTCTAAACTTTTCAACTTTATTTTTCTTCATTATTTGATATTCCAAACTTAAATTTCTTGGTCCTAAATCTTTCAAATGATATTTATTTCTTTTTTTTTATTTTTTTTATAATGAGCCATCCAAATTTATGAAAACTTCTTCTTTTAAGTACTTTGGCTTGACATCTTAAGAGAATTTCTTTCAAAGATAATTTCTTCAATGTGAGCATTTGAGAAATCCTATATTTATTCTTGAAATATACAATTAGTAACATTTTTACTCAATATTTTATGATCATCAAAATCAATTATAAGATCAATAACTTAATTAAGGTTCATAATATGCTCAACCAATCCTTCTCCCCCTTTCTATCAACATCAAAAGGAACATTCAAAAGAGTAATACAACCAGTACAAATAGTACAAATATTTGATATAAGTTGAAGTAAATGTTCATTGATAGATGATATATAATGATTACGTGTTTGTATTATTTACAAAAAGGTACCAACCAAATAATACAACATTTGATTACATTTTAAAACATAAGTAAATAGACTAAGATAAAATAAGATAAAGCTAGGTCCAAAGATGACTATTCCTCATCTGAGGAGGGATATTCAATGATGGAACCAGAGGAGGAGGTGGAAGGTGTAGATTGTTTGCTCTGGATTCTTGTAAAGGGCTCGGGATGGGAAGTAGGAAAATCAGTGCCGGATCTAATAGTGGCACTAAAGGGGGGTTTGATAGAAGATGGGTGAGGCTCGTTATGGGAGGATCTAGGCTAAGAGGATAGAGGAGAAATTCGAGAGCCTAGGTCATCAAGCTTCGCTTCAACTTTTTGAAGTGCAGTGGTGATGATCTCTACACTGCCATACTGAGTAATAGCTAGCTCTTCAACTCTTCTGGCAATCTTGGCAGCCTCCTCAATCAGTCGCTCAATTTGTCCAGAAGATCTATTCTATTCCTTTTCTAGAATTTTCAATCTCTAAGATAGATTACTAATTTGCTGACTAAGCATGTCAATCTATCCCTAAGATGAAACTCTTTGCTCCTCTAGACTCTGAGTGATCTATAGTTTAAGATCTAAGAACATATCTTCCATTTTCTTAAAGATCTGCTCTACAACTTGCTCCATAATTCTATCACCTGAGAAACTATGAAACATAGTAGGTGTGCGAGGGGAGACAGAGGGTCCATGGTGATGTTCTCTAGCCACTAAAGTAGAAGTTGGTGATGATATAGGGGATGATGGTGTAGATCACATGCAAGAGAGGATGGCTGGTAGAGTTTGAAGGAGAGAAAGATGATCCAGAAATGTGAGGATGTATTCCTTCAATCTTTCTAACCCATACACCATTTTTCTTTTTGAATTTCATTTGATGAAGAGACTGAATGGTGTAGTAATTAGTGTGAGTGAGGGACTTAGAATTCTCACCATCCAAGTCAATGCCTGCATCAGTGAATACTAATGTGAATACCATGCTATGAGGCAAGAAAGCTTTTCCTTTTGATCTCTTAGTTGCACTCTTGATTTGCTCAATTATCATAAAAGGTAGGTTTATCATAGTCCCTTCAACTAAGTGAACCATCACAGCTAAGTCCCTTGAAGATACCCAGTCAAATCATGCAATTCTCAGAAAAAGGATCCTGCATAACATGCTGTGAAGAAGCTTCAGTTCAACAGATAGAAGATTTGCATTATGAATGTCTTAGTTATTTATATTATCTCTACCTAGGAGCATTTTCAGTCCCTCAAAATCATTTTCTAGTTCAATAACCCAAATTTTAGCATATGGCATTTGCCAGATATATCCTAACCTTCTTTAATCCAAGACTATCTTTGGTTCTTTTACGACTGACCAAATAGAATAAGAATCAATCTTCAAATTCTCAAAATATTTCCATACAAGATGGGGATAAGTGGGTACATCCAATGAGCAAATCTATTCCCAACCTTGTTGTCTAATCCAAGAACCAATCTAAAAATTTTCTTTGTCTAGGAACTCAAAACTGATCTTTCTTCCTGTGGCAACTACTCGTGATGCCATGGAAGATCGATTAGGATAAGCAGAGGGTGCTGAGCTCATCATTCCTACTTATTATCTCTTCTTCTTTGAGCAGACATCGGATTATTGCTCTGTGTGGTGCTTCTTCATGATAGCTGCATGGGTTTTTGGTGCCATTGCTTGGATTCCCGTGGATTAGGAAGATAGATGGGGAAGTGATGGGATTTTGAAGGGTTTGGGAATGGAGCTAGAAAATGGTTGAGGTGGGGCAAGCTCGAAATGGTGAATAGGGTTTTAGGAATGTCGGGCGGTTTTAAATAAAAAAAAAACTAAGCCTCAACCATCGAGCACGCTCGAAACCCTGTTTGGGTTAGCTTGAAAGTTGAGCTAGCTTGAAAGTATAGTTGAGCTGGCTCGAGCCAAAAGAAATCTAAATTTAATTCAATTTAATTTTTTGAGAAAAATGAGGATCAAGCCAACCAATACATGAGCAAAAAGAATATTGAGGTGAATTTTCATTTAGAAAGGATTACACATTCCTAACTCACCTCTAATTACATTAAATCTATCTTTATTCAAAGGTTTTATGAAAATATCAGCTAATTGATTTTTAGTTGAAATAAATTGAAGTACAATGTCACTATTTTGAACATGATCTTTGATAAAGTGGTGCCTAATTTCAATATGTTTTATTTTAGAATGTTAAATGAGATTTTTAGTTAAATTAATGGTACTTATGTTGTCATATTTTAATGATATTTTATTTTATTTAATGCCATAATTCTTAAGTTGTCGCTTAATCTAAAGAAGTTGAGCATAGCAACTTCCTACAGCAACGTACTTGGCCTCGATTGTGGATAATGCTACCGAATTTTACTTTTTATTAAATCAAGAGATTAAGTTTAATTAAAAAAATTGATATATGCCAAAGGTACTTTTTCTATCAATTCTATAATCTTCAAAATCAACATAAAAAAAACCAACTAAATTAATTAAGGTTTGCTTAGAATACCATAAGCCTAAGTATTGTGTTCCTATCAAGTATCTTAAGATTCTTTTAACAGTAAGCATATGAGATTCCTTAAGATTAGACTGAAATCTAGCACATATGCAATCATTAAGGAGTATGTCCGATCTATTAGTAGTTAAATATAGTAGAGAGCTAATCACCCCTCTATAAAGTTTTTAATCGATACTTTTATCATGTTCATCTTTATCCAATCTGCATCATGGGCTTATGGATGTGCCAATTGCCGTTGCATTCTCTATCCCAAAATTTTTTAGTATTTCTAGAATATACTTGGTTTGAGAAGGAAAATTTCTTTCTTTGTTTGTTTGATTTGAAGCCTAAGGAAGAATGTTAGTTCTCTCATCATGCTCATTTCAAATTCGCCCTACATCAACTTGGCAAATTCTCAACAAAGATTTTCATTAGTGGAATCAAAAATAATATCATTCACATATATCTGAACAACAAACAAATCTGTTTTATCTTTTTTTTAAAAATAATGTAGTGTCTACACTCTCTAAAAAAATCATTATTGAGCAAAAATTTACTTAGTCTATCATACCATGCTCTTGGTGCTTATTTTAAACCATATAATACTTTATTAAGTTAGGAAATATTATTTGAGAAAGCAAGATTTTCAAAATCTGGTAGTTGTTCCATAAAAACTTCTTCAGCAATGAAACCAAATAAACTTTTTACATCCATTTGATATAGTTTGAAATCCATATAACAAGCAAAAATAAGTATTAATCTATTAGCTTCTAATCTAGCTACTGGTGCATAGATTTTATTAAAATATATTTCTTTTTCTTTATTATATCCTTTAGCAACTAGTCTTGCTTTATTTCTTATTACATTATCATTTTCATCTAGTTTATTTCTGAATACTCATTTAGTGCCAATAATTAGATGATCAAGTGGTCTATCAACTAATATCCAAATTTTGTTTCTTTCAAATTAATTTAATTTCTTTGTATAGCAGTTAATCAATTAGGATCATTTTTAGCTTCTTCAATAGTTTTAGGTTTCATTTGAAAAACAAAAGCAAGATAATCATGATGTTCTCTAAAATTAGATCTAGTTCTTATACCTTGAGATGGATCACCAATTATAAGATCTTTGGGATGATTATGGGCATACCTTTTTCTTTGTGTAGATCTTGATATTTTTGATTTATACCTTCTTCTTGTATTTCTTCATGGTTATTGTCATTTGACTCTCCTTTATTATGATTGGATTTGTCCTTCAAGTTAAGCTCTTTTACTTCTTTTTCTAAGCTTTCTGCATTATCATCAAAAGCATCTTCCTTTTTTGATGAAAGATTTTTAGTTTTATCAAAGACAATATGAATAGACTCTTCAACAACTATGATGCGTTTGTTGAAAACTCTGTATGCTTTGCTTAATGTAAAGTATTTAAGAAAGATACCCTTATCAGACTTAGTATCAAACTTTTCAAGATTATCTTTTCCATTATTCAAAATAAAATATTTATATTTAAATACATGAAAATAGTTAATAATAGATTTTCTTTCTTTCCAAAGTTCATAGGAGGTTTTCTTAAGAATGGGACAGATCAAAATATGCTTTAAAATATAGCAAGCAGTGTTTATAGCTTTAATCCAAAAATATTTTGGAAGACTTCCTTTACATAACATAGTTCTAGTCATTTTTTCCAAAGTTCTATTCTTTCTCTCAACAATACTATTTTGTTGGGGTGTTCGTAGGACTAAAAAATTATGTTCTATACCATTTTCATTACAAAAAATTTTAAAGTTTTAGTTTTCAAATTCTATACCATAGTTACTTTAGATTTTAATACTTGTAAAGTTCTTATCATTTAAAACTTTTCTATAAAATTTTGAAATGCAGAAAATATTTCATCTTTATGTACTAAAAATAAAATCCAAGTAAAGCAAGAAAAATCATCTGTGATCATAAGTCCATTTTTTTTCCACTAGGCTTGTAGTCCTAGTAGATCCAAATAAGTTCATGTGAATCAATTCTAGAGGTCAAGAGGTTGAAATAATATTTTTGAATTTGAAACTCCTAGTTTGTTTACCAAATTGACATGCACCATAAATATGATTATTTTCAAAGTTTAATTTAGGCAAACCTTTAACTAAATCTTTTGCAATTAATTTTGATGAAGTATGCATGCTTGCATGACCTAACCTATGATGCCATAGCCAAGTAGTTTCTTTGATTTTAGTATCCTTAGCAAAAAAGCATTGGCCAATTTTTATGGCTATCTCATCAAGATCAATCATGTAAATATTGTCATGCCTATGTTTAATGAACTTGATACTATCGTCAAAGGGACTAGTGACTATACATAAAGATAATTCAAATATTATTTTGAAGCCTTTGTCACACGATTGACTTATGCTTAATAGGATGTGCTTTAACTTATCAACAAGTAAAACATTCTCAATAAAAGTGGAGGGAGTGATTTTAATTTTATCGATTCCAATAAATTTTTTCTTTACTATTGTCATCAAAGATTACCACTCCTCCATTCTTTTCCTCAAGGGCGATGAATTGATTTTTGTCATCCATCATATGTCTTGAACAGTCGTTGCTTAGATGCTAAGCTCTTTCAATTTCATTGGCTATAAGATATTCCTGCAAAAAGGTTAAGTGGCTAATTTAGGTACCCGAGTCTTCTTGGATCCTTTAGGATTAGCATTTATGATTTCTTTTAGAATCCAAATATTCTTAACTATATTTTCTTTAGATTTTCTAAAGTTGCATGCATATGCTTTATATCCTACTCTATCACAGCTGAAGCAAGTAATATATAAAATAGAATATAATGATGATGAATTAGTGTAGAGATTTTTTAAGAACTTTTGTTTCTTATTGGGATTAAAATCTATACCAATTTTATCATAGATTGGTTTTTGGTTGTTTAAAATTATTTTCAATTTTTTAGAACTACATGTGAATTTTTCAACCAAGGGTTTCAGCATTTAAACTTTCTTTCTTAATGAGTCATTTTCTTTTACTAATAGTTTGTTTCTTTATAAGATTTCTTCTTTTTTGGATAAGGTTTTAGTCTTTATTTTCAGGCTTTTGTTCTTACCAATTATTTTATGATATTTATTTATTAAATCATGAAATGCATCTTGTAGTTTCTCAAAAATAAAATCTAGGATAATTTCAGAGATTACCTCATCTTCTTGTGCTATGAGACATAAGTTCAATATATTTTCATTCTCTTCATCGAAGCTAGATTCATCACTATCGCTCCAAGTAGCAATCATTGCTTTCCTTTTCGTATTCTTGAAATTCTTTTTCAAGTTGGGACAATCAGCCTTGAAATATTCTGATTTTTTGTATTCATAACATAATGGTTGCTCCCTTTCCTTTTCCATATCTTTGCTTAAATCATCTTTAATTAGAGACTTCTTCTTGAAACCTCATCTTTTTTCCTTATAAATTTCTTAAATTTTCTTGTAATCAGTGCTATATCCTCATCTTCATCATCCTCAGCAGTTGACTTCTCTTATTCTTCATCAACTATAGCAGATTTAAGGATGATGGTCTTCTTATTTTGGCCTTCATCTTTGTTGTATTGTCTCATTATTAATTTATGCATCATTAAGGATCTAATCAGCTTTTCTAATGGTAGCTTATTCAAGTTTTTTGCCTCTTATATTATAGTGACTTTCGCTTTCCAAGACTTTGGCAAAGATCTAAAATTTTTTTTCACTAAATCACTATTAAAATATATTTTTTCAAGACTTTTTAAACTATTAGTGATGTCAATAAAGCATGTGAACATTTTAGTGACTGATTCAGTAGGCTCTATTTTGAAAAGCTCATATTGGTGTACTAGCATGTTAATTTTTGATTTTTTTACTTGATTTGTGCCCTCATAAGTAACTTCAAGTCTATTCCAAATTTTTTTTGCTGAATTACAAGTAGAAATTTAGTTAAACTCATTGGCATCTAAGGCATAATATAAAACATTCATAGCTTTAGCATTTAGCTAAACTGATCTTTTATCTTCTTCACTCCAATCCTTTTTAGGTTTGGGTATGCTAAAGCCATTGACTATAATGGTGGGTATGTACGGCCTATTGATTATGATACTTTTCATATCCTAATCAAGAGCTTGAATGAAGATTTTCATGTGAGCTTTCTAATATGTGTAATTTATGCCATTAAAAAGTAGTGGTCTATTAGTGGATTACCCTTTGGTAAGTGAACTTCTTAATTGTGTTGTCATGATCTTTATCTCTTGATTGTTAGATCAATATTCTAGCTAAAAACCAAGCTTTGATATCACATGTTGCCCAGCTAGACAACCTAAATGGAGGAGGAGGAGGGGGGGGAGGCGAATTGGGTTATTAAAATTTTTAACAAAACTGAAGAAGGTATGCAATGTAGAGATGAAAATATGCTGAAGATGTAGTAATTTAAAGAGCAAAAAATAAATGCATTAGAAGAGATAAAATGCATAGATACAAATATAATAGATTTATAATGGTTCGGTGCACCTCTAGCACCTACATCCACTCTCCAAGCGATCCCTTGAGAATTTCTACTATAATCACTTGATTACAGCATTTTTATTTTCATCAGGCTCACAAACAAATCTAATTGATTTTAACCTAGGTCAACCAATCAAAACCTCTATAAATTTTTATCTAAGGCTCCCCCAAACTAATCTAAGTTTGGTACAAATTTATCCCTTCAAGTTTTAGCCCTTACTGAAACTTTTACAACATATTTGGAGCAGATAGAAATATAATGATAAAAATCATGTTATGGTTGGATTATTGTCGATGAAGCTTTTTTTTGAGGATGCTTTGAATGCTAATAATGAATGTCCTTTGTTCTCTTTGAATGTACTTAGAAAAATTAAGAAAGAATTGAATGTGAGTTTGTGAACTTTTTTTGTAAGCTATTGAATGCTTAAAATGCTCTCTTTCTTGTTCTTTTGTGCTCAACAGTGTTCTCCCTATTTTTTTTTGCTTTTTCTAATATTGCTTTATCATTCTCCAAAGGCTCAAAATGATTTAACCTTGATTCTAGCTATTTATGATCGTAGGAGATGAAAAATAGCCATTAGAGATCTTTTTTGGATGAAGACAGACTTCTATAGAGCTAGCCATTGTGCCTGTTAGACTTCATCGAGCTGGCTCTAATTTGGCCTCAAGTCGGCTCGATCAGTAATTTTTCATAAATCATTGTTCTATCCTACTGAGAGAGCTGGCTCAAATTTGTGTCGAGTTGGCTCAAATGGCATACTTGAAAAATAATTTTTCTGTTGACCTGAGAGAGTTGGCTCAGGTGTTGTTTCAAGCTGGTTTGAATTATAGGTAGTGTGGTACTCCCAAGCCTTAGGAGGCCACGGGCGGAGCTAGGGTGAGGGCTCCGAAGAGATTAGGATAGGTGTGGTCCAAGGGCTAGGACAGGAGTTATCCTTGGGTGAAGGTGGCATGTAACTCTCCACGGGCTTGAAGTTCGGATATTGAGGGCCTCAAGGGGCTTAGTTGGTGCTTCGGAGACTTGGGATTCAAGGTGAAGTAAGAAATCAAAGCTAGAGAATCAAGACTGTAGAAAGAAGATTTTCTATAGGTTAGCCGGCTCAGTCCAAAATTGGATCAACTAAGTCTCAGTGCACAGATAAAATAGAGAGCTATACATTCGAAACTACTGGGATGGCACAGAACTGGGCTGGCTCAGTTTTAGACTAAGTCAACTCAGTGAAACTTAGCCGGCTCAGTGCTGAGACTGAGCTGACCCACTGAAACTTAGCCGGCTCAATGCGCGGGCAGAGTTATGCAGGGGTCTATTTTGGGCTAGGGTCTGGGTTGATCCTAGGAGTCTTAAGGTCTGGTTTGAGAGGTCTTAAGGAGGCTAATTCATGTATGGGTTGGGATTAGATCTAGGGGATGAGAATATGTGAGACTTGGGCTCGGTGAGTGCTTTCATGTATTGGGTTAGCCTAAGAGAGCTTTTAAACTATGGTTTATTAGGGTTCATATGGAAACTCTAGAGTATATAAACTAGGACATTGTAACTTTTACAAGAAGAAAGAAAATATAATTGAGCTTTTCTTCCTAACTCTCTTCTCTCTGGTTTCAACAGTAAAACCCTAGCTTCTCTCATCTTTTTTAGATCTTCTTTAGTTTGTTGGATTAACACTCAAGTTCATGCAAGAGATCGGATCTACGGTTGTGGCTCCGAGTAGCCATAGAAACAACAATTGGTATTAGAGCGAGATGATGCTAGTTGGTAGGTCAACAATTGGTATCAGAGCTCGGTTGAGCATGAAGGAGGAAGAAGATCAATTTTCAGCAGAGATCAGTAGTGAAATTTAGATCTAAAGGCTTTCTCCAGGCTTTGTGAGGAAGGAAGAGATCACAGGACTGCTGTCCACCATCCCTAGTCAAGGTATTTCTTAGATCTATCTATTTGCTGTTATTTGATTCAGATTGATCATGGAGAATAGCGGGTTGAAGTTAAAATTAAAGAAGTTTGATGGAAAGAAAAGTTTTACGATATGGATGGTAAGGATGGAGGATCTACTGGTTCAGATAAGGTTGGATTTGGCCTTAAAAGATAGGCCAGAGGAGATCATAGATAAGAAGTGGGTGTCCTTAGAGAAAAGGGCATGTGCCACGATTAGGGCTTATTTGGCGGATGAGATTTTGTATGGTGTGTTGGAGGAAAGAACACCCAAGAAATTATGGTTGAGGTTGTAGCAGTTGTACATAGAGAAGAACATGTGCAATAAGTTGATGCTGAAGAAGCAACTGTATAGCCTTCAGATGCAGGATGAGGATGTTGCGGGGCATATTCAACGGTTCAATTAGATGAGCATGAACTTGCTCAATATAGGGGTGAATTTAGAATAGGAGGACAAGAGTCTATTGTTGCTGTGTTCGCTACTCGAAAGCTTCAATCCATTAGTGACAACTTTACTGTATGGTAAGGAGACACTGGTATACGAAGAGATCGTATCAGTGCTCAAGTCCAATGAGCAGTGAAAATGGATGACAAAGAGGAAGATCTTTTAGGAGAGTCTTATGATTTCAGAGAAGCACAAAAAAGGAAAGAAGAAGGACGAACAGAGGGACAGCAAGGGGTCTAAGAGATGCTTCAAGTGCAGAGAAGCAGGCACTTTAAGTGGGAGTGTCTACTTTGGAAGAAGTGCAAGAGAGGAAAAAGCTCGGATTTCATCAGTATAGTTGCTGAAAGTGAAGATTCGGATGAAATCTTAGTGGTCTCGAAGGAGCCCATAGGGTGTAGTGTATCTGAGATGATTTCGAATAGATTTGTGGAGTGCAGAGGATCCGAAGGGTCCGCAATGGTGTTCGAGGTACAACAGTAGGCTCCATAGTGTAGCATTGGATGGTTGACCTCGGAGGACTTAGAGATAGAGTCGGCTTTTATGGCATCAGGGGGACTTCAGTTCTAGATCGAGCACTAGATAGAGGTGGCTTCACGAATGGAGGAAGCTATGATATGAGTTTAGAGCAGAGGGATGTAGAGGGAGGATCTATATTCCAGCACCAGTGCCGAGGTTGTACTGATCCAGGTGGAGAGGATTGTGCAGGGAGATAGGCATGGCTTTGAGGGGATAGTGTTAGATGGAGCATCAAGATATGCGTTGAGTGCCGATAAAGGAATGTTACATGATCTCCAGGGAAGTTCAGGATAAGTGATGTAGCTACCAAGCAGAAGGATACCTATAACTCCAAAGATGGTACAGAGAAACAAGCCAAGAACTTTAGCGGTGGAAGTGGTCATCTCAAAGGCCTCAAAGGGAGCTCAGTAGTTGAAGAAGAATGGTAGTGGCAAGGTGAGCATGAGGGGCTATCAGAAAATGTTGGGACAGCAAGATCGTATAGGAAGATGTTGCCAGGTGTGCCAAGGCTTAGGTGCACCAAGGTGGAGATTGTAGGTGGCGTGGTGCTCCCAAGCCTTGGGAGGCCACGGACGAAGCCAGGATGAGGGCTCCGAGGAGGCTAGGATAGATGTGGTCCTAGGGCTAGGACAGAAGTTGTCCTAGGATGGAGGCGGCATATAACTCTCCATGAGCTTGAGGTTTGGGTATTGAGGGCCTCAAGGGGCTTGGTTGGTACTTCGGAGATCTAAAATTCAAGGTGAAGTAAGAAACCAAAGCCGAAGAATCAAGATTATAGAAAGAAGATTTTCTGCAGGTTAGCTAGCTCAGTCTAAAACTGGATCGACTAAGTCTTAGTGCATAGGCAAAATAGAGTGCTGCGCATTCGATACTGCTGGCACAGCACAGAACTGGACCGACTCAGTTTTAGACTGAGCCGACCCAGTGGAACATAGCCAGCTTAGTGCTGAGACTGAGTCGGCTTAGTGCGCAGGTAGAGTTACATAAGGGTCTATTTTGGACTAGGTTCTGGGTTGATCCTAGGGGTCTTAAGGTCTGGTTTGAGAGATCTTAAGGGGATTAATTCATGTATAGGTTGGGATTAGATACAGGGGATGAGAGCATGTGAGACTTAGGCTCGGTGAGTGCTTTCATGTATTGGATTAGCCTAAGGGAGTTTTTAAGCTATGGTTTATTAGGATTCATGTGGGAACTCTAGGGTATATAAATCAAGACATTATAACTTTTTCAAGAAGAAAGAAAATACAATTGAACTTTTTTTCCTAACTCTCTTCTCTCTTCTCTCTGGTTCTAACACCAAAACCCAAGCTTCTCTCATCTTTCTTAGATCTTTTTCAGTTTGTTGGATTAACATCCAGGTTCACGCAAGAGATCGGATCTACGGTTGTGGCTCCAAGCAGCCATAGGAACAACAATTGGTATCAGAGCAAGGTGATGCTAGTTGGTGGATCAACATGAATAGCAGAACTTTGAAATAGCTTTTTTGCCATTCTGAGAGAGCCAGCTCGGATCCATTTTGAGCTAGCTCAAAGTTGGCTCGATTCTTAGGTGGGTCGGCTCGAATTCTTTGAGATGAAATTTTTTATGCCAAAATTCTTCAAAAATGGTTTCACTTGACTCAATTAATCTTCAATTAAATATGAAATCTTTCAATGGCCTTTTTCTTCTATAAAAAATATTCTTTGACGGACTTGATGAAATATTAATATTAAATTATGCTCCAATATTTTGTAATTATCAAAATTATTTTTAGAGATAACACCTATGAAACGAGCTCTGAAGGACTTGGCCTCTAACTTATCCATCTATAGTCTTTTGACATGTGTCAGACATCTCCAAATCTTGAGATGATCAGGATTTAGTTTCTTGCCATGCTATATCTCATACGGTGTGGTAGGAATGGATTTAAAGGAGATCCTATTTAATAGATAGTTAGCAGTAAGTAAAGTATATCCTCAAAGAAACAAAGAAATGACAGTAAAGCTCATCTGGATCGAACCATATCTAATTGGATCCAACTTCTCTATTCTGAAATTTCATTGAGTTGAGATATTCCAAGTGGAGTCCACTATGAGACTGTCATTTTCTTTGAGATAACTTAGAAATTTTCTACTAAGGTATTCCCCTCTTGATGTGATCAAAGAACCTTTATAGGTTTCTCAGTTTGTTTCTCAACTTCATTTCTAAATTTTTAGAACTTTTCAAAAACTTCAGATTTGTGTCTCATAAGAAATATGTACCTTTATCATGACAAATCATTAGTAAAGGTTATGAAATAGGAATAACCTCCTACAACCTACACATCAAATGGGCCATATACATCAGTATGTACTAGAGTTAGTATCTTAGTGTCCCTTTTCTCTTATCCCTCAAAAGGTAGCTTGGTTATCTTTCCATGAAGGTAGGATTCAAAGGCTGGATATGACCTAAAAGTCAATAGGCCCAAAAGCCCACTCTTCTCCAGTCTATTAATCCTTTCTTCTTCTATATGACCTAGCCTAAGATGCCACATATATCTAAGATTAGTTTCATCTCTAGGTCTCTTAGACCCTATGGTATTCATATCCTACTCAGTTGTGTTAATAGATACATCAATATGTAAATAATAGAGACTATCAATTAGAAAACCATATCCAATCATTTTATTTTCAAAATAAATGGTGCAATAGTCTTTATTGAAAGAAAATACATAATTATTCTATGTTAAAATAGAAATAAAAATCAAATTCTTGCTTGCAATAGGTACAAAATAACAATCCCTAAGAATTAAACTAGGTCCTGACGATAGTCACAAAGGATAGGTCCCCATAGCCAAGGCAACAACTCTTACTCCATTTCTAACTTGTAGGATGATCTTCTCTTCCCTCAGCCTTCTACTTTCCTTTAGACCTTATATAGAAGTGCACAAATGAGCAATAGAACCAGAGTCTATGACCCAACTAGAAGTAGAAGAGATTGTAAGGTTAGTTTCAATAACGAGCAGATCAGACATATCTTTAGAAGGTGTGCCATCCTTCTTGTTCTTCAGGCTAGCTAGGTAGGCAGGACATTTCCTCTTCCAGTGGCCATCATTATTGTAGTGAAAATACTTTTCTTTATCTACGATCTTCTTCTTGAAAGCTTTCTGCTTCGACTTGTCCTTCTTCTACTTCTTGATGGATTTTTTCTTCTTCCCAGTAGACTTTTTCTTGGAAGATGAAGTCTACTCGATAGCAAGAATAGAGTTTCTTGAACTTTTCAAGGCCCCTGTAGTTAACAACATATTCATGAACTTAGCCTTGATGTAATCGATTTTATTCATATGGTAGTTTACGATAAACTACCCATATTAATTAGGTAGGGACTGTAGGATCAGATCAATCTACACTCCTTGTCCATGGACATGTTGAGCTTCTTAAGCTCCTCCAAGTCCTTGATTATTGTCAAACAATGATCATGGATTGACTGCCCATCATACATCTTTGTCTTGAAAAGTCACTTAAAAACTTCATAGCAAACTATGTGGCTTTGCTCACAATAGAATTCTTGTAGATGAGTCAGCATGCCCTTGGGGTCTTCATGTCCTCATGCTAGCATTGGAGTTCATTGGACATAGAAGCTAGCACGTAGTATGGAGCCTTGTTGTCATCGTCCAACAATTTTTCATATGTTGCTTTTTGATCAACAGTTGGATGAGTTGGAAGAGAAGGGATCTCTTGATCCAAAACATAGCTTAGCTTCTCAGATTCAAGACAATCTTTAAGTTCGATAGCCAATTTTTATAATTGGGTCCAATTAGTCGATTGGTCTCTAAGATGCGAGCGAAAGGGTTGAAAGACATTTTTCTACAGAGAGAAGAAGATTATAGTTAGACATTGCAATTGACTTGTATTAGTTTGTTTAGAAATTTTATTTTAAAAATGAACTATCTTCCACTATTTTCTTGAATCTCCTACACTTATGTGGAGAAATGAAAACCTTCATAACTCAAGCTTCAAGTGGGTACTGCAGTTCCACTAATCTACGTGCATCTCACCTTAGACCCATCATTTATCAGTAGGTATAAAGTCGTTATTGGATCCCTCACATAATAGTTATAGGGTCCAACCCTATCTTTATCTTTGAGCATCTCATGCTAATAGGGTGGTTGTGCCTGTTCGATGTAACTGAATTCTTGTATCCAGCTAAGAACAATCAATACCAAAAAGATGTCCATAGCTTTACAATGGTGGAAGACCACTAGACTTAATATATATGAGAAGATTTTAATTTAGGTCTCTTAGCTTATTTACATCTTATGCAAATAATTAATTAAAAAGGGCATGGGTAGAGTACAAATCACCAAGCACCCATATTCAAAATAATTAACCAAATTGGCTAGATAAGTGAAGATTGGTGGAAGACTCCCCATTGCCTATGCAATGGTCCTAATTAAGTAGCCATCGTTCAACCACCTGCTTTAGACACCACTTGTTCTATCAATTTCAAATTGGATAGCTTTAGTGATCAAAGCTCAAGCCATAGAGCCAAAATCAAATTTATGGGTTAATTAGTTTAGACACATGCATATTACTTGATTTGATCACCTACAACTATTGATTTGATCTGATGCATACTTGATTTAATCATAATCAACTCCTTGATTCAATGTGATCGACTGCTTTAGTTGATTCATATCCATCATATGTTAATAAAAAATCATAGATGTGTAATCACATTATAGATCTAATTTGGCTTACCCATGAACACCCCTCATGTAAAATTCAAATCTTAAAATGGATTTTAGATCTAATTTTAGATCTCGAAATAAATTTTAGATCTGCAACAAATATGATAAAAATAAATTCAGATCTAAAAGTAGAATAAATTTAGATCTGAAACAACTTTCAGATCCAAAACATACAAAGTATATTCAGATCTGAAATAAATTTTAGATCTAAAATTAACCATCATACACCTCATATATGAAACATAAAATTAAGAATTGAAAAATTCTGATCATTCTAGGACAACCATTTGACATAATAGAGTTATATCAGGGCAACCTTATATCAGAACAATGTCAAAAATTTTAGATCTAAAATAGTAATTTCATATTTTATATCTAAATTATAGTCTCATACATATGAAATGGCTCTAATACCACTGTTAGAAACCCATAGTTTCATACATGCAAATTTTTTTTAAATCATTATCACAATGGAAATAAGAAGCAGAATAAAACTATTTTTAATCTAAAGTTGAATAAATTTAGATCTGAAATAACTTTCAGATCCAAAACATAAAAAATATATTCAAATCTGAAATAAATTTTAGATCTAAAATTAACCATCATACACCTCATATATGTAGTATAAAATTAAGATCTGAAAAATTTTGATAGTTCTAGGACAACCATTCGACATAATAGAGTCATGTCAGGGCAACCTTCTATTAGAACAATGTCAAAAATTTTAGATCTAAAACAGTAATTTCAGATTTCAGATCTAAATCATAATCTCATGCATATGAAATGGCTCTGATACTATTGTTAGAAACCCATAGTTTCATGCATGCAGATTTATTTTTTAAATCATTATCGCAGTGAAAATAAGAAGCAAATTAAAACTATTTTTAATCTAAAGGCATGTATAAGATCTAATCTTAAAATTATGCAACAAATTTTTCATATGAGAGTAAGATTCAGAAACAAAATCAAAAGAGAGAAGAAAAGATCTAATCTTCATACCTTTACATGGGTTGTTCTTCACCATGAATCGATGATTGTGGATATCTTCTAGATTTTTTGAAGCCGCATAAGTATCTAGCCTTTACAAATACCCACACGAGGTCTTAATCTAATGAGAGGCTTCCTGATCAGACTGGGTGCTAGTTCCTTTATAGAGACCACTTTTTGATAGTTGAAAAATCTTCTCTTTTTTATGAGACTCTCTCAGAGAAGAAGAAGAATAGAAGGAAGAAGAGGAAGAAGAAGAAGAAGGAGACTCTCTTTTCTTCCCATAACTTCTCATAAATCTCATGCCCTCTCCTTCTTTTATATTGGCATCTAAGAGGATTAAAACCCTTTTTAGATAGGAGTTGGGGGGGCATCCAACTCTTAGACGCCTCCTCCTCTTAGGGTGTGAATTATCTCATGCAAAAACCAGGGCATGGCTTTTCTCGTGAGGCATTAGGAAGAGAGAGTCCCAGTCAAATTGGGATCTTTCTTAGTACTTTAATTAATCCCTAAGCCAATTAGAAATTGGTTGCACCCAAGAAGAGAGGAAATCTTAGTCTAATTAGAAATCCAATCTCTCTTAATTAGATTTTAATCTAATTAGGAATTAGGTGGCACTCAAATCTTAATCAAATAAGGAATTTATTGTCCTCATAATTGGGTTATCTCATAATTCAATTAAGCATGATCTAATCAAATCCAAACCAAGCTAAATTGAATCCAATTTAATTAGACTTGATTCTAACTCTATTGTTCAATTAGAGTGAGTCAAATTGCAATCCAATTGTTAAACAATCCTCCTATAACTCACCAACTCTTTATGAGTTTTTTTATTGCAATTTTTTGCATTAGATTGATCATCAATCACATTGATAATTAAATCCTACTACAATTTATAATCACAATTCAACCATTTGATCAATTAAAAATCTCTATTATGTATGATTCCGTAAATTCTATTCTATTGTTAGTAAGATATATTATGATTCTCATCATAATATTATTGAAACTCCTTTCAATGGATTGAAATAATTTCAATTTTGTCTATCAAGAATCATCGATGATCAAGATGATATTTGTGAATCTCACAATCTGTCAGTGATACCTAGTAATATATTATAGCAATCCAACGAAATAGAAAAGATAAACCTTTAGGTGTAGTTACCATGTGATATAGTCCATGTATCGTGAGTTCCGACTAGACAGAGGTCAAGAAATATTTGTCAAACATCACCGTCAGTCATATATCAGATTTATTTAACTTAAGTTCATCTGTGAATTTTCGTGGAGACTCTTTTCTACTAATCATACTGTCTTGGCCAAGGTCTTTTAAACTCAATTTCATAAATCATATAGGACTACTTCTATTCTATCAAGATCGATAGATTCCATTTAGGTGCAACCTACTTCTACAGTAAACTTATTGCAGCTAACATGCACTGCAAGGATCTAAATAGCTAAGGATCAGGTGTATGTATTGTCAAACTATAGCAATCCCATTGTAAATAGCTAAGGCATCATAGGTCAAAGACTAGTCAGATCACTGCAGTATTGAGTAAGTCACTGACGAGTGAGTAGATATCCAAGTGACTTCTCATATTGATCATGGTCCATACTATTATTCTCCAATAACCATCAGCGCTCTTACTCTACTATTCTACACTGCAAACTCAAGACTCATATCCTAGAAGGAAAGTGATCTGTATACCAATCTAAGCAGATCGATTACCATCCTCGTGATGATTCATTAATTGAAAGTAATTTAGAAATTAATCACCAATAACATATGCCTCAAATTTTCAACTCTTGAGGATATGTGTTATCATCTTATTAATTTTTTGGATGATTTATAGATATAAAAACACAATCATGAATGAAAAAATCATCCAATATTATAGATTCAATAAGTCAAAATTACAAACTATGCCTTTAGATTGTTTATAAGTATCAATCAACTTGATTTTTAGGGCATACATCTAACAGAAGGCTCTCAGTGAGTAGCATCCAGTGAGAGATTTAGACCACAGCAGCCTTCATGATCAATGATGAGATAAAAAGAGAGAGAGAGAGGAGATGGTCGTACAGAAAGTCGGTGAAGGGGGGAGGACCTCTTGAACCATCGCAAAGCAGGAAGACGGGCTCTTGAACTATCCTAAAGTTTGGAGAAATGCAAACCATCATGATCAAGGGTGAATATAGCCATCCAAGCTAGTTTTAAAGCAACCTGGAGCCATAAAAACACCCATCTAAGCCATTTTTTAGCCAAATCGGAGCCATTTTATAAGGTTTTTTAACCAAACCAAATCTAACTCGTGAATCATGTTGACTCAGCATTAATTCTGGTCCGTATAGGCTAAATCATCTGGTTAGGATCAGTTTGGCATTCCTTATTTATGGTATTATCTTTAGTCACAAAGGTTCAAAATACTGGGACATGTTACAATGTTCTTTTTCTGAATGGAAGAACAAGTTAGTATGTAATTCAAGGGTTGTGTCACTAAAATTAAGGAAAGGTCTTCACCATTGCATCCAAAATTGGCATGGCCTGATTGAAAGAGACATACGAATTTCTAAAAAAGGACTATTCAATTGGCTTTTGAAACACAAGCTCTACCTTTGTTTAACATATCATGCAGCAAACTTGAGAGATCATACTTCAGAGTTTAATAACATGAACTCAGTGGCTGATGAAAGATGAGAGAAACAACATGAAAATATATTGATGGCTAATGGAAAAATTGGCCACCAAAGGCTGCTACCTAATGAACAAGATTCATGGCTAGATATGAAGCCAAATACCATCAAGACTCACATAACAAGCATATGTTAGAATTTAGAATTTTAGGTGGCACCTCAATTGTAGATGAAGGGAAATCCTGATTTTCCTGACCAGGTTCGTTCAGATCTGATCAGATCAAGAGATATATTTCAAAATTTTTCTCTTAGATCTGCGTCAGATCAGGGATGCTTCAGATCTGATTCTTATTTATTTAATAAAAATTAAATGAAAAGGATAAATTAAATCACATTCAATTTACCTGAATAGGGTAATCCTATTACCCTGTTGATGATCCTGTTTGCAGCGGAAGGTTCTGGATCAAGCCACGCAAGCGCCTGGCCTCTACCGGTATCCACTCGGGCTGGATCTGGAGATCCTCTTCTTCTCTATCACGCCTCCAAAAATCAGATCTGGATCTGATCTGGAGGATCTTCAAAACTCCTTTTGAAGATCTGCAGTCGCTCTTCGCAGCAGCGCAGCCTTCTTGCTTTTGATCTCCTTTTCTTGATCTAAATCGCACCAATCCAAATCCAAAACACTTTTGGACGTGGAGAGCAAGGGGAGAAGAGAGTATGGCGTGGAGAAAGGGGAGAGAGGCAGCCTTGGGGCGTGGGAAGATTGCTTCTTGATTGATTTTTTCACTTGGGCGCTGGGTCTCTTATATAGACTAAGCGTGATCCAAGTCATCTTCCTCCCAACCAATCACAACCCTTTGTGAAATCAGATCTAAATCTGATTGGTGGGATTAGAGTCCCCTGGATTCCTACTTGGAGAGTGCCTTGGACCAGTCAAACTGGATTCTTAGAAGAACTCTCATTGGAATCCTAAAGGGAGATGGAGTCCTTGTCCCACAAGGACTCCATGCGCCTCCACTTGGGCTCACGCCTCCCTTGGCGTGCGCCCTTCTCCTTGCCAGGTTCTGGCAGGGGGACAAGCCCCCACCAGCTCTCCAATAGGTGCATGACATGTGGTCAAAAGTCAAAGGGTGAATGGTCAACATTTGACCAGTCAAAGGTAGACTTTTGACCAAAGTCAAAGAACAAGAAATGGCAGGTGACCAAAAATGGCAGGTAATGTCTTACAAAATAAGACAACCTTTTCTGACTTGGACAACCTCCAGTCAGACCATATGAAGGCCTCTGATTGAGCACAAACTCCTTTGGCTCAGTCAGGACAACTTATTTATGATAGTAAAAGAAGAACGTTAGGTTCAATCGAGTGCTAGCACGATTTCCTTGAACCTAATTGAATCTCATTCAGATCAATTGAACTAGATCAGTTCAATTGATGATCACCAGATTCAAACCCTTGTTTGTGTGACCCAGTTAGGTTCAGTTCTGTATGGTAATGGGATATGTCATGATCTCTATCATCGACATCATCGAAACTCCTTTCGATGGATCAGAACTCTTCTGATTCGAACAGCTAGAATGATCGATCATCTAAATCATTCTAATTGCTCCCAAAATCCACCAGTGACACCTAGCAGTATATGGTGGCAACCCATCAGAGCTGAATGCGAACCTCTTGGTGCAGCTACCTGTGTGATTAAGTTCTTCTATCTTGAGCCCCGATCAGATTAGGGTTAAGGTGAACTCGTCAAACCCTAGTCTCTGTCATATGATGTAATCATTCGATTCGAAGTCCAATGTGAAAATCTAAATAGAAACTCTTTCTATTATTTCACTCTGCCATGGCCATGGGCTTCTGGACTTGATTCTCATGATCATCATAGGGCTGCTCCTCTACCACCGAGGTAGATAGATTCCATCTTGATGCAATCCAGTTCCTACAATGAACATGCTATAGCCAACATACACCTCAGGGTTCCGTATGGCTAGGAGACCGAGTAATGGTGTAGTCAAACTATAACACCCTCAAGGTGAACTGCCGATGCACCTCAGGTCAAAGAACCAGACACACTACTGCAGCATCGAGTCAGTCATTGACGAGAAGGTAGACTCCCTAATGACTACTCGAGGTGGTCACGCTCAGTGCCCTCGTTCTCTAACGAGTACCTGTACTCTCGCTCCGGTGTCTCCACACCGTAGACTCAAGACTCATCTACTAAAGAGAAGCGATTGTACACCAACCTTCCGGATCAATCACCATCCTCGTGATGATCCTATGGTGGAAGCATTTTATGAGTTAATAATGATTATTCATGTCTTAAATTTTCAACTCTTGAAAATATGAATTATCATTACCATTAACTCAAAGGATGTATCACAGACACTAAATACACATATGTGATAGAAAATAACCCATTTTATTGATTATAGTCAAAATTATAATTTTGCCCCTAGAAGTGTATTACAAGTGTCAGCCAATTCTGGCTTCTAGGGCACATATATCTAACAATCTCCCACTTGTCCTAAAGCCAATTGGCTACAAGTCTAAGTCCCATCTTCTCAAGGTGGGCTTCGATCTTCTGCTGGCCCAACGGCTTTGTAAGTGGGTCTGCCACATTATCTGTGGAGTTGACTCTCTTGACCTCGATGTAACCTTTCTCGAGGTAATCGCGGATGAGGTGGTATCGCCGCTCAATGTGCTTGGATTTCTGGTGAGACCTCGGCTCCTTAGCAAGGGCTATGGCGCCATTGTTGTCGCAGTATAGAGGAATGGCATCTGATGGCATTACTCCAATTTCTGCAGCAAACTTCTTGTACCAGAATGCTTCCTTCGCAGCCTCTGATGCAGCGATATATTCTGCTTCCATGGTGGAATCTGCTATCACAGTTTGCTTGGAAACTCTTCCAGCTGACAGCACCACCATTGCACACAAACAGACTCCCAGATGTCGACTTTCGATCATCTATATCGGACATGAAATCCGAGTCTGTGTATCCCTGGACTTGGAGTTCTCCATTACCAAAGACCAACATCATATCCTTAGTTCTTCTCAAGTACTTAAGGATACATTTCACAGAAGTCCAGTGTTCTTCACCTGGATTTGACTGATATCTGCTTGTGACACTCACAGCATGGGCTATATCAGGTCGTGTACATAGCATGGCATACATGAGGCTCCCTATTGCAGAAGCATAAGGGATCTTGCTCATGCGTTCTATTTCCTCAGGTGTGCTAGGGCACATCTTCTTGGAAAGATGAATACCATGTCTGAAGGGTATTAATCCCCTCTTAGAGTTTTCCATACTAAACCTCTTTAGTACTTCCTCTATGTACATCTTCTGTGAAAGTCCTAGCATCCTATTCGGTCTATCCCTATAGACCTTAATTCCTAGAATAAAGGATGCTTCACCTAGGTCTTTCATGGAGAATTCCTTGGACAACCATATTTGACTGATCGTCAACATGGGAATATCATTCCCAATAAGGAGGATGTCATCCACGTACAATACGAGGAAGACAACAGCGCTCCCACTGACCTTTTTGAAGAACACATGGTTCCTCTTCATTTTTGATGAAACCAAACTTTTTGATCACATCATTGAAATGAGTGTTCCAGCTCCGAGATGCTTGCTTAAGTCCATATATGGACCTTTGCAGCTTGCAAACCTTGTGATCAGTATCACTGGATGTGAAACCTAGCGGCTGTTCCATATAGATATCTTCCTCAAGATATCCATTTAAGAATGCCATTTTCACGTCCATTTGCCATATTTCATAATCGAAATAGGCTGCAACAGGCAAGCAATGTGCGGATGGATTTTAGCATAGCCACTGGGGAAAAGGTATCCTGATAGTCAATGCCTTCACGTTGACTATAACCTTTTGCCACTAGTCTAGCCTTGAATGTCTCCACATTCCCATCTGCACCAATCTTTCTCTTGAAGATCCATTTACACCCAATAGGTACTATACCTTCTGGTGGATCTACCAAGGTCCAGACTTGGTTTGAGTGCATCGAGTCAATTTCTGACTGCATTGCCTCTAGCCATTTCTCAGAGTCGATATCTGATATCGCCTCGTTGTAGGTTTTGGGATCATCACCATGAGCACCATTACCTATGAGGAACATTTTCTCTACTTCCTCTGAAATAATACCTAAGTATCTTTCAGGGGGACGGGAAACTCTTTCCGATCTACGAGGTGGAGGAGGTAGTGTTCTTATTGGCTCAACCTGATTTGGTTCCAATTGGTCCTTAGCTCATTGTACTTGTGAGACTTTCTCATCAAGCTTAATCTGCTTTCCAATGCCGCTATCTTGAATAAACTATTTTTCAAGAAAGATGGCATGTCGACTCACAATCACATTGTGGTCTTCTGGAATGTAGAAATAGTATCCTAATGACTCTTTAGGATATCCTATGAATCGAGCTCTGAAAGGACCTAAACTCTAACTTGTCCGCTTGTTGTCTTTTGACATGAGCCGGACAACCCCAAATTCTGAGATGACTCAGACTTGGTTTCTTACCGTGCCATATCTCATACGGTGTGGTAGGAACGGTTTTAGAGGAACCCTATTCAGTAGATAAATTGAAGTTAACAATGAGTGTCCCCAAAGAAAATCAGGGAGGTCTGTGAAGCTCATCATGGATCGAACCATATCCAATAGAGTCCGATTTCTCCATTCTGAAACCCCGTTGAGTTGAGGTGTTCCTGGTGGAGTCCATTGAGAGACTATGCCATTTTTCTTTAGGTAGTCTAGGAATTCCCGGCTAAGGTATTCACCTCCTCGATCTGATCGAAGAACCTTAATGGGTTTTCCAGTTTGCTTTTCTACTTCATGTCTAAATTCTTTGAACTTTTCAAAAGCTTCAGACTTGTGTCTCATAAGATACACATATCCATACCTAGACAGATCATCGGTAAAGGTAATGAAGTAGATAAAGTTGCCTCTAGCCGGCACATCAAATGGGCCGCACACATCTGTATGTACTAGGGCAAGGAGATCTGTGGCCCTCTCCCCATGTCCAACAAAAGGGAGTTTAGTCATTTTGCCTTGAAGACAAGATTCACAAGTTGGATATGACTCGGAAGTCAATGGACTCAATAGCCCATTTTTCTCCAATTTGTTGATCTATCTTCTGCTATATGACTAATCTCAGGTGCCATAGATATTCTGTCGTTTGGACTATCCCTAGGTCGTTTGGCATTCACGTTTTGCTCGATAGTTAGAACAGGTACATCAATATGTAGCTGATAAAGACCATTAATAAGGAAACCATTTGCAATTTTATTTCTTTCAAAAAGAATGTTACAATGGTCCTTAAAGAAGGTGATCACATAACCTTCTTGTGCTAAGCATGAAACAGAAATCAAATTCCTGCTAGCTGCAGGCACAAAATAACAGTCTTTCAAAACTAAGTCTAAACCAGATGGTAATCGAAGAGGGTATGTTCCCACGGCTACTGCAGCAACTCTTGCTCCATTACCGACGCGTAGGATCATTTCTCCATCCCTCAGCCTCCTGCTATCCTCAAGACCCTGCATAGAATGCATAGGTGAGCACTTAG